>JBAMBQ010004349.1:0-165336 GCA_037044495.1 Stegana nigrithorax | reverse complement strand
GCTTTAGCCGCTTTTCACCATTTTCGTTTATTCGTTTGTTCGTTTTTTTTTCTCTTTTTCACTTTTTTACATTCATTTTCTTTTTGCATTAAGTGCACTTGAATGAAAGCGGAAATGTTGCTTAATTGAAATATCATGAGAGTTGTTGGTTTTCCTTTCTGGTGTTTTTTTATTTTCTTTTTATTTGCTTTTAATTTTTATTTTTGAGTAGTTATGAATGGTTTGGCTTGAGGGTGGGTTTCACTAAGCATTTCCAAATACACATCTTTACAAAAAAAAAAAACAATAAATAAAAAAGAAGAGAAGTACTACAAGTCTCATTAAAACTATTTAAACGCAATCGCTGCGATTCTGTTAAATAATTGAAACACAGACGCATCCAGGGAAATAATAGTCTGTAGCTAACCGTGACCATAAACCCATTCCTTTGAAGACCCTTATCGTGTTAGCATTTAACAATGCGACTGTGAACAGAAGATTTACAAGATGAACCGATGATCATTAGAAATCTTATTGTACAGGAGAGCCGTTATAAAGGATCTAGCTCGTACAGCACGGCTGCTTTTCAGGTCAAAAGGAAGTATCATGCTACTGCGATAGACTACAGGGAAATCAAATCAAGCCATCATCATGAATGCGAGGGTCGTTTGTGTCAGTCTAAGTTGGAAAGTGCAAAGTTGTTGGGTCACACTCTACTTGCGTTGAGTGCATTTGGCTATTTGCCAAAGTACCCCTGACAATGATTTGATATGTGTGAAATAGCTGATTTAGGATTTATCGGCACATGTGTCAACGAATTTAAAATGTTCCCCTTTTTTTGTATGGGAATCGCGTTAAATTTGCTTCGAAATATAATGGAGCAATAAAATTTAGAAAATCTAAGTGCTATGTAAAGTCAAACATAAAACCAATGGGATCAATGGCGATTGGAACTTCTCTGAATTAGATATTGGAAAGTTTATTGCTTGCACTTGGGGAATCTAAGGCAAAACACTTTCAGTCATTAGTTTTATCTGACAATTTTTTGTTTACTTCTTTCTCTGTCGAAAGTTTTGATTGATAAGTATTGGACTTAATGCGGTTTCCTTTCGTGTTTAATCATACAGCAGCGATGTGACTTTTATTGTTTATGGCAGACAATAAAACCGAACCTGATAACATTGTCGCTCGATTGTCGATTGTGGAGCACATAAATGTGTAGAGTGGACAAGGTAGAGGAGCAGCTGCTCATCAATGCGTTCAATTAAATCAGAATTTATTCGTTCAGCCGATGGGGTTATCAGCAGAGGGCACTATGCGCTATCTGTCTTTGGACTCTGCATTCTGCTTCTTCTTCTTCTTCTACTTGTTCTTGTGCATCTGCCATAGACAAGTGGCACAAATCACAAACTGTATGTTGATTTGAATACATCAAAATACAATTAAAAAAAAAAAAAAAACAAAAACAAAATAAAAGAAAACGAGAAGCAAGGAACAAAACAAGGAAAAGCATGTTGCAATTTTGCCATCTCGCGGCGAAAGTCAACATAACCGTCAACGTCAAATCACCGACGTCTCCTCAAGTAAAAATACGATGCGTTAATTGAATTTTTATGCGAAATCTAATTGGGTAATTTAAAATACGCAGTGCAAGTTTTGTTGACATCTTCCGCTTAGCGCTTTGAAGTCCGTAAGACAAGACAACGCAAATGCGAAGACATCGCAGACTACACAAAAACCATTTTCATATATTTTTATGACTAAAATATGTAACCATAAAATACAACAAAGAAAAGCAAGCAACAAAACCGACATCAAATTGTGAAGCTAAAATTAATCCAGAAGCGATACAAGACGTTGGCAAAGTGGCCACAGCAGCACCAGCAACAGAAGCAGCAGCAGCAACAGGAGGATGAAGCAAAAAACTTTCGGCAAAAGGCACCAGAACAGAGTCAGAGCAGCGACGAAGAAGTGAAGTCCCCGGGCAATGCGCCAATTTTACTCGAATGTGCAGCATAGCGATTCAGTTTATGACTCAACCGAATGATCGGGTGTGCTGCTCCGGATTTCTCTTTACATGTATGTGACTTCATACTATTTAATATACTCACATAAAATATGTGCAAGCAAACAGAATGGCACAAAATATTATTTATTTCGCTATATGTTTTCAACTAAATATTGTTTACAAGTTTTGGTTTTTCTTTATTTCTTTTTTTTCTTATTTCGGAAACACAACTATAGAACTTTTGTTTTATTTCATTGTATGATAAATTTCATTATAAAATATTTGTTGTATAGAAGATAACAATTGCAAGAAATTTAAACTACGATTTGCGAAAACCTGGCATGCGATTCCTCAGAGAAGATAAAATAACAAATTGCCATTCTAGAAAAATAATGTATATGTAATTTCTAATTTCTTTACAGGCAGAACTTAAAAAAACTTAGATTGGGTTAGTCGGCAATCAAGGCAAAAAAAAAAGTAAATAACGAATTTTTATAATTTACCTTAAACAAAATATACCAAAAAAATCAAACATTTGAAAAAAAAACACTGAAGATTCCTCAGAGATGATAAGTTGCAAATTGCCATCCTAAAAAAGTAATGCATATCTAACTAATTTCTTTAAAGATGGGACTTATCTGAAGATGATAGTATTAAGAAGGACGTAATAAAACTTAGAGACCCAGTCGACAACCAAAGAAGAAAAAAGAAGTAACGAATCTTTATAATTTACCTTAAACAAAATGTTGTGATAATGTGAATTCGAAATAAACATTTATTTAATAAAAATCAAGAAGAAATAACTGCAGAGCTTCACTGCAGTCTCGATTTTTATAAGAGCGTCTTCGCCTTTTGGCAGGTGATCTTGTCAAGCATTCGGTGCATGGCAGGCAGCACTAACTGAAGAAGAAGCAGACCAGGAATGCATTAATCCAATTGGCTGCACCAGCTTAAGCTCGGCAACAGCCACAACATATGGCACACGACATGTGACATTTTTATACGTGATGTATGACAATCGTGGCTGCTGCTTTTTTTTTTTTTGTTTTTTTTTTGTTTGCCATGTTTTGTTCTGTGCTGTTCTGTTTCTTACGGCCTCGGCTCAGTTGGCTGCATTGGAGGTGTCCTCCACTTGTTCGTACATAATGCGTTTATCCGGCAATGACGCCCCCAGCTTCGATCTCCCGGCGGCTGGGCTGCCACCTTAACTGCTGCTTTGTGTTGCTTAACTGACACTAATCCAGCACTTCAAATAAATTATGCGCCGAAAGAGCAGAGTTTTCGGTTTTCAGTTTTGGGTTTTATGGTTTAGGTTTTCTGTTCTCTGTTTTTGGTTTTTGTGGTGGCAGCATGAAAAATGTATATGAATAAACAAGAAATGTCATATTTTTCTGCTCTTTCTGTCCATCTTTTCTTCATTTTTTTGTTTCTTTATTTCTTTTTTTTTTGTTTTTGCTCGTTTGCTATTGTGTTATAAGACTGGACATGGGTGCCTATAAAATATATTTGCTGAGGGACATATGCTCCGTGCAGGCCGGCTTGCCTTTCTGCCTGTCCGACAGTCTGCATGTCTGTCTGTCTGCTTTCGCATTGCTTGGCTGGTTTCTCGTATTTGTTTTTTTTTTTTTTTTTGTTGTGTAGTATGAAATGAGTAATGAGCTGTGACACGCCTTTGTTATATAATCGGACAGGTTTACAGGTTTAACCATATTAAACGGCAGACAGCGACACACAGACAGACAGACAGGCAGCATAAGTAGAAGCAGAAACGCACGGAAGAAAAAAAAGAAAATGAAAACCGAAAACCAGGCAGAAGTTGCACTAGTGTGAGTATAAGGAAAGCCAAAGCATTTTGTCTGCGCTGCCTTCGTTTCGCGCAGGAAGTGCGTAAATCAGTTGATAAATGATGGCTTTTATGATGCGTTGGCGCACGCAGCGTATGCGTAATAATATTTAATGCCCTGTAGCTGTTAAAATATTTCACTGCAATTACGTAGCAAATTAATCTTTTTAGGTGTGTGCCAAGCTCCGTCACTTTCGCTTCTTTGCATGCCTCATTCAAATTTAAACACTAACTAACTGCGAGTTGGTGCCGCACATCTCGAAAGTAAAACCAAGGCAATTCTCTTAATCCGATCAAAGGTTTTCGACTTATTTCCGCCTGCCATTACCGCCGCTGAGTCTTGACAATCGAAATGGGAATAATGAACGAAACACTGACTGCAGATCCGCTAAGGGACCTTGAGTTATCGTGTCAGAAATTGAAAGTCTTTTTGTCTCAACCATAACGCGATGGCATAGCTTATGAAAAGAATCGTGGATAATTGATAACTTCGCTCCGAGCAATGCCTGGCGCTGGCTGGCGAGCCTAAATGCAACAGGAGAGGAGGGGGGCTGCGGCGACATGTTGCGGTTATTGGGCATAAGTACGTGTCATTTGTACGAGTTAATCTGCAATGCAGTCGCTATGGCACTATGGCGATGGAGCGCAGCAGAAACAGGAAGGATTAGCGGGCTAAGCGTTGAATGTGACAGCCAAGCAAAGTTAAGCGTGAAGCGGCGAAAAGTTCTCGCAGCGACGACTTCAGACACTTTAACAAGTTAAAGCCAAGCTCAGCTATACAAAGTGAAATTTTGGCATTTGGCATCGCAGTTGACTCGACTCCTTAGCTCTCCGCCATGGAGGAATGCTGGCAATGACAGTTGGAAGTTTGTTGAAAATTTGAAAGAAATCTTTGCAAAAACTGACACAAAACGAAAATTGTGCTTCGTTCACTTGTCGAAAAGTTGCTAATTAAGTTTCTTTCGCCTCAGCTGCGAAAAAATCAAATCAGCATTGAACATGGCCAGGAGCACACGAGTGCCAGCAGCATTCATTATTAACTGAGGGATAGAAGAAGTCTCGTTCATTAAGGTTCGGCTAAAGCAAAAGCTAAAGCAAAAGCAAAATCTGCACGACGACAGCTCAGTAATGAAACAAAGTGCCTTAATGAAAACAAAAGCGGAGAAAAAAAGAACAAAAAAAAAAAAACAAAAAAATTGTCAAGTAAAAAAAAAAAAAAGAATCAACGAAACAAAACGGGAAAAAAAGGAAGGAAAAAAACGTAAAGACCTGTCTGGCGCACCTGACGCTCGTCTACCGCAAAAAGCTTGGGATTAATTTCTACACTTCACTTTTTCATGAGGAAACATTTATTTTAGGCCATTTTGTCGTTGTTGCTATTGTTGTTGTTCGTGCTGTTCTTGCAGTTGTTGTTGTAGTTGTTGTTGATGGTCGTCATTATTGTTGTGTGTGTGTTCTTTTTTATGCTTTTTGTTTCGTTTTTGTTCCTTCTTCTGTTCCACCTTTGTTGTACTTTTTCATTTCCTTCTCGTTTTAGTTTTTGTTCCAATTGTGCCAGGGAAATCGAAAAACTAAACCAAATACAAAAAAAAAAGAAGACAAAAGCAAAAAACACAAAAAAGCGCCCAAAAAAGCCAACATGCGTCAGTGGGAGGAAAGAAAAATTTGATGAAAAACTAAGCTAAATGGAAAGCTGTGCTAACGTTCGTTGACTTAGCGCCAGACAGTGTGTGAGCATGCCTGCCTCTATGTGTGTTCAGTGTATCTGTGCGTATGTGCGAGTATGGCATTGGCATGGGAGTTGGTGGGTGGGCGGTTGCGGTCTGGCGGGCGTTGGAATCGCATCGCTGTGCGTACGTCTGCGACATCCGCATGCACGTGTAAAGCTACGCTACGCTATGCGATCTAAATGAAAAAACAAAAAAAAAAAAACAAGAAAAAAAAAATGGGATAAAGCACGGCTAAAGCCAAAGGACATACGGTAGCAAACTCATTTGTTAGCGGCTTAAGTCAACTGGCTACAAGGAAACCAACAACAATAACAACAACAACATAAACAATGGCTCCCGAATACAACAAATGGCAACACATTTGTCCCAGTCACAGACACTCACAGTGCGTAGCCAGCCGAGAGATGTATGTGCACACATTCTCCACATGCTCGCAGCATATACACATGATTGCGCAGATACTCCCACACACACACACACACACACACACAACGCTCGCGCTTAGTGCGAATAAGTGAAAGGAAACTGGGTCAAAGCGTGTGGCAGCTTATGATTATTGTCGCATACGCGTGCAAGTAAAAATAGTAAAGCAGCGCAGCAGCATCGGACTGCCGAGGTGTGGGTTGGGTTGCCAGATTGCAGGTGAGCGGGTGGTTGGGTGGCGGCGATGCCGGCGTAGCTGACATTAGTCTTCGTCGTTATGCATACATATGTGAACGTGTTTGTCCTTTGGTTTATGCGTTGTCATTTTCAGATTCACTTCAGGTGTCAGTTTTGGCAGCAGCAGCAGCAGCAGCAGCAGGAGCAGCAGCACCCAACTAAAGGTGGCCGCCTTTTTAATTGCCCGTCTCTGGTTGCGAAACCCCATTTATGAAACATATACAAATTTTCCAACAGATTTATGTGCAATTATTTTGCTGGCAGGATTTTCGGTTTGCCTCGGCTGCTTGTCGCTTCCCTCCTTCCTGTGGCTGCAAAGCGCTTCATCATTGTCGAGCATTTCGTTCTGTTTTTATGTTTGCGTGGCCTTCTTTGTGTGGGCAGAGACGCGGGCGGCAAAAGCAGGCGGCGCCATTAATTTGCCAAGGTCCGTTTGAAAAATATGCATAACACATAATTTGCTTTATTTCGCCTCAGCCTCCCCTTCCCCTGATTATAATCTGGCTTTAGCCTGAGCTGCTGCGCCGCTGAGCTGTTGGAGAGCGATAAAATCGTTGGCTGCTCATGTGGGTTGACAAGTGCACTTGGCGCCAAATGCCGACACACCTTGCCATAATCGGCAATAAGGCATTGTGTGGCAAATTAAACCAACGGCTCAGCCCAGTGCCAGCCTCTCATCTTCTCTTTTTTTCGGTTTTTTTATTTTATGCCGTTTGAATGAACCCTTGGTGGAGTTGGCGTGAAACTGAGCGAACATTTCCTTGCAAGTTGCGCAGGCAGCACTTATTGAATGTTTGCTGTTAGTACTACATCGTACATGAGATTAGTGCAATCGATAAGTTGTCGATATCAATCGTTAATCGCAAATTGTCCGTCTTCGTATGCAAGCCAAGAAATGTCACACACACACACACACAGCGTCGCGTTAATGCGCCAAGCCGCAGTTGCCAAGCGACGGGACAAATGCCCGAGAGCAGGTTCTCAGCGCAATGCACACGAGTGTGCACACATACATATGACAGCGAACAATTAATAATTGCGAGTGGCACGCCATAGAACCGACTACGGCCGGCGTCGGGGGGCAGCGCATTTGTGGCGCCAGCACAGCGGACATTCGTGCGAGTGTTGGCCATTGGCAATAGGCGAAGCTAAGACGCCAAAGACGCTGTGCCGAATTCCATTGGCAATATGGATTAGAGCCGACTGCGATGCAAATCTGTTACAAAGACAAGAAGCCGCAAGCCCCCCCCTCCTCTCCTCTCTCTAGCCAGCAGCCACTTGTTCGCCTGCTCTGCGCACGCGGCGGTAATTAAATTAAATTACATCAAGTCGAATCGCAATGCATCGCCATGAATCGGAATTAAGCGAAGCGCAGCGAACGCATATGACATGTTGATAAGTGAATGGACAACGTTCAACTGGCTGTGTTGCCCACATAATTAGTGCGAGAATTCCGATATGCAAATCACACATTTGCACATTTGCCTATATGTGCCTTGCATTCCTCGACGGCGCCGCGTTTCACGGAGCGGTTTGTGGCGTTGCGGCGCGGTGCGGAGTTGGAGTGGGCGCACATTCCCAAGCGGCTGGTCGGTCATCGACAGGCAGTGGTTTGCCTGCCTGCCTCCCTCCCTCCCTGCCCGCCTGCCAAAATCATGCCAATCATGTTGCTATCGCGCACAGTTCGACTTCAGCTGACTTCAACTGACTTCAGGTGACTGTTGCTTATACATTTTTGTAAGACCGATCATATACGCTTCTGTAGGCGCGCTCATGCCACTCATTCATGTTTGCGGCTACTGCAAGACTATGCCGAGTGTTTCTTTATTTATGTATTTATTAGGTCAAATAAACTGCTCAGCTAATAACAACTGTTATCGCGGGGAACGGGAAGAACAGAGGACAGATCAGGACTGGACAAGAGCTGCCTAAACTAGGTTGCTTATGTCCAACTGATGCACGATGATGAAGGGAAGTACTCTCAGAAGGCACTCCCCCCATCCACCGCTGAGTCATGCATGCACTTCGCACTCTTGGAAACGAGGCAGAGGAAGCGACTATCAGCGAACAACGAAAGCGAAACTCATCAGGCATTCTTGATTGGTGGGATGTGTGCTTGGCATTTGACTGATTTGCTGCGGCCGTCACAGCTTATCTAATCGACAGTGACCGACTTTCGCGGACTGGTGCGGACCATAAACAAATCTGGGCGCTTCCTAAGCGTACCTGGGTCCGTGATAAGCATTCGTATAAAAGGGGGCTGCACAGGCCATGGCAAACTTTGGCTGCTCACTTTTCATATCACATGTATACGGTCGCAGCAATGAAGGGCTGGTGTGTGTTGATTTTGTGCGGTTTGGGCGCGACTGTCGCGCAGGGATATCCTGAAGGACGCATTGTGAGCGGCATCAATTCGCATGTGGAACGGTTCCCGTACGTTGTGAGTCGCTGCCACGGACATCGTCTGCGGTTAATTGCCATTAACGATGCGCCCATGTCTTGCAGGTCTCGATTCGAAATACGGCCACTGGGCGACACAACTGCGGCGGCAGCATAATTGCGGCAAATTGGATACTGACGGCAGCGCATTGTGTCGCCAGCAAGGAGGCGACCCGCCTTAACGTACAGTTTGGCGTCACGGACATCGCCGCCGCGGGCCCGAATCTTGTGGGAGTGAAGCGCAAAGTGGTGCATGAGGACTATGCGCCAATGCGGCACTATGCGAATGACATCGCCTTGCTGGAGCTGGTGTCAAGCTTGAGCTTCCATTACGGCATCGTGGCGCCGGTGCAGCTGCCCACAGCATACTTTGAGGTGGCACAAACGGAGCGGGGTGAGGCGGGTGTGCTCGTAGGCTGGGGCCGCAATGAGGTGTGCTACGATTTGAAGGCGACTAGAAAAATCAATTTCAATAAAAGAAAGCTGTGTTCCCTCAACAGACTTATGGCGTGGCGCAGACCACGTTGCAAAAGGCCAAGTTGAAGATCTACGCCGATCTGAATTGCTATCTGCGGCATATGGGCGTGACGACCTTGGATCAGCTGTGCGCCGGCATCGATGAGGGCGGCAAGGGCCAATGCAATGGCGACTCTGGAGGTCCGCTGATCTACGGCGGCCACACTCAGCTGGGCATTGTCTCGTGGAGCATCAAGCCGTGCGCCGTGGCACCTTATCCGGGTGTCTATACCAAAGTGTCGCATTTCATCGATTGGATTGCCAAGCATGTGCCCAAAGCCCAACTCACCTTCCACCAAAGCAGCTCCTACCAATGCTAGTTCGCTGTCATCTGGCCGCCTGTCACAGACTGGAACAGAGCAAATGGGTGCCCGGCACCTGCAAGTTTTGATAAGTACTCGAGAATAGCTTTACGCCTACGGGCCTGTGCTGTGATTAGAATTTCTTATCATCTTGATGACTTCATAACTGATTCGATCATTTCTAATTAAAGAACATTTTGGTTACGTTTAGCAAATTCCCACTGATAAGTGGAAACTTAATTAATATTTGGTTGAATATATTCAATAGGTTATTTAGCATATGGGGCTCTCACTAGCTTCAAACAAATCAGGAAAAGCCCAGATGCCTTTCAGGCGCTAAGAACACTGGAACACTTGCATTGCGGTTTAAACAAAATCGAACTGAATTGAGTATTCTGATATTCGACGTCTTTATTACCGTCTCAGAGTATTTCACTTTAAATAGTAAAGTTCAAAGTCACCAAAAAACTGTAAAATATTGTATATATGTATTTCGTGACTGGCTAATCCTCAACAATGCCGCTTCTGCTCGCTCGCCCAATCCATATTGTAAACTGAAAACTTTTCTGATTCTCTTATTTTTCTTTTTGTTTTCTCTGCGAATTGACGTTGCCACACATCAAACGAAATACGAAGGACAATTAGTGCACAATGATTTACGATGTGTCAATAACACTTGCGTCCCACTGTGCATATCATCGTTGCTTGTCAAACAGTGTACATGGTCACTCAAAATGAATGATTCGCGTTTGAGGGCGCGGCGCCTGCGGCTGCGCTCGCTTTGTTTCAACGCGCCATCGCTGAATTGCCGGCTTGCCGCAGTTTCCAAATACTGCATGTCAACAAAAAAAAAAAAAAAAAGAAAAATTTCAAAAGGAAAATAAAAAAAATAAAAGCGAAAAAATGTTGGAAAAACACCACCAATTCTCAAAAAGATAGAAAAAGAACAAAAGGAAAAAACCAAAAAAAAAAAAGCAAACTGGAACAAAAAACCAAAAACCGAAAATTAAACTGACATAAAACACTCAGTGATCCAAAATATCAACTGCGAAGGACATGAACATAACAAGGCGACTAGTACAAAAATAAAGGAAAAACAAAAAACCAAAAACAACAAAAGAGAAAAAGAAACATTAGTTTTTTTTCGTGCATAGGCGTACACAGGCATACTAAACAGCTTCCGGCGGCCATTAATGGCTGTGCTCGCCTTTCATGGCCATATTTTTCATTTCGAACACATTTTAGTTCACTTTGATATTTTCATGTTTTTTTTTGTTTTTTTTTTTTTTTTTTTTGCTGTGCAGCTTTTTCTATTTTCTTCGACAGTTCGCTGCATGATGATTTGCAATTCTCGACTGTGTGTCCGTGTCCGTGTCCATGGCCGTGGCCGTGGCCGCAGATAAGCATCTCGCGCGCTCGCCGCATGCAGCCAAGTTATTTGCGGCTTGCCTTCGCTGGTTAAGTCCCGTGGTCTCACTTTACGTGTACATTACATGTCGCTCATTATCCTCGGACACCACCCACAAATGTCGGTCGGTGTCTGTTGACGCTCGACTCTCGTCTAATTACACCCTGCTGCGCCACCAGCGCTTCTCCTCTCCGCTACGCTCTGGTCTGCTCTACTCTGCCGCACCGCAACGTTATCCGCATGGGTGAGTGCAGGGCTGCGAAATGCTAGCCACGGCGCACAAGGGTGGAAAAAATTGTAAGTATTTTGGCTGGCAGCACAAAAAAAAAAAAAAAAAACAAAAAAATAAGACAAAACTTTGCCATCGATTAATATGAAATTCTTTTTCGTTTTGTTGGCATGTTGGATGTTGGTTGTTTTTTGTTTTTGTCGGATAGATGATAACATAAAAGTGAAAAGAAAATTACTGCATGGCCAAAAGTATCTACTGACTGACTGCTGCGTCTGTATGTGGTCGAAGCTTAGGAGGGAACGAAAACCAAGCGAAATCCGCTGGTTGCCGCCCACTGTCCATCACATGCTGGTTATTTACTCCGGCAGTGGCACATCATTAGTGCTTCTGTTCAGGATTCGTTACGAGAAGGAAATAAACCGAAATTAGAAACAAAAGACAACCAGAAACAGAAACAGCACGAGAAAGAAGTTGTTATTCTTGCTGCTGCTGCTGATGGTGTCCTATTAGAATTATTTAAGCCTCTTAGCACAGCACAGAAACAGTTTGACGGCATATGACTTGTTGACTACTTTGAAGTCACAATCTGCATTGAAAATCCATTGCCTCGGCAACGAGCTCTCAGGCTGGTCAAGGATAAGTATCCTGACCTCAAGGTACTGCAAGCTCATCTCACCATAACTATGCTGATACTCTGCTGATAATCGACTAATTTCCATGTTCCACTAATCGAAAAATGTATATCTACCAGTCAATATGCCTGTCTATCTTTGTGAATGAAACAAAACGGGAAAGTGGCTGAGTGACTTATTGAAGAATTAATCAACAACTTGCTTGTATTCCCCAGCTCCACACGCCCCTAATCCATTGACTGATGCCAACAACATTCGTCTTCGGGAACACATGTCAATTAAGCAACGCTGAAAATCTTGACAAACACTCACGACAATGTTGTCGCCAGAGCAATCTCAAAGCAAACTCCCTCCACCCCCCATCCCTCCCATCACGCCACTCCCTGTCAGCCACTCGAACTGAGCCCTATGCCACGCACTCGCATGCATTCGCTGTCGTCGCCGCTATTCGCACTGGCTGCGATGCTGTCGGTGTCGCTTTCGCCTTTGTCAGTGTGGCGCAGCAGCGAGTGCGTTCCGTCCTTGGTGCAATAACCGCAGTAGCACACATCCTCATAGCAAGTTGCCAATTTTCCTGAACGCCCTCCCAGCGACCGCCCGCTTCCACGTTACTTCGCTTAGTCAGCCAGTCAGCGAGGTTGCCGAGGCACTGCCCTTAAAGGATTGCCAAACAATTCCGCTGTGCTGTGGGGTGCTGAGCACTGCTCTGGGTGGTTTGTTGTCAGTTGCTGTTGCTGCTGCAGTTATCGGTAGTTTGCTCTGCTCCCCACTTTACTAAATCGTACACGCATCAATTGCACATTGAAGTATCTGCATTATTTGTTTGCTACTACATATCATCATCATCATCATCATCATCATCATCATCATCGTCATCAGCATCGTCATCATCGTCGTCAGTGGCAGAAGCAATGCATTGTTTTTCATCACTCGCGGGCACAATGCATAAATTTTGTGCCACATATTCCTACAACATATGTGTGTGTGTGTATGTGTGTGCGAGAGTGTGTAAAGCTTATTGCACTCGTATTTGCCCCGGCACTGCTGCTCCACTGTGAAATGCTGTTAAGAAGATTAATGCACGACTCGCGTTCAAAGTTTGTAAGTAATGGGTTAAACATGGGTTTTCGTTCTTCTGCGTTATTTATTTATTTCCATATACATATGCGACTTGTTTTTCACAATTTGTGTATTAGTTTTTTTTTTTTTTGTTTTTTCGTTTTCCTCTTTGTTTGTTTTTTCATTTTTTTATGTGTGTTTTGCGTACGCACAATCACGGTGCATATTGCTGGAAAATAAGGTTCGCGAATTGTAAGTGAAAATTTCACAGTTTGCCAAATATAGAAAACAAAAAACGGGTATGTGCTCTGATTTATGGCTTGCCTTGTCAAATTTATTCTCAACAGCACAACATAAAAAACAAAAGGAAGAGCAACAAAATTGCCGCCCACATGCCACAAAGTATGCTACAAATGCCTTCAGCGCACGTCACATGAAATTGAGTACTCAAAGTTCACTTTTTTTTATTTCCCGTATTCCGTGGCGCGGTTGTCCGGATTTCATTTGTCGTTTTTAGGCTCGCTTTGCATATTTCACAAGGCGCTAAAAAAGCGAAACAAAAATACGAGCAAACGATGGAAGCACAAAAGGCAAATGCATGGACCCATTCGACTATTTGGAATGTTTGTTGTCTAACAGAAAATGACAACTCATGACAACTGAAATGTGGAACATTGTTCAGCAAAACGGGAGTGGGATGATGGGACTTGGGTGCACTGCTCCTGCACCTGCAGGCACACACAGGCACGTTTCTGTTGCAAATACGCAAAGAGGCAGCGTTTGGCAGCCGAAGCGCCTTTCCTTTGGAGTGACTTGGGCTTTGCCTTCTTAGCCGAGGATGCTGCCCAACTTGAAGCCGTCGTCGTCGCCTGCGACTATGCAATACAATTTGGCAAAAGTTGCCATGGCGAAGAAAAAGGCAAACGCAAAGGCAAAGGCAAAGGTTTACCCCATAATTCGCATTTCTTTACTGGGGCATAATTTTAATTTGCAAATGGCTTTCAATTTCCAAAATGCAAGGAAATCATTCAAGGCAGCAGCAGAAAAACGCCGCCAGGCACGAACGTGCAAAGGCAGGCCGGGAAGCACCCAAGCCAAGGAGGCAGAAAATTAATACTTGCAACTTTTATTCGCAAAGGCGGGTGGCTGGCTTGCTGGCGGTGGTCGGTGGGCGGCTGGCGAAGGCTCTGCGCCAAGTTTCCGCCACAATTTTGCATTAACGTGAAAGATCTTAGCAGGGCCAAAGCTGACGAGCTCCCTGCTGACTTGACTCGACTCTGAATTTGCTCGACAAATGCGCAACTCACAGGACACATGCCGACGTTAGCGATGCGACGATACGCGCTGAGTGAGCAGAGGGGAGTGTGCTCCCCATGCACCGAGACATCATTCGCGCGACGTGGCCAGTTCTGATTTTTGCCTCGTGCACCCTTGACTTGTGCTCTGAATGATTTCATTTTGATCATTCGCAAGAATGCCATCGCATCTGCATATTCAGCATCACATTTAAAATGTATCCAATGTGGCGGATATGGCAACATATTAATCGATACTTGTGCGATATCGCTTGAGCACTAAGGCAGCAGCATTTGCACATAGTTGACTAATACATTATTATCCTAAGAGCCATGCTGCAGTAACAGCGAAAAGCAGGGCACGATGGCGGCACGGCAGGAGGGCAGGATGGCAGGATGGCAGGCAATAGCTGGGGGGGCCTGGCAACGCATGAGCGGCGGAAGATTAAGGCCGCAATGCTTGGTTGCAATTTTGCCCTGAAATTTGTGGCAAACTAAATACGAGTATCGCAAACACGCATGGCAGATAACTTGGCAGGCAAGCAGGCAGGCAGCCAGCCAACCAGCCAGCGAGGCAGGCAGGCACAGAAGCAGACAGCAGACAAGATGGCTGGCAGCAGGACGACAGGCAGGATGGCAGGCAAAAGCTCATTCATGCTAAAAACGCAAGTCAAATTTGCTTATGTGCAAAATTCCCATGTGTAGCAGCAGCAGCAACAGCCGCAGCAGCAGGAGTGGCGAGGCGAGGGCAAAGGCAAAGGCGAAGGGTAGCTGAAGGTTGAGTGGGGTTGCTGCCACATCAGTATGTTTCTTTGCTGTTGTTGTTGTTGTTATTGTTGCTATTGTTGCTGTTCCTAGCGATGTTGCAAATTAAGTCATAGAAATTGAAAAGGCAGCATCAACAGCAGCTACATGTGCACTTCTTGTCTAGCAGCCGGAGCTGAAGCTGCTACGGCAAGACATTCCTGCTCATGATGTGGCTCTGAGTGTGATGATGATGATGACGATGTCTATGACGATGACGATGGCGATGATGATAGGGATGAGGATGATGCTGATGCGGATGCGGTAAATGTGGCTATGGCTGCGGCTGCCACTTTAGCTGTTGCTTCTCGCAACTCAACTTAACTCGGTTGGCTTCCAGAGTGCGGCTCGTGAGCATGTCAAACCAATTCATGTCGTGTCGTATCGCGTCGCGTCGAGTCGAGTCAAACCATATCTATGTGCTTTAATATGCTTACGAGGCGATTTATCAAGAGTATTACTCGGGAACCCCAAAAGATTAGCGCAGATTTAGCCATCGAATGCCCCAAAGGACTATGCAGGCGCTTCAGTGTAAAGACATTGGAAAAAAAATAGAACTAAGAATATTCATTCAAAGTGGCAAACACAGGCCTAGCTCCCGTGATACTTATCCAATTACAGTTTTTTTTTTATTCATTTTTATTTTTCTTTCTTTCTTTGGTGAAATTTAAAGCTTTCAGCAAAATAACCCAGCATAGGAGATTTGTGCACAAGAAAAAAATACAAAAAAAAAAAAAGGACAAATCCGTCAAGGTAGGCAGGTAAAAAGGCGCAACGCTGATGCCTCGCAGGCATTGCCAAGTTATTTGATAATCGTGTAGGCTAAGAAGAAGAGGTGCCGAAAACTTTTTGAGTGACCCAAAGCAGCTAAATCGAATTTCAAAGTCAGATGTTGTTGGGCCAATGAGCATTGACAGCAGCTGCTTTCATTTAGAGGGAAAAAAAAAAAAAGAAAACCAAACGAGAAGTGGCACCGAGAGTGAGTAAAACTGGCACGGACACGTAGATGCTGACGGGCACTGGGACGAAGGACGAAAGCGTCAGCATAGTGAACGCTAAGCCTTAACGCGTTATGGCCAAGGAATTCGTATAAATTACTTACTCGTAAAAGGTCCTGCAAAGCATTAGCCCGTGCAGCGCCCAGGATAATTGAGTTTGCTTAAGTTTTCCTACTTTCTTTTGCTCTGTCGCTTTAATGTTCGGCGCAAAAGTTGCCCGTCTTTGACTTTTCTTCTCTTCGGTTTAGCTTCTTCTCTTTTTTTTTTTTGTTTTTTTTCTTCTTCAAATTTTATGCAATTTACTGTATAATTTTAAATATTCCCTTTTATGCGTCGTGCACTGTTGGCTCCTTAGCTGTGTGACGATGCTGCTAAGTCTCTGGTGACATTTTTTCGAGCAGGCCACGTTACATTCGTCCTTTCTGTTTTCGCAGACTACACCTTCCTCCCTCTGTCACTCTCTCACTCTGTCTCTCGTTCTAACTCATTCTCATAGTGGCGTTCTCTGTCTTATTTACTTTGTGGTTAACCGTAATGTGTTTCTGTATTTTAATTTAATTTTTCAGCCTTAAACAAATCTGCCACATGCGCTCGACGTGCTCGCTGCTGCCTGCCTGCGTCCTTTCATGGCCATATGCTTCACTTTTTTTCCCTTCTTCTCTTTGCTTTGCTTTGCTTGCTTTTGTGCATTTTCAAATAGCAGCAAAAACGGTAGCGTTAACAACATCAACAACAACATCAACAACAGCAACAACAAAGTCTGCGACGTGCGCAACAACAAAAAACGGCGTAGGGGGGAACAAAACGGAATCCGTTGACAACTTTGTCAAAGCGCATAGCCAAGTAGTTGCATATTAAATATTCAAGCCTCACACAGGGTGACTCAGTAAGCACTTAGCCGTCTGCCTTTTGCAGACTTGGCAAATTCAATGCGTAAAGATTGTCCTTTTTTTTTCCTTTTTCCTTTCTTTTTTTATTGTTTTTGTTGTGCTCTGCACCGCCTTCAATGTCACTTTTGAAAGTCAATTGCACAATGTGCGTGTTTGCAAACTTTTTGCGCAGACAATTTTCCATAAAAAAACATGAAAATCAATTCATGAAAATAAAAGAAAAAAAATAACAACTTGAAAAGGGCCAACGCTTTTAGAAAGTCAAAAGTTTCCTAAATTACAGTAATCGCAGAATTTCATAATTTTATTACAAAATCAGCAAAAGCTGCCTACAACTTCACAAGGCAGAGCAATGTATGTTTGTATCTGCAGACTGAGAGATGACTGCAGTGCAGTGTCCACTAAACGAGGTGAAGGTTTCCAAACCATTCTACCGTGTGCCCAGTCCAGCAATGCAGCGTATAATAGCCATGTTAACTAAGTCGAGCTGTTACTGTAGAATCGTGCGGTTACTGTTGCCCAAAGTGGGCACTATGCAAGTGCACGGTACGAGGAATATTTATTAAAATGGAAATATGCTCGTTCGTTATGTTTGTCATTATTTGCGTTGATTCTTTTACAAGAATATTTTCGCAATCGCTATGTGATTTTAATCTTGGTCAAAAAATGTCAACTTGCGGCTAAATTTAGGCATTCGCAATTATTTTACAAACAAAATGCTAAAAACGGACAGCGGCAAAACGCCGAGCAAACCAAAACAAAAAGCCAAACGCAAAAAATGAATAAAAAAGTTGTATGTGCAAAAGTCAGCGCAGATTGAACAAAACAAATAAACGAGTCAAGCGGCAAACCAATGTGAATTCAAACAACAACAATAAAAAAAAAAGGAAAAGAAAAACAGCTACAACAACCGCCACAGCAAAAGCATAAAAAAGCAACAACAACGAAAAGGCTCAGGCAACACACGACACGCGCGTGACTCAACATAAAAAACAACACGCCAAAATTGTGCAGAAATAATAAAACAAACCAAAAGCACACATAAAACAAAGTAAAAAGAAAAATAAAAAGAACGAAGCTAACCGAATCTAACTGAACCTGAACAGGCAATCGTGGCAGAAGAACGCCTGCAACTAACTAAAATAATAAACGAAACACCGAAAAATAAACACAAAAAGTAAAATAATAACAACAACAAAATAATTCTTTATTAAACTGCATAAAGAAACTAAAACTGAAACACCAAAAACATTGCAAACAGGCGTCGTGACGGCGGCGTCAACAACAACAACAAGCACATCAACATCTGCATTCGAGTCGGCGTTGAAGTTGGCGTCGACTTTGGCGTTGGCGTTCACGTAAAAGATTATGCAATGAAACAACTGAAAATGAAACACGTATCAAAGCCATAAGCAATGCAACGCAACGAAAACCAAAAAAAGCAAGCACACAACACAAAAAAAAAAGAGGGAGAAAGAAAAACAATGCAGCCGGTCAAAAAGTTGTCAATTAAAAGGCTGTACAAAGCATTGTTAGTGCAGCAAGGCGTGGAGTTGACGGGCAGGCAGCGATAACTAGCAGCACACGCACAGCGGAATGTTAACCGCCAGGGACAAATGTTAAACAGCAGCAGAAACGGAGCACGTAGACGGCATTAAAAACTTATATAAAATATATACTCGCATATACTCGTATATAAAACCAAACAAAAAACCGCAAAGAAGAAAACAAAAAAGGCAAAAGCACAGACCAGACAGAACCAGCAGCAGAGTCACAGTCACAGTCGCAGTCGCAGCCGCATTCGCAGTCTCTGTCGTATACCAGCAGCGGCGGCAGAAAAGTTATCATGTCTTGCATCGCGGCAACGTAGCAGACACCGACAATAGCACGAGGTAGCCGGCCGGACGGACGGACGGACAGATAGACGAACGGACGGATACCCAGCTATCGAAACGGCTACTTGTCTTGGCATCTCACTGCGCCACAAGACGTGCATGTGGCTCGCTGCATTTGCCGGCGCAAAGCAGCCAACCAGGCAGTCGAAACTGAGGCTGAGCGAAGATGATTTAGTAGCCGGTTTACCAGGCACGGCAGCGCAGGCAGGCAGGCAGGCAACGGCAAAAGCATCGACGCGGCGTCCGAAACTTATTTGGCCTTAGACGACCATACGTTCGTGTCTTTGCCATTTTACGGCAATAACATTTGTTCATGATGAATATGTCGATGCGTTCGACACTCGTTCTCGTGCGCGCTCTCTCTCTTTTTCTCTCTGTCTCTCTCTCTAGATACGTGCACTCGGACTGAGTGAGAGTTGGCGTTTTAATGTCTTGATGCCTGTTTTGTGCTGCTGCTGATGCGAGTAGCAACATGTTGCTTACATTTCATTGTTGTTGCCGGCGTTAGAACCGACTCTAAGTGATGCCGGCCAAGTTGCTCGTTTATTTTGCAAATTGCTACTGCAAAGCTTACTACTGTTATCGGACTAGCCATTGTCGTTGTTGTTGTTTGTTGTTGTTGGGGCTGCTGCTATTGTTGCTAGCACACGATTGAAATTATGACGTAAATGCTACGTAATTCAGGTAAATGCTCAAGCAGCCAGGGTTAATTTGAACGAATGGCGTGGCGCGGCATGGCGCTGGGTTATGTCACGTCGAAGTCAATGCTTCTATAGTGTAGCGGGCAGTTAAGGATTTTCGAAAGCATTCGACATCCTGGAAGTGATCTGCAGTAAGATTGACAAATCTGAGCCACTAAAACAGAAAAACCTACATAGACAAAAGTTATGTCAAATGGGTTCCAAAATACAAGACAAGAGACGGGACTGAGTTATGAGTTCAATTGAGCTTTTGTCGACCATCGACATCGACCTGGCGTCAATCGCTGTGCGTTGGGGCGACGTAAATTGTCAACTTGACCGTGACGCACTTCGCCGACCGACTCTGCTACGCTGTCCCGCGCACTATGCGCCAGCTGCGGCACGAATCACAAATTGTTGAGCACTAAACAGAATTTAATGCATGTCATGCCCAAGCAAAGGTTGCCTCCCTCTGCCTCTGTCTCGGCCCGTGCATGCGGCAACTTGCCCGCTTATGTGGCCATGTGGTCATGGGCCCATTTGTCTGCGACCCTATGTGGCTGTGGCGTTGATTTACTTCGGTCACTTGACTTTTCTTTCTAAGCGTTTCGTTAATTTTAATTTACAACTTCGCGTTGTCTCTTTGTCGTTCAGAGATCGAATCGAATCGAATCGAATCGAAGCACGTCGATTGAAGACGACATTAATTGAAATGTCCACAGCAGTTGTAATTCATCTTCTTTACCCATGTCCCCCACCACCCATGCTCACCCATCTGCTCAGGTCAAGTGAGTCTGCGTCTATTTTTTGTGCGTTCGCTCGCTTATCGCTCGACTGTGAAGCGCTTTCGATGTAATGCATTCGCAATTGATAAGTCTAATTGAAAGCGCTTCACTTGAGCGTCGCAGTTGCTGTCGTAGTCACTCTGGCTATCACTGTGACAGTGGCAGTGAACCTGCCTTGCTTCTTCTCTGGCCCTGTCCCGTGCCTCCTCTCGGTTCTTTCTGTTTGCCATTTCTCACTTTTGTATGTGGCTGTGACCAGTTCATCGTTCCTCGTTCAACGTTCGCCGCTGGCAGCAGCAGCAGCTGGCAGCATTCAGCCACTAAATTTTAAGGCCATTTGTTATGTGGCTCCTCTCGCTCGCTCGCTCGCCGTCTCGCACTTGCTTGACAACACGCGCGCCACGGCATTTATTTGTCAACAATAATCATTTTGTGTCACGAGCTGCCACAGAATGTTGCACGCTTTTGGTTTACGTTTTCGTTTTAGTTTTGGTTTGCTTTGCCGTTTTCGTTTTGGATTTCGCTTTGGTTTTGTTTTGCTTTGCCCAAACCACGTACCGCTGAAAATTCTTGTCTGAGTGTTGCGCATTCGTTGCAGTTTTCTTGCTATGCCGGCGGCACAATTGAGCAATTATATGTGGCACCTGCTGCTGCTGCTGCTGCTATGGCAACAACAACAACAAAAAAAAAAAAAAAAAACAAAAACAACACAAAATACAGTCTTTAACTAAGCAAAGGCTGAGACAACTATTGTCTCATTCGCAATGCTTTAGACTCTTGGCTAAATTGTTGACCCCCATCATGTGCCTTGTCCTTGACTCTGAACTTTATGGCATGCCAAGTGGCAGCGCCTATCGCCTGGCTCGTGATATCCATGCACATGTAACATGCACACATGGATGCGTGCTTTTTTCGACTTTGCACGCTTCTACGCAGTCTGGTCACATTTTTATTACCACTGACTGACAAACTGTCTGTCAAAGATACTCGCATATAGACGACATAGACATAGACACAGACACAGACACGGACGAAGACGTGGACGTGGACGCAGTTGCTCGTGCCCAGACACTGGCACTTTTGCTCGGACATTTTGCTTCTTTATTGCCTTGCAAATCCGCAACAAAGTCATCGTCAACGTCGTCGTCATCGTCGTCAACGATTGCGTCTGGGTCCGCGTCCGAGTCCGCGTTGCCATGCGTTAAATTTGAATTTATTGCAAATGGAAAACGACTCAGCAAAGTACGGTCACAGTTGGCTAAAAAAGTTTACCTCAATTCTTGATATAGTTTACGCAAACATCGAAACCAATAGCGAGGTTAGCTCGTTGCGTTCTTCGTAATCGCGGCTCTGCCAGTGAAGCCTCGGAATATGTTCGTACAAATTTGATTTAAGATCGTAAACATTGTTTACATCATTTAAGCATTACGTAACACAAGAAGTCCATATCCACATCGAGCTGAAAGTGTTAGCAGTAAAGGACGATCACCTGCTGTTAGCACAATCCCCTGCAGCTTGACACACTCTAATGGCCACTCGAACAATGCATTGGCAATACGGCTACAAAACGAAAACTCGAAAAACTACAAAAATAAAAAAAAGGAAAAAAAAAGAAGAACCGCGGCTAGGTAAGCAGATAAGGAAAGGGAAACTCAATACACTGGTGTACGTGAAAATTGTTGACAGGAAATTGAATAGGATATGCCAAAGGCAAGCCTGGCCCACCGAATGTATTTGCAAAGTTGAGTTGAGCATCCATGACGGAAAGGCTTTGAAAGGATATTCAATGCATGCGTGTGGGATAAACAGAAAAAAAAAAAACAAAAACTACAAATTCGCTGCTTTCGAAACACTTCCTTTCGACTTTTTTTCTCCCTGTTTGGTTTTGTTTGGCGTTCCGTGTCGTGCTTTTTGGAAAAACAAATCGAATCGGATCGAATCGAATCGTATGGCAATCGTTTTGCTTCGTTGGCTATGCAAAACATGACAATTGGGTTGCCGTTGGGGCACGCGTCGAATGGAGGGCAACACCTCACATGGCTGAAGGCAGTCAAGGCAGTCAAGCAGCTGCGGCGCGTTCAGGTAAAACACGCACTTACAAAACAACAATAACAACAACAACAATAACAATAATAACAAAACACGCACGAGCTCATTACCCTTCGACAAATTTGGACACATAATCAGCGAAGCATTTAATTTGAATTGGAATTTTAGACAAATCCGTCAATTCTGTTTTCCGTGTTGTTTTTGATTTTTTTTTTGTTTTTTATAATTTTTTTTTTTTACTTTTTATGTGTGAAATGTCACGAAATTGTTGAAATGTTGACGTTCTAATGACTTTTCGTAGCTCTTCGATCGTTTTAATTAAAGCGCGTCGAGAGCCTAACGAGTCAAGTACATGCCCTGACAGCTGTCATAATTTTCATTCTTATGTCCCATGCCGCATGTCGAAAAAATGTTTGGGTCTGAGGTTTCCTATACATTCGCATGATGGTTCCTCTCTTTCTCTTTCTCTTTCTCCTTTGCATGCGTCGAAGTACGCATTGGAAATTAGGAATTCAACTTCTGATTGCCAATAGGTCATTCATCATACAATTTACAAAATGCCTCCATTCCAATGCCGACACCCAGCACCGGGCACCCGACACCCGCTACCCGCTATCCACTAACCAGACAACAAAACTCGATGCGCGCCACTTTATGCCAATTGAAACATCAATCAAAGCTGAGCATTTCAAACATTTCGGTGGGCTCGGGCTCATTTACAAATTTACAAATAACCAAAATCAGCCGAAAACTTGTTAACAATGTAATTCTCGTACGTTTTGCATTTGTTGATTCGGTTGACCCACATACAAATCCATCACAGACAGTTTGACAGTTTGAAATGTTCACTTCTTCTATAGTGTTTTTTTTTTATTATTTGTGGTTCGTTTACTAGTCTCAAATCTAAATCGAAATGGCAACCATGCGTTCGGTTCAATTTATCGGATGTGTGTGTGTGTGTTTTTTTTTTTCATTTTGTATTTTATGCTTTTTTTCTAATTTTTTTTTTTTTATTCATGTTGTGTGATTCGGGTAACGTGTTCTTGTTGTCGAAAAGCCAGCTGGGGAATTATAAATAGGTTCTTGAAAATGATGGAACACTTTTATTTCGACAGTAAGTGTTTGAGTATGAGTTCTAATTGGTTTTTACTTGTATAATGGCTTAAGCTCAAGGTCTCGAACATTTCGCGAAGCATTGTAAACAAAAGAAACCAAACAAAATAAAACATAGAATAGGAAAATTGTGTCTGGCTTGAAGTTATGCATTAGCCGACAGATATACGCATAGACTCATGTTCTAACACACAGATTTATTAAGGCGATTACATCGCATCGCACAGGATAAGCTTCGTTTTTCAAGTCCACAAGCTATACATTTTCTTGAGTAGATCATGTACCAAGATGTGGAAACGAAATGCACCCATAACGATTCACTAATTTTAACCAAAATGTCGATTCAATGCACACTGAACTATTTGAAGACTCGATTGGTAGTTGGATCGTTCGGTTTATTTATCACGGCTTTGCAATATTTTTAAGCGGAAGCGCACTTAAACTCACACGGAGTTGCCTTCCTGAGTTGTCGACACAGGGAGGAGTTCAGTGTGCCACACGATCCACGTTTACTCTGTGCCAGCCCCACATTGCAGTCGGGTGAAGCCATCTCATCATGTGAGTTCGCCGCTCTTAAAGTTTAATAGTTTTTATGGCACTTTTCAGTCGTAAACACCTAAAGAAAAGTCATGTCTCTGCTGCTGGTGCTGCTACGTTTTATTGCCATTCCAAGAATCAAAAATTCATATGCCAAGCAATTTTCCACAACAGCACAAACAAACAAAAGTTGCGCACTTTCATTCAAAGCTTGATCGACAATTGCTGATAAAAAGGAATTCTGCATTTTATGGCCACGAAAATATGTAACAATTACCGTTACCGCTCCCATCGCGGCCCGGTTGCGCACCCTAAGAAACATTCCGCACTTCACACTCCACTAACCCCTCCAGCGCTTGCTGCTCTTTCATCCTGGTCTCGTTTTTGTGATTTCCTTCTGTTTTTGTTTTTTCGTTTTCGTTTCGGTTTTGCTGAATACTAAAACGCTAAGGCAATGACAGAGAAAACACTTTTTTATAGTTTTCCAAAGAAAACAAATGAATTGGGTAAAGAAAAAGTTCTCCAACATAAACTCAAAATACTAAAATAAACGTCATAAATAAAAACATTGTAACAAACGAAAAATCAAATGAACGGCGGGAGCAAAGGCAAAGGCAAAGACAAAAGAAAAAAAAAAAAACAGGAGCAGAAGCAGCAGAATCAGAACCGTTGAAACAAAGTCAAACTCAAAGTCATTCGCAGTCGAGTGGCAAAAGTTTTATGTGACTGTCAAAAGGAAGATAGCTCTTAATTTTTATAATCAAGTCATATTTTAACGTTTTTTTATATTTTTTGTCTTACTTTTTCTTCTTCTTTTTTTTGTTTTTTTTTTTGTTTTTGTGTTTTGTTTTCACAGTACGGTAACATACACAAGTGTAGCTCGGCTTGGCTGGTTGTCCGTCCGTCTGTTCGGTTTCTGTTCCTTTATGGCTAGACAGGGTGTCTGCCGCAGCACACCATCGTGTAGACACACTTGCACATGGCTATGACCGTGACTATGTGGTGCGAGTGCGAGTCTCAGTCTGAGTATCTGCACAGTTCATTTAGTTCGGCATGGTTTGGCTTGGCTTGTCTCGATTTGTGGGCTCTGTGGGTTGAGGGGGGTTGGGTGGTAGCGGAAGAGGAAGAGGAAAAGGAAGAGGCAACAACTTTGAAAATGGCTAAGTTATGCATATTGTTTTGATTTATGACAAATATTTCTGTACATTCATGTGTTCATTCGGTCTTTAAGTTTGACTTGGCTTGCTTTGCTTTACTTTGGTTTGGTTTGGTTTGGTTCGGGGACTGGTCTGGTCTGGTTTGGTTCCATTCTTTTCGTACCCACTTTCAAAGTTTCAATCTAACACTACGAAAAATATGCTACGAAATGGCAAACGAAATTACAGTAGGTCCTTGATAGGATGAACACCCATGACGTTGTTAGCATTCGTCTATACTGTATTGCTTCTTCAGGTATCAGAGGTAAAAAAAAAACGCAATAGGCCAAAATGTTATACAATTTTAATGAAGTCTTAGCACAGATACTTATCTTTTGCACAGTCTGCCTGCCTGTCCACATTGCTTATTAGTAGTCACTGTATGTAGAAGCATTTCATGCGAGGCCAAGCAAATCAGCGAAACCAACGGGAATAGCAGCGATTTCTGTTTCTTAGTGCAAGCCGCAATAGTTCATGGTAAACTTAACGTGTGCCCACTGTGGCATGATATTCTCACAGACGTAAGCAATTTTAATGAAAAGTTATGCTACAATTCACATGTACAGTAATACTACACTTCTCCTCGTCTCTCTCTGCGTCGGCGTCTCCGTAACCGTATCCGTATCCACATCCGTATGCCCACTCAGTCACATCCTCTCTTTTTTCTCCACTCCGGTCGTCGCTCATTGGCATGGATAGTCACCTTGCTCGCATGTGCTCCAGTTGCTATTTGTTTGTCTGCCTGTGGGTCCGTTTTGCGCTATAATTGCCCCGAAATATTCGCACGACACACACACACACACACACACACACACACACACACACACACACACACACACACACACACACACTACCCACACCACTGACGCAAGCACACGGCTACTCAAGCCCTGGACTTGGTGTATTTTCGGTATTTTATGTGCGCTACGCTAATAAATTTCACTCCAGAGCTTAATTCGTAACACAAACGCGTTGTAAAAGTTGCGGGCGTCCGTCTTCGCCAGTGTACACACATGGACTCGATGACTCGACTCCAATGCCTGATTCGCGTTTGGGAGGGACAACGGCGTCGGCGTTGGCGAGGGTAGCGGGGACGGTGACAGTGACGGTAAACGGCATTGGCGGCATTTTGCCTTTTTTAGTTGTTTTTATGACGGTATGCAAATATTTTGCTTTGCTGCATAATTCATAGAACTTATTATGATAGATACTAGTTTTAGTATTTATGTGGATAGCTTTTTTGGTCTTTCTTTTTTTTACTACTTTTAACGCTTTTAGCACATAGGAGCTTTACGTGATTTCATGTTCTTGCTTCACTGCGTTGATTAGCAGCGCCACCAAAGGGCACTAAAATGCTGGCTACATATGTATTCCCGTTAGTAGACAAGCCAGGGAACCGCTATCTGCAAACCCAATCCAAATGGCATGCATCTGATTCCATGCGTTTATATCGTGTGGTGCAAGGGATCGTGAATTATTTGATTTCGCAATAGAATAACAATTTATACTGCTAAGGAGTATAGTAGCAGATGTTATAAATCTAACATGATCAATAGGATATTCCTAAGTATAAATAACCCTTCTTTTTTCACCATATGCTTTGGATAAAAGATGAATTTGCGTATAGAAATTATTATTATAATTACATGCCATTATAAGGAAGGAAGGAAGGTTTCTCGAGGTCCGCTGCAACTGGTTAGGAGATTAGTTTATTTAGGCATGCTTCAAATTAAACGGTGTAGGATATGATGGTTGGCGAGGGAAGGAGTTTAATTGATACTTTGTGATAATTGAAGTCACTTCCAATAATAAAACTTCCACTTTTTACAGTATTCTTTTTAAACATGTTAATGCAAATTGAACTGTCAATCTAAGGTTGCAGTTGGAATGGAAGGTAATGCAATAAGGAACTACTGTGCGTTCTCAAGAATAAAGATAACATAATGATAGTTCGATATATGACCTGGTTATCCATTTGGATGAGGCGAAATCGTTATGCAGCTGTGCGCACTTACTTTATTAAATTTATAATACCAGCACTTGGAATCTTTGTAGGCTTTCGAGGCCTTAATAAAATTGTTAAAAGTTAAAGACAGCAATAACAAATTCCCAACATGACAACCCAAATAGATAATAACTTCAAACCAAATAGCGCATGAAATTGTGATAAAATAAAAAAAAAGACAAAAAAAAAAAAAAGAACGAATTAATTTATTTATTTATTGACAAAAGCAACAACCCTACGAGGCTTGTAAGTTTATTCTTCGAGAAATATGTTAAAATAAATAGAAATAAATATCTTATCGCAGAAACTTTTTCTTTTCCGACCCATTTCACTGCAACGCAGCCCAAGCTCGTATGCTAATTGACACAGATAAAGCGCTCAGGCACTCGAGAACGCACGAACGTGGCGAAAGATTCTTAGAAAAAAAAAACAAAAAAAAAACACAAAAAAAAAAAACCAACAGCAACAAATCAAAGAAGAAGAAAAGAAAGAACTGTTAGTGAGAGAAACTTGAAGAGCCACAGCGAAAAGGTAGCTAGGGACAACATCTTCGTGAGCCGACACCAACAATTCATGCAGCTGTCCGATGAATTGAAATGCTTATCCGCACAGACATCGCCGACGTCTTTTCAATCCTTATTGCGCTTTTAGCTTAGAACGCTTATCGCGCTCAGTTCTCGTTCTCGTTCTGTCGTCTTCTGTGTTCTGTGTTGAATTTCGCTCTTATTCCTCCGCTGCCCACTGCCTGTCTCTCCCATCTGTTTCTCTGTCTGTGTGTCTGGCCTTCTGTCCGTCCCACTATCTGTCCGCCTGTAAGTCTGTGTGTGACCTGTCAACGCTAAACAAATTTATGGACATTACCAATTGGCTTTCGTAATGGTAATGGAAATGGTAATCGAAACTCGAAAACTTTTTGTTTCTTTTTTCTCTCTTTTTCTTTCTTTTATTTTCTTTCCGTTTCTTTTTTTCTTTTCCTGTCTTTTTCTGATGTGCTGCTTTATCTTATACTCGTGTACTCGCGTATGATAATGTGTCGATTGTGCGCGCCATGCATATGGCGGCTGCTTAGGGAAATCTCTCGACGGAGGTCGCGGCGACGAAGGCGACTCGACATGCCAATGCCGATGGCAATGGCGATGGCGATGCCGATGACGATGCCGATGCCAATGACGATGGCGAAAGTGTTGTATTACATTTGCTTTCGTTTCGATTTGTCGGCTGTCTCTGTCTGAGTTTCTGAGTTCTACCGTGCCCGGGCAGCCTTTGCCGGGTTCTGTGCGTTAAGTGCCTGTTTTGCTCAATAAAGCAATAAAAAATGTTTCACTTGCCGCAATTTATTGCGCATTTCCAACGCTTTTAGTGAAACTAATGTTTTTCATTTGGTTTTACTCAGCTATGCTGTACTGTACTGTGTACTGTGCTCTGCTCTTCTGGTTTGAATTTCTCAGACATACATTTTGTTATTTATGTAGGTTAATTTTTACATACATTTACTCGCACGATACAATAGTTGAAAATTTTCGAAAATAGTTTTCAAGTACCGGACATCAACCACTTGGGCATATTTGGAGGGCGGGGACATGACGAAACATTTCCTAGAGCAAAAGTGGAAGTGCTGCCCAAATGACAACGTTCAAGTTGCAGCGTAGCCTCTCGGCCTTCTGTTCACATAAGTAATGAGTATGACATGCACAGGTCCGGGCTGCTGGGCAGCAAAAGCCAAAGAAGCCAAAGATGCCACAGAAGCGTCCAAGCCGTGCGCCAGGGCCACTTGATAGTTTGAATTTGTATTATTTGAATATCGAATGAAAATTTTTGATAGCATTTGCAAATATATAAAAGAAAATGAAACTGAAACTGAAGTGGGGACTTACCTTCAACGCCGCTCAGTGTGACGGTGAGTAGCAAAACCAAAGTCGCCAGCAAATGTCGCATAGTCCAGTGAGATTTTTGTTTTTGCTTCTGCATTTTCATATTTCTTCTGGTAGTCCAAAGGGCCATGACTGCTCTTGCTCTTGCGTACGGATGCGAGTAGAAGAATGGCGAAAGAAAAACCGTTTGTGATTTCTTCTTCTAAGTGTAAAATTGGATTTCCATTTTTGTTCCTTGTCGAAAACTATTTGCCGCTTAAACTGCACTAATGTGCACACAACGCACGCGTCTTTGGTGTCGTGTGCCAATGTAGGGGGGTGGGGGGATTGGCAAGCGGAAGCGGAAACAGCAGACTGTCTCTGCTGCTGCCACTACTCCTTGGGAGCTTAAAGAGTTTATCAAAAGTTTAAGTTTTCGTTTCGAATGTGTCGTCGTAAAACGTGGAAATTCGTTTTGCACTTTTATCTTTCCTTTTTGTTTTGTTTTTTTTTTTTTAACTTTGTTGTTGTTTTTTTTGGTTTTGTTTTTATTCGACAAGAACCTTGCACTTGATCCTTAGACACTCATGCGAAGTGCATGGCGTGACATACGAGTTGCTGGCACATTCGCTCGCTGCAAGCAGCACGGGCGGCTCTGGCGGAAGTACAGCTATAAAAAGGAATCAACTGAAATTGTAGCGTGTCGAAATACGGCGCACGTTGCCTTGCGTTGCGTTGCGCTGCGCTGCGTTGCGACAAGACAAGACAGGACGAGACAGGACACGACAGGACAGGACACGACGAACCGAGCTTATAAGCACGACGCGGATGTCTATCGCATAAATTTCGCGCTGTTACGAAATTTTTTTATGAGCGTCTTGTGAGACTTTGAACACAATTTATCACTTTTTTATATTTGTTTGTTGCACTCCCGTACTTTTTGTTTAAAATGCTACGCTGCCGAGTATCCTCTCTGGCGCTTTGCGTCGTCCTCGTTGCTGCTGCTGCTGCTGTTATTATTTTTGTTTGCACTTTAAGGATATGTTACGTTAAGAGAACTGCTTGTCCTGCTCCTTCTGCTGCTGCTGTTGCTTTTGGTGCCGTTCTTCGTTTGCCCTTTTGCTTTTCAATAACACTTGGCTCGGCTTGGCGTGGCTTGGTACGCACTGCCAGTGGGCACTTGTTCCTGGCAACGGCAACTCTTGCAATTTTTTGCTTTACTCTGCTGTGCTGTGGTTCTTGTGCCTTTTTATTTATTTTTGTTGTTGTCGTTGTTGTTGTTGTTGTTGTTGTCAAGGTTATTTGTTGACTATTATTTATATTTATGATATTTCGCTTTTGTTGCTGTTGAAAAGTTGCCACTTGAACTGTTGCAAGGACAAGCGTTGAATTGCCTGGCGCGTCTCTCGCTGCTCCTTTCTCTCGCTTTCTCGCTTGCGTCCACAATGGGTTTTTCACTTTTTACATGCCGTCGCTCTGCAATCGCTCGTAGCCAGCTGTAAATAAAAATTGAAACATGTACAAGAATATTTCAATAAAAATATACATTTCCTTTTTTTGCTTTGTTTGTGCATTTACTTGGAAAAGTTCCTGCAATTGGTTTGCGAAAATATTTCTGACTTTCATGGTTGGTTGGGTGGTGAGGTGGCACTTCTGGTCATTAGCGTGGTGCAGGGGTCAGCAGGAAAATTGTGTTGAAATTTTTATTTAATATTCTTCATCGCAACTTTCTCTTGGTTTTACTGAACATTTTCCCACTTTGCTGCTGGCACCAGATCGTGCCTTTTGCTTTTCCCTACTTATAGTATGCAAAATACTACACACACATACACACACGCTCATACACACACACAAGTAAGTCAGATGCTTTTAATACTCGTAGATGAACACTATGATGTAGAAACATTCTTGTATTATTTAATCAAACAGATCTGCACTTGGATCTAAATCTAAAGAGGTTGGTTAGCTACTGGAAACTGTTTCTTCATGAGATGTGTTCCAAGTTCACTGCAACATCATCTTTGATTTAGTCATTCGCTTTTCTTTGCTGTTAGCTCCAGGTGAGGAGTGAAGCATTTTATCTTTCTCAGTACTGCATTCCTCATCTATTTACCTGACAAGGGGCTCAGCATGAGTGCGGGAGCATGAATTGATCTATGGTAACTCTATAATGCGAGTCAGAGTCAGAGTAGCTCAAAAATAGACATTACATAACTGAGTAGTAAAGATATTTCCGAAGTGCCCTGCCATACTGACGATGGCTTGTCCTGGCTCGATCTGATGCGCTTATCTGATGTTGGGCAGCACTTCCAACTTATTGAAGTTGTTGATTCTGTTATTGTTGATTTTTCACAAATATTTATGCTTTACGCATGTGAAAATCATGTAAGAGAGAACTCAAATAATTCTCGAATTTTTATGGCTTTACTCACACGCGAACTCACATCGCACGTCTCACACCTTACAAGTAACGTCTGAATGTGTTCGCTTGTTGTTGGCATGGTGACGAGTCTTGTTTATTATGCTCCATTGTTTGCACAGCAAACATCCTTTCAAGTTAAACGAGCAAACAGACCTTTTGGTGAGATGATTTAAAACCGAAAACGTAAACAGCGTTACGAATAAATGTCACAATGACGACAAAAATAAAACATGAAACACCAAATCAGATAAAAAAAAAAAATAAAAGCGAAGAGAGAAGAAAGAATGGAAGCATGTTCACCTGCTAATAAGTAAACAACTAAACACTGGCAGTTCAGCATTTCAATGCGTCAACAAAAACTGCCAACTGCACTCAAACTTACACTTACACTCACACACTCACACCCACACCAACAGCCACACTCACATGCAGACTTCGTTCTCATTTGAAGGTGTTGGGTAAATATTTAAAGACATGCCGACTTGACGCAAAGCTGCAAAGCAAAGATACCCAAATCTACTTAGCGCAATTGTCTTCCTTTTGCTTGGTCTGACTCGTTTCGCTTTCATTGCGGCAAGTCCAAGTAATTGCGACTAAGACTGCGACTGAGACTGGAAGTGCAACTGTGCACTCGCAAACGCTCAAGTGGCACACAAGACGCGGCAAGGCAGGAGTCGTCATCGTCGTCGTCGTCGTCGTCATCGCGCCAAGCGCACTTAGGACAATTGCATTGTCATTTAGCGGCAGTGCCTGGCAGCGAGACCCTTCCTTGGCGGTGCCTACGCTTGAAGTGGCCTACGCCGGGGCGCCTATGCCTAAGCCTATCCTTCAGGCTAAAAAGAAACGAACGAACGAACGAACGAAGGAGCGAATGCGGCCACGGCTGCAAGTGCTAAGCGCTTCGTCGTTGATTCTTTTCAATTTGCCTTTTTTCGCTGCGCTTGCACTTTTATTATCTTGACGGAGTGCACTAGTTTCAGTTTCAGCTTCAGTTTGCAGCTCTCAAATGGCGCAAAACAATGCGCGGCTTCACAGCGACTTGGCACTCGTGTGTGGCAGCAGACAGAATTGGACCAAGCCCCCTTCCTTAGCGGACGAGGAGATGCGCTCAGGCTGCTCACTGGCGACGTCGGCGGCGGTGGCGATGGCGGAAACCAGCACAACTCAACGAAACAAAACAACAAACCAACAAAGACCATAAGCGAAACGACCACAGCAACAGAAACAACAATAACAATAACAGGAACAATAATAACATAAACAACAACCAACAACCAACAACCGACAAGAACAACAACAACAACAACAACAACAACGGCATTAAACTCAAGTGGCAAGCGACGTGGCAGAACGCAGTTAAGTAAAACAAAAATCCATGTTGTAAATTTACAAAAGGAGGCTTCACTCTCTCTCTCTGTCTCTCTCACTGTGTGTGTGTGTGTCTGTGAGTGCGAGTGTTTGGGCAACTGTTTTGCCACTGACAATGTGTATTGTTGTTGTTGTTGTTGTTGCTGCTGTTGTGATTTCATTTGTTTTCGCTGTTGGTTTTGTCGGCGCTTTGGCATTGTTTGCCGTCGCTGTTAGGTGCACCTCAACAACGCTGAGGCCCAGAGTGCGCCCAAACGGATGCTGACGTTTTCCACACAGCTTCATTGTTGTCCTTCGCATTGGTTTTGCCCTCGACAAACCTAACTGAGCCTGTTTACGTGTTAGTTTTCTGCGGATATACGCACAATTTGCATTTTTGATGACTGCTGCCGATCCTCTCCTCATCCTCCCCAGCCTCCTTCTCCTTTCTCTTCTCTTACTTCTGCTTGTTGTTGCTGGGTTCGCTGAATGGTTGGTCGCTTGGTTGGTTGGTTGGTTGGTTGGTTGGTTGGCTAAGGTAAGGCAGGCTGGTTTGCCTACCAGAACACAAGGAAGTCTGCAGCACAGCTGCCACACTTGCGCGTATCTTTGTGCCACATCAGGGAAACGCAGCGCAAATTCAGCCGTCGCTCGGTCTCGAGGCAGGAAATGAAATGTTTTGATATGCTTTACTCGGCTTACCTTAGACGTACACAATACACAACCTTCATTATTGCCGCGTACACACTCAGCCGTGCATTTGATATAATATTTACATCATAAAACCGTGCAAAGAGCTCGAAAAGCTACGAACGCAGTTCGCTTTAAACAAGTTTATTTCTATTATATTCACAATATTTTTCGATTAAGTTTTTGTTAAACTTTTCATCTTGTTCTTATTTTTTTATTATTTTTTTTTTTGCCGCACTTTGAGCCACGCATATGCGTTGTGTAAATATCGTCAGTGATTTTTTTCTCTTGGGATTTTCCTTTCGTGTTTTGTGGGTTGTTTTTTTTTTTTTTTTTTTTCGAGCAACGCATGAAGTAGTTCGCTAAAATAAAAACACCTCAGGATTTATTTTGTGGCACTTTCTTTTAGCTTTCTTCTGTGTGCTTTGCGACTTACACAAATACTTGAGTTATGACTCCTTGTGTATTTACGGTTAACAGAAAGTCATACAGGCCAAGTTACTGAAGAGAATACAAACGAAAAAAGGAGAAAAGAAAAAATCTTGCACTGAAAATACTTTTAAATTCACTCAGAAAACAACTTCACAAAGCAAATGTCGCTTCACGCTTCTTATTCTTCTCATCCACATTACTGCATTCATCATCTGTTCACGAGTCCGTGTTCTCAAGAGGCTGGAAGCACTGTTGAATCAGTAGGCAAAGCACCGATGGAACCGGAACAACTAAATGTCCGAAGCTATACTATACATGAGTATCCTGACGCGTGAGTTGTATCACTTAGGTGCGTCTTTTGACATGTTACTTCAATGCATCAAGCGGTCGGACCCTTGCCCCAGTCCCTTGACTGTTTAGCACTGCATATTAACAGAACTTAATGTGCTGCAAAAGATCTGTAACGGTTTGCGACACGGCATGGCCGCTCTTTCCAATTTTTTCAAGCGAAATCGCTTCCCCTGATTGGCGAAGTCATCAAAATGTCTTAGTGGAATTACTGCGTTTTTCGAAACCCACCAAGGAAGCCGCTCTCAAGCAGCTAAATCCATTTTTAGTGGAGCCTTGTCGGAGGAGAGAGCATTAGTCCATCCGTTTGCGAGTGTATCTGCATCGATAATCGTCTCAGTTGGAATGTCAAATGAAATCTGAATTGTATTTTGATGCCGCTCCTTAACAAAGGGAAAACCTCATCGACTGTTTTAATATTATGTTAGTAGTATAAAATCTATAATCATGTAGCGGAGATTGAGCAGGGTAAATGGCAGCGATTTATCTAAAGGTTACAGTTATTTTTTTGCTTGCTTGCTGCCATAGGAAGGCAGCCAAGTTATTGGGTCAGCGTAAACACAAGATTTTGAAAGCATAGAAGGACTGAATGCTAAAGGACATGCTGTTTTAAGCCAGAATTGTAAGCCCAATGTGGCATTTATGAGATTCTCATGCAGCGGTAATCGCTGTGTACTAGATTCCCATTAGCCCCACGGGCATAAAAGTTAAGTTACCATGCACACATATTTATATATGCATGTATGTATGTGTATATGTATATATGTATGTATTGTGTCTAGTTATTGTAGTAGATTTTTTTTAGCGAGGCAATCAAAGGATTGCCATGTTAACCACTTGCCTCTTTACCCAAATAGCTTGCCAGCCAACGTAGCCTAATTGGACACACAAAGGCACCCGGCGAAGGCGCCCGGCAGATGGCGGAGCAAACTTGTGCGCCATAATTTCAACAATTTTTACGCACTAATTTCACCTGAAAGCAAACAAGACCAACTACAAACGACTCATAGATTGAATAAAGGACGAGCAGAGCTCTACTTTGTTGTTGTCGCTGTTTTCATTGTTGTTGTTGTTGTTGTATACATGATTGTAGGCAATTTTCTGTATGCCATTGTTATGGCAGCGTGTTCTAAATTTCATTTTATTGTTGACTGCCTTCCGCCTTTCTCTTCTGGCGTGCCTCATTCAATGCTATTCTTTTCTATTCTTTTCGTTGCTTTGTCCTATGCGCAATTTCATTATTTCGTCATCAAAGCTGCGAATGTATGGCTTATGTCGAATTTTTCATGCATTTTAAAGTCAACGCCAGGAGCAACAAGCGAACGAGTTGCTCCATGACAAAGGCTAACGAGATTTCGAAGGAAACGTTTACTTGGTTTTATTTTATTTTTTTTTTTTCTTGTTTTCTTTCTTTCTTTCATCTTCTTTTTTCAATTTATGCCTCTTTTAATATTTATGCAACTTAAATGTTATTTTGCGTTATAATTTTGGCACATTGTGCCCGGCAACTGGCAATTTATGTATGCCAAGCGTGACAGCAGCAGAAGCAGCATCAGCAGCAACAGCAGCAACTCTGCAACGCAGCAACTCACCGTTCGCATCTTAAAGTTACATGGCAAGCACAAAAGCAAAAAAAAAAAAAAAAAAGAAATGAAACCAAAAGATACAGGCAAATTATGCAGGCTTTTATTGGCACTCTTCGCACTGGCATGCAGTGTCCGCAATGGGAGCGGGTGGCGGTGGCGGTTGGGTGGTGTGGAGTGGAGTGGGGGAGCGACGGTTGCGACACAAACAAGAAAATAATATTAAATTGGCAACGCATCGCCGGCAGAGTTTTGCACGTTGGCAAGTAAACCTCAACTTTGTTGTTGTTGTTGCTGTTGCTGTTGCTGGTCTTGGTGTTGGAGTTGGAATTTTTGCATTTTGTGAAGCTTAGCCCGGTTGTTATGGTTTTTTATTTAATTTTTATTTTTTGGGCAAGTGTCGTTTTGAAGAGTCCTTCGAGCGACTACGCAAGCATAATTAATGCGAAAGCTACAAGCAGACAAAGACAGACAAGCTACATAAATTCTGCAATAATTGGGAAAAATAATAAGAAGAAGGTCCTCGCTGCAGTTGAGCTAAATGAAGCAGAAATTATGGTAATTCTTATGCACGGCTGACACTCGCGCGCTCTGCGGGCTGAGCCACGAATACGCGAGAAACATTGAGCATCGATTGCGCCGCCGCCTGCGTTATTCGCATCGACAGTGCAACAGTCACAATGTGCAACTAATTAGGCAGGAAATTACATTTTCCATGACGCAGACGCAAACCGATCAGCGCCTGTGCTCACACGATTCATATGCGATATGCGATTACCATTCAATTTTTCATACACCGTCCGAATGCTGGCGGCTATTTATGTTGCTGCCGACGCTCTGACTCTGACTCTGACTGTAACTGTGCCTGTGCCGAGTTGCTCATTTGCTCAGTTGCTCAGCTGCTCTGCTGCTGAGTTGGAGTTGTGTTGAAAGCAGGCGGCGCTCATATCACGATCAGTCATGGCGGCCAACCTGTGCAGCACCGGGAGCAGGCAACTATTTGGCCAGATCACGTCTGCATTTGCGAAACATTTGCAATCAGCTGCAATTTTTTTGTGCAGTTTGCCCCTTGCCTTGCCACTGAGAAAACTAGTTGTAGTGATTTTTGTTATTGGTTCGTTGTTGTTGTTATTATTATTTTCACTAGTCGATTCGTGCTCACCTGCGGATTGCTATTTTGATTATTTTTATTTAGTGGCTAAAAGATGTGCCAGGCATGTGTACTGACCGCCTGACTTACTGAGTGCGTGAGTGTGAGAGCGTGAGCGTGCGTAAATAAATCACTGCTGAAATTGCCATTTAGTCTGCTCTGTAGTTCACGTGTCGTGGCGGTCGATTCCATTACCAAAGCCAACACATTTGAATAGCCTTAAAACTTGATCCGAAGCAAAGATATTCCAATATTGTAAATAACGGAAATAATCAAATTTGCTCTTTAGCAATCTTTCTGGCAAATATCTTTTGATAGCTGCCGCACGTGTAAACAACGGAAAGTGTGTTTAACGCATTTCAATCAAATTAAATATTTATACGCATATTCAAATACAAAACTGAATGCAGGTAATTAACATTTCGATGGAAAACCCAAGTAAACAAAAGCAAATGTCTTCAGTTCGTCGGTCGTCGTTCGCGGTTTGTCTTGCGTAAAGCCAAATACGCTCATAAAGCGAAGCGGAGACGACACAACGCAGCTGCAAATGCACATATGACAAATGCATTGACACTGCGTCGAGCAATCAATGTTTATGTGATATTCATATACATATATGCATGTGCCTTCGTGTGTGTGTGTGTGTCTGTGTGTGTGTGAGTGGCACACATAGGAGGAAATTTATGCATTTATTGCTTTGCATTGTGCTTAGCCGGCGTATCTTTATTGAATTAAATCAAAACCAAATCACTGTGACTTATCACAACAACAGACGAGATAAGACTTTATGGCCAAGCAAAGTTGCACTTACGCTCGGATGGTATGTACACTCACCCAGGCCAGCAGTCACTCACTCATTCACTCACTCTGCCAGTCAGTCAGTCAGTCAGACAGTTTAGTCAATCATTCAGTCAGCCATTCAGGCAGTCTGTCCGCTTGTCTATTCGCTGCTGCTCAGTCATTTATCACAACGAAACAAAACAAAATACAATATAAAAAATCGAAAGCAAAAAAGAACGAAGCCGAGGCGCCTGTACTGCGAAGGTGGCACTGGCCTGAAAAGGGTAACAAAACGCGCTGATTTTGAAATAAATATGCTGCATGATTAATGGCGCCAAACACTTATCACTGACATATGCACGCACACACTCACACATACTCGCACACACACATACACATATATATATACCCACACTCAGCTCACACTGTCAGCTATGTGCCACCCAACTGGCTGTGTGCTCTAGTCCAAACAGTGCACTAAAACACATATTCACTCGCCTTATGTTCATTTGGAGCAAGCAACGCAGTAAAAATTCCACAAAGAAGAACAAACGACCCAAAGAGCGAACGAACGAACGAACGATCTAACGAATGAACAAAGGCACGTTGGGACGTTGGAAAGTTGAAACGTTGGCACGAACTTTTGCTTATCTCCATATTGAGCAGTGAAAGGTGAAGTTTTTGGACTTGCAGCCACAATCCATCATGCACCTTCATATGCCCACTCGCTCACTCGCCACCTCTCGCACTTACTCACTCACCCATTCGCTCACTCGTTCACTCACTCAATCACCCACTCACTCACCTTTGTCAGCAGCGTCTATTATCTGCGCTGCCCTTGTTGGTTTTTCTCTTTTGTTGTTCTTTTTCCTTTTTTTTATTTTTTTTTTGGCCTTTTTTTTTTTCTTCGTTTGCTTATAAACAAACTGTCAATATTTGGTTGTTGAAAAATTATAGTTTGGTTCTTTGTACGCAGGTTACAGCGAACGATTATCATAAATAATTACTCCTCGACTCATTTGCTGGCTCATTTTGACATCGTACCCCTTTACGCAGACGTAAGCAGGCACGGCCGAACATTTATTACGACTCGCCTGCCATGTTCACATGTCAAACGGAAAGCAAGTGGCGGCAGCATTCGCCGTGTTCTCAACTGAGACTCGCTTCACGCGATATTCGCACACTCTGGCATGTTGAAAGTTCTTCTTCACTTTCAAAGCAGAACATCCGTAACCAACTGACCCGGAACTTTTCCCGGTATTGCATATATCGGAATGCGAGAAATCTTCCCGATAAAACAAGCGGCCTAAGGATTCACTCTGTCTGCGTTTCATTTACATTGAATTTCAAAGTTTTCGAATTACATTCACTTTGATTAAGTTATTCATTTTAAAAAGAAAGTGCGGAAGTGATTCCCATGCCAATGTAAATATATCAAATAAATAACTTGCAAAAACTTTTGCTACCGAGCCAGCGTCTTTCATCCGCCAAAGTAGGAACTAGTCAAGAAGCTGGAGGCTGGATCACTTCTTTGCATTATTCTGCAAACAATTCGAAGTTCTACAGGGGAACCGACTCGTAAAGCGACAATCTGAGAATTTTCTAAGCACATATGACAAGTGTTTCGATAACCGATACTAGAGACTCGAAACTCGAGTGTGTTCGCCGGCGTAAGTTTATCTGCTTCAATTAATTACTCAAATCAAATTAATAAAGAAAGCAGAAAAAAGTCATAAAAAGCATAAAAAACATACCTATTTGCTTTTTGATAAGGACAGACGCTCGCTTTGCCTTTGTTCGTGTAATCTATAAATCTGTAAATAAAGCAAGAAAAAAGTCAGGGCGTTAGTTAAAAATCTCATATATTATTTTAGTTTGAATTGACCCACTTAGCATTCTATTTTCATACACATATAACATTTAAGTGTATATATGTATGTACATACATACAAACATCCATTGTAATATATATTTTTTGTTATTGTTTTTTAACTATCATAAATTTACCGTGCTGCAGATAGACACACGGCCAGCGTATGTGATAAAAACAAATTAGTTACAACTTTGTTCATATATCACAAATATCAGATAGGAGAATAGCCTGCATAGCATTTGCTCGGGTTGATTTGTATTTGTTGTTTGGTCTGCTAGTTGAGAGAAAATATCAAAAACATTTCAAATAAATCAAAGTTAAATTTTAAATATGACAAATAACTAACACAATATAAAATAAAATCAAAATTACAAAAGTAACGTATTTAAATCAGAAATCAAATTCGCAGGGGATTGATTTTGTTTGTTTTTCTTCTTTTTTTTTTTGTGCCATTTTGGTTTGCATCTTGATTTTCATTTGATTTTATTTCAGTTTATTTTTATTTTTATTATAATTCTTCATGGTTTTTTATTATTTTTATTTTGTTGTATTTGTCTTGTTTATGTTGAATTTTGACACTTGCTTAGCATACGATGTTGCAGCCATAATTCAAGCACGTGATGTACTTATTTTAACACCTGACTGACTGCATGACTGCATGACTGACTGACTGACTAAATGTGTGTCTGTGTGTTTGTGTGTGTGTGTGTGAGCGTGTGTGATCTACCGCTGATGGCGATGGTGTTGCCTGAGATGGTTTTATTATTTTGTACTGTGCACGCGTGTGTGTAGCGCATGAATGGGCCATTGGGTAAATGTTACGCAAACGCAAGAAATAAAACAATTTATTTCATTTGCATTTCGAAATGGCAACTGAATGGCAAACATTCGGTTGTTGTCGTTGTAGCACAATCACTATATATATGTTCATCGTCGCGTAGATGTACCAACTAGACGACCTGTAGCCAGTCCAATTCAAAATCCGAATCCCGAACCCCAACTAAAGCCAAAAATAAAATCCAAGCCCGGGCGACATCCCGCCCTCGCCGTACGTCCGACCCCAGCCATAGCAATGAATATGCGCTCGTGTGCTTTATGTTTATTGTTATGCGACGTGACAGCATATCTATTTTTTTTTTTTTTTTGCTTTTTCCTTGAACCCTGTAAGTAAAATTGTATCGTCTTTTCTTCTTTTTTGTTTTTTTACTGTGCGTTTCTGTAACATTGGAATGTGTGCGCCAACATTTGTCGGGGATTTTAAGAGCGACAAAAAATAAGAAAACAAATGACGCGACTTTAAGACAAGCATTGGCAAATATTTCCCTATATGTGGCATGCTCTGGGATCCTTGATTTAGCTTGCCTTGACTTGCCTTGCCTTGCCTGGCATTGGTTTGTTTTGCTTGGCGCTGTCTGGTGTCGGCGTTGTCGAATGCCAAACGATATCATTTTCAATTGTTTAAAGTGCGTGCTAAGCCTCCAATTTCGAAGCATTGTCATCAACAGCAATAGCAACAGCACCAGCACCAGTAGAAGCAACAACAGAACAGAGAACACAATCCACAAAAATTAGCGCCCTCACAGCTACAGTCTGGCGTATTTTCATTAGACCGTCTTTGCCATCATTGTTGTTGACTTATTGTGGGCGGGGCAGGGTCACAAGACGCCGCCGAGTCAAAAACACTCAAGGCACGTTAAATTTTATAGAATCGTCTCGTGCAGTTTGGAGTTGGAGTTGGAGTTTGCAGTTGTCTGTTGTCTGTTGTTGTTTTCACTTTTAAAAGCAACCAAAACACGTACGAACACGACGACCACGAATCAGACCAATGCCATGCACAACCGTTGTCTGAATTTCCGAAATTGCGCCCATGCGCCCATGTGCCCGTGTACCCGATTGCTTTGCATTGTCCGTCCGCCTATTGCCTATTGCTTATTGGTGCGGCACAAGCAGGGACAAGCAGCAGCAGCAGCAACCCCCAAAGGAAGGAATTGTAACGGAAGTGCTCATAAAGGCATTACTTTGCAGACAGGCTGGCTGACTGGAGGGCAGGCGGGCAGACGGCTGTTGAATCGATTTTATTTGTTTTGTACTAGACTAGTCCCCCACCCACTAGTTCACCACTCTACTCCACTTCTCTCCCTCCCCACCGTGCTATTCCATGCCGTTGCTATATAGTTGGTTCCGTTGCTTCCCCGCCGCATGGACGACTTACTTCAGCAGCAGTCAAGTCAAGCTGTAAACATTTAAGCAGTGCAATTTTCTTTTCCTTCTTAGCTGTGCGCCGGCTGCTGCTCTGTTTTGATAACTTAATGCTAACAGACACGCTAGAAAAACACACACACACACACACACACACACTCGCACACACAGGCACACCCGCTTACATGCTTACACTCGCACGATAGACGCAGACGCAGAAGCAGACTAACACGGCAAAGCCATTCGCTTACTTCGGTTTACTCTGGTTCAGCTGTGTTTGCGCCGTACAAGCAGCCGTCCGTCTGTACGTCCGTCTGTCGTCTGTCCATTGCAAAGCGTGAGTCGTGAGCCGTGTGTCGTGAATCGTCTGCAACGCATTCAAGTGAAATAAGTGGCTTAACATATGGCCAAGTGCACCAGGTTCATTGCATGGAAAAGTATCGAAATTGTATACAACTTCCCTACTTTCCTACTACTATCCCACTCCCCTCCCCCCCCTACCTGCTTATCGTCTTCACGTCAGAGCCCTTCGCAGGCACTGTGCCGCTTTGTCGCCGCAGCTTAAGCCGACGCCAATACCATCAGCACACTCATAGCCGCCATCGATTGCTGCTCGGTGCGCTCTCACTTGTCATATGTTATACTCTACTCGCTAAACGACAAAAACCAAAACAATAACAACAACAACAACAAAAAAAAGAGAAAAAACCAGAAAAGGGTCACAAATAAGTCGAATGCCTGAATGTCTGAATGAAGGAATAAAATGCGCGCACATAATGTATTTCATTTGAGTGTTTAACTTTGTTTTTATAGAAAACATGGCATGCACAGGGCAAAGCAATACGAGAGTATTGGGCACAAGTGTTTAGGGCAAATACACACACACACACATACATGCGGACACGCATACGTTTGGTGCGACACATTGAACTCAAGGCAAAAGCGAAATTTTGAGTGGCTAAATCGTGTTCAAGAGGCCTTCTTCGAGTTGAATAAAGTGAAAAGTGTTAAGCTAAACTTGACAAGTCTCTGGTTCTCTCTAGTCTGGACATCTTAAATGAATTTAAATGAGCGACAACAATTTGTATACAATAAATTATAATTAATGAACAATCTTTGATTATCTGGGGATCAATGAACGAGAGCAGACAAAGTAAAGCCTATCAACGAGACTATCTTTGGCATAGACAATACAAATGTTCAAATCTTGTAGGAACATTCAGTTTCAGTTTCAGCTTTAAGGAAACCGTTTATGGATAAGTAAACTAAACTCTTTGGAAGATCACGTAGCAAGTATGATTTTATTTAAGTTCATTTTACTTTATAGCCAGCACATAAAAGCAGCAAATTAAAGCCATTACACATTATCCTTGGCAAGCAAAGTAAACATTTGCCAACCGTTCAATTTATTCTTCTTCTTCCCATTCTTCCTATTCTGGTCTACTATTTATGTATGTTGGTACATACTATCTACTCAACTTTGACTGCGTTGCCTCTGTTGGTGTTGCTGCATGGCCCATGCGAGGGGAATTTCGCAGCTGTTACAATTTCATATCAAGTAAATTAGCATCATCAGCAAAACGCTGAAATCATCGGCATCGTTCTCGGCAACACTTTAGCTCAACAACAGTGCGCAGCTGAAGCAGCAGCAGCAGCAACAACAACAAACAACAAGCAAAGACAACAACGCTGCCTAAGTGAAAAAACATAATAATGATAGCAAAAAATAAAACAGCAGCAACGCAAAAGAAGAAAAAAGAAGAGAAACAGCAACAGAAACAGGCAAAAGACCAACAACGCATGAAGAACAACACATCAACAGCCAACGCACATAAAGTGCACAAGATACGCAGATACTCAGATACGCACTCACTCACTCACTCGTTTAGGCTAATCAACCCACATATAGCATGTATGGGAGTTCAGTTCCGTTCAGTTCAGCTCAGTTCAGTTCAGTTTAGTTTAGTTTAGTTGCGTTCATTTTCAGTTCAGGATCAACTTGACTGCGCTCAGTTCAGCTCAGCTCAGCACAGCACAGCACCGCAGCAAAGAATGAAGCGCAAGGTTAAGCGGAACGAAATGACACAAAACGAAACGAAACGAAACGCAATCAGAGCTAAAAGATCTGAAACGGGCAAAGTAAGTGCAAGTGTGTGCGGCAAAGAGGAAGACAGGAGCTGCGATAGTGACAAAGAGAGGGTGAGAGAGGTGGAGAGAAGTGGAGAGAGTGGAAGAGAGGGAGCCGCAGTTAGTTTGTCGCTTGTTTTGTCGCCTTAATGTGCGCATATGTCAGAGATTTTGTTACATTTCCTTTGGCACAGTTGACATCCTTTTTAATATTTATTTGTCAGCAGTGAAATTTATCAACGGCAATGGCAAAGGCAACTGCCTGCCGCCGCCGAGATCAAGTGAGCGTGCAAGCGTGCAAGCGTGCGAGCCAGTAAGTGACTGAGGGCGGGGAGTAACGTAGTGAGGAAGTGAGGAAGTAAGGGAGTGACGAGGTGGGGGAGCAGCACACTCCGCGTGCATGCGAGTGTCTCGAGTGTGGCAAGCGACGAACCGTGCCATTTAGGAGCACACAGATTGCTCGCCTGCAGATTGGCCAAATTATTAGAAGCGGCTTAGCTGCTGTGCATGAAATACGATTTTCACATCCTTCTGCCGCGGGCCGTTCATAAATTGTTGTGTCTATGGCACGCACATTCAAAATCCATCTGTACGCTCAAATTGTTCGTGTTTTTGCTATGCTTTCGCTTTTGTTCTTGTCGTTAATATTGTTGTTTTTGTTGTTGTTGTTGTTGTTGCTATTGTCGTCGTCGTCGTCGTTTTTGTCACTGACACACCCAGATAATATAAAATCAAGTACAACTACAAAGCTGCCATATTAACCTTTAGGGTGCGTTCTACTTAAATTTCAAAAATAATATGGCAAGGCAGAGCAACAAACACAAAAAAAAAAAGCATAAATAAATAAATAAATTTAAAAAAAAAGCAAGAAAAACACAAACAGGAAAGAAATGTGTTTATCTGCGCTCACATTTCGCCACGCAAACATTTCATTGCCTACACCACTTATCCTTGCCACGCTAGGCACACGACGCTGCGGAGCGAGAGTGAAAATGGAGCGGGAGGGGCTCCGCCCCACTGCATATCTTTAGGCACTCGAGGCCCGTGCATTGAACCAGTTGGAGTGACAACGACAACTGTCGCCAGCAAACATTCGTTCTACTTGCCTGTGAAAAACATCTCCAGCGGCTGGTGGCATGCGATGGGATGGTAGGGTATTTTTGTGATATTAAGTGTATCTTGTTTTTTGCCAAAAATCATGCAGGCACCAAGGCAGCAGGGCGGCGCGGTTTCAGCGCGTCAGCGTTTGTGCGCCTCAAGTGTCTGCGCCGGCAAACGAAAGAGCCGCGGCAGCCGCAGCCGCATTTACACGCTCATCGTTGGCAATCTGGCAGTGGGGAGTCGGTGGAAGCGGGCAGCAGAAGAGAGAGAGAGAGACGCTGCCATCGTTGACGTTGCTGATAATAGAAATGAAGTGTTGAAAAATGTTGTAGCCCTTTCGATGTTCCCACTGCTGCACAAATGTGCTGAGTTGCTGCCTTATGGGAAATCCCCATGGAAGTGTCTTAGGGGAGATTTCAAATTTTATTTATTTCAGCGCACACTGCCATGCACAGGAATGCAACTTTATTTAATTGCTCAGCAACTCGCACAAATGGATATGCGAGCGTTGCGTTGGCCGCACATGAGTTATGGCTTAGAAAATTGACTGCCCTGACAGCGAAAACCTGAAATGGCTACCATGAAAATGCCAACACTTGTGCATAAAAGAACACAAAAACAAAGAAAACGAAAAAACAAAAAAAAAAACACCCAGGTTATTTTCCGATTTCAGTTCTCATTCGTATGGCAGTCGAAATATTTTCATTGCAATGCAGATCGGCAGCAACACAAAGGCATCTGGAATTAATTCATAAATAAAATTGAAAATTCAATTTCCAACAGATGAACGTTCAACAAACATCGATCGATCACTTGATAGCATCAGCATCAGCAAAGAAAAATTGTGGCGTTGATTTCAATAATTCGCAAAAATAAAATCTCATCCATGTACGAATGCCAAACGTGGCTCAGCCCACAAATTTATAATTACGAAGAAATAAATTTCATCGAAACACAAACTACGCACACATGGAAGGCAAGTCGCATGTTGCATGCTGCAAGTTGCATGTTGCAAGTTGCAAGCTGCGAGTCACATGCCGCCACACGGGTACTTCACGCTCTGCAATGGGCCAACAGCGGCGCAGCGGTGAGTTGCTGGCGCAAGGGCCCAGCAGAGCAGGGCAGGGCGGAGGAGTCGCAGAGAGTGCTTCAATAAATGGCGTCGTGTAAATTGCGGTAATTAAATGTGCCCACGGCAAAATTAATCATGAAAAAATACGTTGCAGGCATTTTTATGAATATTATGTCTGCGTAATTTTTTTTTTTTTTCCATTTTTTGTTTTTGTTAAATAATAATGAGTTTATATAGACTCGTACATATGTTCATACATATGTAGACGGTGCCAGCATGCGAATATACGTGAATCAATGATTCGACGGCACATTTACGCAAATATCCTTCACATGAACAGCAAACCGATTTTTATCGACATTTGTGGACGAGTTAATTTAATTGGAGGCCGAATTGGAATTTTGCTTCAACATTCTCTTCATGATAGCTGCGTTTTCAAAACGGTAAACAATTTCTACGATGTCCAATGATACAAAAGTGAAGCCAAACAGTGCCGCATATTCGATATGTCTGGCATCCACCGCACACATGTAGGGTATAGTATTTTTATTTTTATTTTTTTCTTTTTACTTTATTTTGCATATGGCATATGCAGGCATATGAGTGTTTGGTGAATGTTTACGGAAATTCAATTTAATTGAAAAGCTTTTTGTACATGACGCGAAAAAAATATCATTAAAATATTTAAAATGTATTTAAAACACGTAATGGAAATATGATTTTCAAAAATAAAAGGCGCAAAACAAATATTGTCACAGGGTTCGAAGCTGTGGAAAATCTGCCAAACTGAGCGCCAGACAAATGCAGGCGAGTGCATAAAATTATGAAAACTTGATATAATAATTAACTTCATAATGTTAATTAATTTGAATCTCATGCTAAGAACGTGCAAATATATTTTTAATGAATTTATGTAAAAGTCAATTAGTTCGGAAATTAAAATTTCTACTTTGTTTGTGGCTATTTTTACCCGAAGGCAAACGCTTTAATGTTCAAATGCGAGCCGGCTGCATGCGGCATACGGCATACGGCACGATGGGAAGGCCGCCGATCGGAGTGTGGCATGCGTGCCATTGCCTCTGACTACACACTCACTCACTCACACACACACACACACACAAACACAACAGTTTCACTCGTACGTACTTGTACTTTGTGCTGAGCAATTATACTGCTGCCGATGCCGACGCTGCTGCTGCTGCTGCTGTTGCGGATGATGATGAAGCCGATGCCAATGATGCTGATGCTGCCGATGCTGCTGAAGAGCTAAAGTCAGACATTTTAACATCAAAAGCAAAATTGTGCTCGACTGAGCATGTGTTTGTCAAATGAAGCAGCAAATGAATTGTGTACTGATTTTTTGAAATTCTTTACGGTTTTTTCACTTCACTTTACTCCTCCAGTTTCCCTCTTATCGCTTTGGACGCACATGTATGTATGCGTGTGTATCTTTCGTCTTTTTTTTTTATTTTCCAGCATTCTTTTGGTATTTTTACGTTGAGCTGCCGCCACATGTAAAAAAGCAGCAAAGCATGACGCAAACCATTGTGGTTAGCGCATAAAGGCAAAAATAACACGCAACTCACATGCAGCTTAACACACACACACACACACACACACACACACTTACATACTTACACACACAGAAGACATGTACATGTATGCCGAAACAGACAAATACAGTAATGCATATTCATAATAAAAAAAGGAAAAAAAAAAAACGAAGAAAAACGCATTCAACTGCGCTCTTCGTCGAAGGTCTTCGTTTTTATATGGTTTTCGTTTTGCGTTGTTTTTTCATTTGTTATTTTTTCCTTTGTTTTTCTTTTTTTGTTGCCTTTGGTTTTTGGGTGGCGAGCAGTAACAGTAACACAGAAGGCACATGTGCTGCAAGCGAAAGCCAAACAGAAAACGGGGGAAAATATTCCGGAAAATATTATGCCAAGTAACGGCAAACAAATTGACGTGGAATTATTGGTGCATACTGCGCCCATTTGAGGAATCACTTGCTCGGAATTCCAAAAACATACGAGCATTCAGAAATCGTTTGCCAACTTGTCGCAAATTTCCCTCACCGCCAAGTCCAGCCCAACTGCAGTCAAACATATTTACATATCTGGCTATGTACGTAGCCGAGCTGTGCTGCGCAAGATGCTGAACAAGGGGCCGTAGGAATGATGATGAAATTAACAAAAAAAAAAGTAAAAATTTAATCTTTAGTTCCTTTCTAAATTTAATCATCATCAATCAGTGATATCATTTTGAATTCAAAGTATTGAAAATAACAAAAATTATATAGAAGTTGATCTTTTACTGGCATAACCGAGAATCGTGTGCCAGTTTAGCTTAGGCCTACATTTCGGGAGTCAAAACGACCAAACACAATCGATTGCAAGAATTGCAAATGTCCTGACTGCGAATATAATATACATAATACGTATACACACATACGTATGTATATAGTGTGCATGGTGAAGTTATATGCTGATCCATTATGGATGGGCAAAATATGTAGATAGAATCCTATTACTTTGATTACAATGCATGAGTATCGTTTACCTGCAAAGATAAATGATAGGGAAAATTCTATTAATCAATAAAAATACCGTAAATATGCCACAAGAACAACAACAACAGGCAGCAATGAGCAACTAACTGCAAATTACAACTCATCAAAATGAAAGCAAAATAATAAAATACGAAATGTAAATGCTAACGAAAACGAAAACAACAATGAAACCGAACACGAACACGACGAACACGAGCACGAGAACGAGAACGACAATGAGAAGATGAAGGAAAAACGCATTAAAAGAACAAATAAACTTTATGTCAAAAGTACATCAAATTCTTGCAGCCAGACGAGGCGAACACGACAGAGCACCTCGGCAGGCGTGGCGAGGGTGGAATGCGGTAGGCAGGCAGGCATTAGAACAGGCAACGCACTCCAGCTGCCCGGCTGGCCGGCTATGCGGCTGTCCGGCTGTCTCTGCCCATGAACTTCGTCGTCTGGCTGTCAAAAGGCGGAATCCAATAAAACACATACCAATGACACAGTATTGTGGAAATTAGGTATGGAGGCATCATCGCAATAACAGACGCACTCAAGACCCAATGCCACACAGCAGCAGCAAACCGCATTAGCGGCAGAGGCAGCGTCCGAGGCCGAGGCAGCAGCAGCAGCAGCAGCAGGAGGGGTGCAGATGGTTGATGCAGGGGATTGCTGACAAATAGCATTTCACGCATGACACACAGGAAATGGAATTTCGTAAACAACAAATGCAGACCAAATGATTTTCAACACTCACACACACACATACACACAAATACCGAGTAATCGATAAAGAACTATGTAACGATCTTTTGTTTTGTTTTTAGTTGTGTTCTTTTATTTTTTCTTTCTTTGCATTGTGTGCAAAACTAACAACGGACAGCATTGACAGACAGTGTGAGATTAGCAAAGGAGAAAAACAATAATCGGGCAGGGTAAAACAAGAGAATATGAGAAATGTTTTATCTTGCATTGATTTGCAAAATTTTCGCATTAATAGCATCTACAAACTCTGTTGCCTTGAACGTAAAACGCACAGCAAGGCACAAGAAAAGGAAAAGAAAAAAACTCAGAAAAAAATAAACAAATGAATAACAACAACAAGAAGAAATGCCACCGAACGCCGCAATGTCATTTCCTGCTATTAAACCACCAAAATAACTTCCTTCCGTAACAAAAAGGCAGCCGAGGCCAAACAGAGCAAACACGACCGCATGAAAATATACAAACAACACACAAAACAACAAAATATATATAAAAAATAAATAAAAAGAAATCGCGACAACTTAGAGAAGAAAATGGAATGGTCATTGCCCATGTGCCCATGTGCCGATGTGCCAATGTGCCGAAGTGTCCATGTTGTGGCCATGGAGCGAATGGAGCGAACGGTGCAAAAATTTTCATTTTCATAACATTTTTCATAGCATAATTTCAGGCGTTGACCATTTTGTTTCTTCAGCATGGGGCTCGTCTTTGGCTCCCCTGCCGCGTAGTCTCCCAGTGTTTCCTTGCGCCCGCATTCAAGCAAAAAATCCTCATTCATGCGGCACTTTGTCTACTTTTTTTTCGTCTTCTTTTGCTTCTTACGCTTTTTTTTTTTTTTTTTTATTCAACTTTTTTTATGGTTTTATTTTTTTCGCTTCCTAGGCATTTTTATTCGCTTCGCACTCTGCGTAATGACTTTCACCTGACACGTAGACTTCGGCGCTGCATGTCAAGCCTGGGGAGGCAGAGGTGAAGGGGCCAAAAGATGAGGCTCGAGGAAAACAAACAACGGTAAGGCGCCAACACCGTCAAGAACACACACACACATACAAGTATATATATATACATGCATACGAAAATGTTGCATACTTTAAGGCGGACACAAGGACTTCCTCTGCCATGTCGTCGTCGCCTGCCCTCAATGAAATGAAAATGTAATATTATTTTCCATGCCAATGCGCCTGTAAGCAGCTAAAGCATTTTGCTTTTCCCTTTTTCTCTCTACATTTTTTTTTTTTTTTGTTTCTTCGTTTTTTGATAAGGGCTAAGAACACGTGGCCTGCCTAGCTGCTCGTTGTTGTTAGTACGTTTGTAGTTGTTGTTGTTGGCCAAGCGATGTATTTTATGTCCACCCACAAAGCACGCACGCCTAACTGTTGACCATAAATTAATGCAACCCCCACACCAGGCAGCCATGTCAGCTTTACCGGCTTTCCTATTTTTTCATGTGTGTGTGTGTGTGTGTGTGTGTGTGTGTTTCGTTTTCCTTAACTTTGGCAGCGTAGCCAAAAACGTGTTGGGGAATCGCTTGTTACCGCAGACGTGGCCATTGCCTTCTGCCCGCACATAGGCAGCGGGCGGCGAGCGGCCGGCAGCTGAGGATGGGCGATTGACGGTGTCTATGTGTGCAGGTCGGCCTTTCGCACAAATTTTTTGGCATAAAAAACACATTTCTGCTGATTCATTCACCTATTTGGCCATATATCTTCCAGCTGCTACTGCAGAGCGTTCAAACTTGTGAAGCTACACCGGAAATCGTGTACCACTGCGCCAACATCCGACCGCCCACTGTTCGATATCCGCACACCAGCAGCAACGACAAAAAAAAATAAAATAAAATAGACAACAACAAAACAAAAAGGGAATAAATAAATAAACGACAGCAATGCATGCTCATAAAGTACTCAGCCCTGTCCCATTCTGTCTCTATCCTATTCCGTCCAATCCTGCCCTGCTCTGTCCGTCCACACCAATTTCTGCACATGTGATTTGGTTTAATCTGCATTAAACTAACCAGGACGTCTTCAGCACCCAGCTTACACTGAATAATCAAGGCGAATCGCCGAAGCGGCGTCAACTTGATTAACTCGAAGTCATGGGCTGCCGGAGTGGCCCAAACTTCCATTTGCTTTATTGCCTTTAAGATAAAACTTGATCAGGAAAGCGACAAAAAATGACACTTAAGTACCCAACTAACAGCAACCAGAAATAGTACAGAGAAATGAAGCTGAAGGTGCCTCTAAGCAGCTGGCCAGTGACGTCATTCAGTAGGGGATCCGCTTTAAGGAAACTTGTAAATGCATTTCTGCTGCCAATCTGCATAACAATCCAGCGACGAAAGAATACATCCCTATGAGCATTGGCTGCCACGATTCATCAGCTTTAAATCGTACTTGGCAATTGTTTCAATATTTGGTAAATTCTAAACACTCAACAATGGCAGTTAAACCGACCGACTGACTACCGGAATTGCGTTTCATTTTGGGTCTTTGCTGCCTCTGCGCCATTTACAGTCGAAGTCGGATCAGCGAAGCGAAAGCGAATTTGTTTGCGTTCAATGCCTCGACTTGGACTTTGACTTCAGCTTCAGCTTCGGTGCGACTTCGGCTTCGGTTTGTGCGCGTAAATTTCATTTGCATAAAAAACATCAAATTTACATAGAGAGTGCCAACAGTAAAATCTAATTAAGCAGCATTTAACCCAAAATAAATAACACAAAAGAACAAAACAGAACACAACGCAACGCAACACAACACAACAGAAGAGAAAAGAAGAGGAGAGAAGCAAGAGGAGAGAAGAGCAAGAACTCAACAGCCAGAACAAGACAGTTTCGTGCTGCTCGAACGGGCAACGAACGTCCGTCCGTCCGTCCGTTCGTTCGTCTGTCCGCAGTCCAGTTGGCGAAGCGAGCCGGCCCCATGTTTGTCACTTTCGAGCATTATTACGCCACATTTCCGCACAAGGACCTACCCCCTTCTCCCTGCCACCCAGGGCGGACACTCATCGCACACGTACTCGAAGCAAGCCACGAAGAACAACACCAGCCAAGTGGCTGGTCCCACCTGCCGCGCCTGGCCCCGTTTGCCCAACAGCCAGCTTCCACCTTCCGCCCGTCGATGGCCGTTGGCCGCCGGTCGATGGTCGATTGTCGTTTGTCGCTTTTATTAGTTTGTTTCGTTGCGTTGTTTGCTGTTTTGCATATCAAAAGGAAAATTGGCCAAATGTTGGCTAGGCTGGCGAGTTTGCTGATTTCATGTCGATTAGTTGCTTTGCTCTGCTCTGCTAAGAATATGACTGAGGTCGGGGGTGAGGAGCAACGTTAAACGTTGCATGCTTTATGGCCTTGCGCTTGAGTTGAGTTCAGTCAGAAGTTTGTGCACAAATTAGTTTCTCATGGCTGGCATTTAGTGTGCGTCGTCCCTCTTTAATGTCACACCTTTAACGACAGCCCAGATTACAGCAACGCTAGCAATGAAAATAACAACTACAATAACAACAACAGCAACAAAGCCACATCAGCGAAATGCTTAGAAACTTCACAATCGCTGGCATAGCCATCGTCATTGCCGCAGCCGGGGCGCATGTAAAGAAGACATGACTGTCAGAAAATTTGCATATAAATACAAAACAATTTTCAATTTACGCTCGCGCAGTAAAGTTGAAAAAATAAAAAATAAAATGGAAAACAGAAAACCGAAAACAGAAAACCGAAAAACAAAAAAGCTGCTGGGTAATATTTGTTTACTTATGTACACTTGTACGAATTTTGATGTATACAATGTATGTACATTGAATTAGATACGCAGCCACATCTTGACGAAATTATTGTATGGAAAACAAGACCGCAAGCGCGCGCGCCAAATTATGGCGTCATGCATGTACACGCACCACAACTCTTTGTTGTTGTTGCTATTGTTGTTACCAAATTGCCAAGTTGCCAATTTCGCTTCCCCCAAATTTTCATACATATGTGTGTGTGTGTGTGTGTGTGTGTGTGTGTGAGTGTGTGTGCTGTTGTTCTCGCATTTTGCCAATTTGCCGGCTTTGCGTTTCTTCTGTTTTAGCACAAAACCAAAAAAAAAAAAGGGCCAATAATTTTATGCAAATTACTTTTGCGCCAAAAACAACATCAACAAAAAAAAAAAAAACAAAAAAATAAAGAACGAAACTAATATAAAAAAAAAATACAAAATTGGGAAAATTTTGAGTGAAAGATTGAGCGTCATGTCGACAGGCAATAAACTGCTTCGAATAACAACTTGACAATGACGAAATTATTATTGTACGAGTATATTGCCTTTGTTGTTGTTGTTGTGGCTCATGGTTTGGCATACAATGCTGCGCCACTCGCAAATTGCCCAGCGTCTGAGCCTGCTCCAAGTGTCCCAAGCGTCCCCAGCCGCTGCACAATAGTTGCAAAATTGCTAACACCAAATTATGCTCTTGTCTGTCTGTCTATGAGATTTCCTGTTATTCGTTGGCTTATTTGCTAACTTGCCTATTGCATGTGTGTGTGTGTGTGTGTGTATGTGTGAGTGTGTTAGTGCGTAAGTGTATGCACAAGGCTAAAGTCACGTTTTCGGCCAAGTTGTGATTTTTTGTGTTTGTTTCGTCGCTTACAGCTAATAAATAAGTACACAGAATTATTTACATTTTTTCTCTCGCTTTTTTCACTTATTTCATTTATTTCACTTATTTGGTTTTGTTTTGTTTGCGACACACATTTACACAAGCGATGTGCGTTTTTCGTTTTGTTTTAAGTGCGTTGGCTACCTACCGCATGCACGCACGCACGCACGCACGCAAGCACGCACGCTTCGCCTTGTTACTTGTATCTCTAAGCATGTAAAGCACAAAACTAGCCAATGACCACACACACACACACACACACACACACATTCAACAAAATGAAAAAGAAAAATAAAACAATAAAAAAGTAGTTCCAACTGTAAAAAGTAACAAGCAAATCTAGTTCCAGGTTTTCGCAAAAGTACTTAGGCTTTGTGTACTTTTCTTTTATTTTTTTTTTTTTAACTTTCTATTGTCTTAAGTTTTATTTGAAATTCATGTGTGTTTTACCTGTAGTTTTTACGAAAAGAACCAAGCGTTTGAATTTCTAAAAAATTTAATAAAAAAAATAAATAAATAAAGAAAAGAAAACAGTTTCGATTTGTTGTCTTGCTTGTCTGCTGTTGCAGCAATTAATTAAGTCGAGTGCCTTGTGCATGCGCATGCGTCGGTCGCACACGGCGTATGAGTAATGTGTACGCATGTATGTGCGCACACTCGCCTCGTCTGAGCTACCGATTGCTTGCACCGCCCTACTCCGCTCGGCTCAGCTCTGCTCGGCTCGACTCAGTTCGGCTGTTCATTCGCACGTTTATGTTTATCAAGTCGGACTCATCTGTTTCGATATCTCATTCGTCATTCGTGGCCGCTTTCAACCTTTTTGACTTGGCTGCTTCACTCTTCACTCTTCATACACAATATTATGTACAAAAGTATATTGTCGAGTGCCTAGCATGCACAAATTCGGCTGAAAACCTTTTCTGCTTTCTGGTTTTCATTAATGTTCTTATTTTTATGTGTTTTGCTGTTCAAAGTTTTTGTCGCAGCGGCGCACTTCAGAAATCATAAAGCCGACGCTTGATAAGCAAAATATGTTTCGATTTGTTGTTGTAGCTGTTGTTGTTGTTGTTACTGTTACTGGTTTCTATTTTTGTTTTTTTCGTATTATATTATTTCGTATATTTCGTATAGTAAGCTGTTTAGTTGATGTTGTTGTTGTTGTAGCTGCATGAATTAAAACAAAGTAATAGACAAAAAAACAAAAAAAAAGCCATAAACATATGATGGCACTCGTCTTTGAACTTGCCCCATGCTCTTCGCCGTTGATAATGCGGCGCTCGTCTACGAAATTCCACGAAATTCTCTTTAAAAGCTTCTATGCACACATGTGCAGGCCACAGCCACATTCACATGCGTGCCCGCCGTACGTACACTTGAACTTTGTCGCGTTCTTTTGATTTATATGCGCAAGCGATTTCGCTTTGCTGTGGTGCCTCGTCTAAGCGCCGGGTGATTTAAACGCTCTCAAAGCCGCTGCTCGCACCCGAACAACTCTCAATCCGCAACCGAATCTCAATCTGAATGCCAGCCACTTGCCGATAACACGAGAGTATGCTAATGAGCTATCCAAGGCATGTACTCGCACAGATTTGCTTTTATATTTATATTCTCTGCCTTTTTTTTATGCCGTTTTAATGATGGATAAATATTGTTAAATCGCATGCATAAATCAAGTCAATACTCGCAGTTGTCGCATTTCAAATCTTTACACAATCCAAAAAAAAAAAAAAAAACAGCAACAACGTGATTATATTTATAGATTTAGCCGAGTGTTCATCTATTTAAGTCTTTCGCTATTATTTCAAAGTGTAGCCATTGCTTAGACGTTCACACCGTTTGAGCTGTTTTGATAATCCAAAATCTGATTATAATTTATTTATTTATAAATTGAGCTTTTTTTTTTTATTTTTCAAAACCAACAACGAAAAGCCGTTAAGACTGACCAATAAAAGTCAGCAAAATAAGAGAAACAGTTCAGCTTCGGACATAGCCAAAGTGATGCCAGACACAATATTGCGAATCGCAACTCTTCTGATTTGTGTTGTCTTGTTTTGCTTTCGTTTGTTTTTGCTTTTCCTTTTCCATTTCTTTTCTTTCTTGTCAGTTTTTGTTTGTTGGTTTCTGTCTTGGTTTTTGTTAGGATAATTAATCGTGCCTGCTCGTGGAATAAGTCAAGCGCTGAATTAACAATTAACTTTTTCCACACGGGCGAGGCCGGTGCGCGCTCAGCATTTGCTGTAAGCAATTTTAAAATGTGTCCAAATGTTGTCGCGTTGTTGTTGTTGTTGTTGTTGTTGTTGTCGTGTTGCTCGCGTCGTTTAAGAAATATGCCAAAAGTGATTTATTAACAAACATGATTAAACACTTCAGCTGCCTTCGCTGATTCATGTGAAATTTCGTGAAATTTTTGCGGGCGTTGTTGCAAATTCAGGAATTCACGCGCTCCGCAGCAATTTCAGCGAATTGACTTTTGTGTCGTTTTAATTGTTTTGCATTTATTGTTGTTGCTGGCTGTCATTGCTGCTGCAGTCAGCAGCCAGCAGCGAGTAGCAAGCAGCGCAGCTTGTTGTCACCTACGGCTTGGCTTGGCTGGCGTTCGGTTCGCATGCGCGGCGGCAAAACTTCAAGTGAAGGCGCGAAAGCCATCTCTGACACATGCACAGATGCACACACGCACACACGAACAGAGTCAGCGAGTCATGTGAGTCCGAGCGAACATGTGCAATTAAATGCGTGTTAAGGCGCAAGTCAGCGCTGAACGTTGCTGGCATGCGGCGAAAAATTTGCATCGGTTAATGGCAAAATTTATGGCATGGCATATGCGTGGGAGGCATAAACAAGCGCGTCTCTGTGCACAATTGCCGTCCATTGCTGTAGGTGGCAGCTGATGGGCATTGTCTGCTTAATAAATGCCAAAATGAATGCATTTCTCCTTAACCGTTCATTCATCACTCATGTACCTACAACTTATGTACATATTCGACAATTTGTTATACATACGAATATGTGCGCATATATACTGGCATCAGCATGAGCATGGCATGCGTCCAGCCCCCGACCCGTGCCAGCCATTAAACAGAATATCAAACATGCAAAGCTGCTCAACGCTGCAGTGTAAGCTGCTGAAACGGAGGACCGGCCAGCCAGTCCCAACTAGGGGCTGCGATCGGAAAACCTTCGAATGCTCATTACTTTCGCTGAGAAAGCTTAGCTTGTGTCGCTGCCTCTATTTGCATTTAGCCATTCTTTGATAATTGGAATTAAATAAATTACACTACTGCCGCCTAAGTTAACCACGTATACACATGTTACATGTGCTACATAAAAAGTCTCTAATAGCTCATATGAAACGTGTGTGAGTCTCACTTTGATTTAAGACCTAATTAATACTTTATGGCCCGTTTCCTTATTGCGCGCTAATAAATAATTTACAAGAGAACAAGAACGAATAAAAATAAAAAAACCAAAGCACAAAAAAATAATAAAACCAAAGAGAAGAACAAGTAGAAATAGAAAGAAAAAAAAAACAGCAGCAGTTATTAATGGGTCTGCAGCTCATTTAAGTTTCATATAACCAACAGCAGATTGCTCATTTATTTATATACGCTTTGTCGCTTTTGATTTGTTTGAAACTTATAATTTATGTGCACAAGTTATAAAGTTGGCCAAGTCAAACTGGAAAGCTGAACACTGAACACTGAATACTGAAAGCTGAAAATGGAACTGCATATGAGGCGAATGAAAATCAAAAATGAAAATCGAAATTAAAATGAAAACGGGAATGGGAATGGGAATGAGAATAAGAATGAAAATTATAAGATAGCTTTGCATTACCGAACCGAAGCTAAAACAAATAAAACAAAATAAATGATTTCATTAATTTTGAACAATTGACAATTTAGCATTAGAAAGAATCAAAGCTAAGCTAAGCCATAATGACACAAAATAAAACAAGAAGAAGAAGAAGAAGCAGAAGAAGCACAAAAAAATAAAACCAAATTTATTTGCTAAGCTTTGGAAGTCAGCACAGACGCAGATAAATCACTGTGGCCAATCAATCTCTTTGACACTTTCTGCGCGTATTCCAATACACAACCACATACACACACACACACACATACATACATACACCCATACCTACATACATACATATATAAATATATATATATATATCAGTTAAAAAAGGCAACAACAAGAACAACAACAACAACAAACAATAGCAACAATAGCAATAATGCTTCTGAGTAGCTGGCGTCGCTTTTGTTTGCTTCGAACAATACAGACAGACAGACACACCTTTTCCTTGTCACAACAAGAAATCAAATCATACCAGCTTAGGTTAGAATAAATGGCAACAAATACTCAAACGCCCTCCTCAAGTCTACGCAATAAGTATGCTATGTATCTATGTACCTATGTGCATATGTATGTACGTCTATATGTCTTTGCTTGATAATAGCTAACAACTATTTGGGTTAACACCAACTCCAACACCAACAGCAATTGCAACAACAACAATAGCAACAATATAAATAATAAATAACAACACGCATACGGCAACGTTCATTTATAAATTTTTCATTGTTTCGCTGTTTTCGTTTCGATTTTTGTTGTTTGTTTCATTTTAATTTCTTAAAACTAAATTATAGCAACGTGTGTGCGCCATTTGCTCAGCCAATTTCGTTTATTTACAGATACAAATTGTAAAATCTAATTATGGTAATCATGTGGGGCAGTGCGGAACTGACAATAGCGCCGCGGGTTGGCACGCCGGCAATTGCCTGCCATGCATTGGAGCGCCAGTCCCACAGTCCCACAGTCACAGCCACAGTCACAGCCACAGTCACAGCCAGTGGCAGAGTTAGAGTCAGCGTCTGAGCTAGAGCCGGTGTTGACATGATCCAAAGCCTTTGTCGCGATTTGGGCTAAGTGCATTTCCCAACAATGCCTTATAATTGCTCACTTGTCTGTTGTGAATTAAATGAGTTTCAGCGAATAGGCGAAGCGCATTTACATACATGCATACATACATGTTTGTGTGTGTGTGTGTGTTATTTCGTATGTAAGATACAGCAAAACTTGCATAAAAATGCCAAAGCGTGTCAATTAAAGCGTAAAGTGTGCGTAAAATACGTTTCGGCATAAATAACAAAGGTAAATCAACGCGCGTTTTGTATCTGCAAGTGCGACGCCGACAGCCGACGGACGAGAGCCGACAGCCAACAGCCAACAGACGACAGTTAGCAATGTCAATAAGCGGCAATTTATTGTATCGGCACAAGTTAAACGGGTAAATGCCGCCAGCCAAGCCAAGCCAAGCCAAGCCAAGCAAAGCGAAGCAAATCCAAACCAAGCAAAGCGAGCAAGCGTCGACCTTAAGGCAAACTGCGCCGGCGCCGTCGACGCTTGGCTTGCGCGAAACGTGGCACGCTTGCCTGCACAGTCGGGCTTTCGGTCTGTCTCTCTGTCTGTCTGACTATCTGTCTGTCTGACTATCTGTCTGTCTGTATGTCTGCATGTCTGTCCGTGAATACAATTCGCGTTTCGTTTCATTTGACAGCAGTTACCATGCTGAAAATTGTATCTCCGACTTGTATCTATGAGCCTTTGCCTTTGCCTTTGCCTTCGCCTGTGCTATGCCTTTGTTGCCTACCTGCTTGCGTTTCCTCTGTGTTATGTTGCTCGTTTTCGTTTTTCATCTTCTTGTTTTTACGATTATTTACGTAAATTGGGTAATTCCGTTTGGTTGCTTAAAAATTGGTTTTATTGGCTACGCGATTATTTGCTCAGTGCAAACTATGGTAAAAACCAAATGAAGGGCGACCCAAAAGCAACAACAAACAAACAAACAACAAACAAACAAACAAAGAAGCGAACGAGCAAACGAGTGAAGAAACATGAAACTTGCTGGCAGAATGGTAATGGCAACCTGAATTCAGATTGATCCTGCGTGAGGGAGGATGTGGATTCTGTCTACAATTCGCATATGTAAAAGTTGTTCTCATTTTAAATTAACTAAACCAAGCTGCTGCTGCTGCTGCTGCTGCTGTTGGTGTTGGTGTTAGTGTTTGGCTATTGGCTATTGGCTGTTGGCTGTTGTTCTAAACGCAGCAAAGTACGAGCAAATAAATGAAACTTAATTTATAGACAACGCAGCTGTTCACATTTCACTGCATGCGGAGGGCGGTTGCTCGCGGCTGCCGCTGACTCTGCCACAGAAGATTTCAAACAGCCTGAGCTGCTCGTTGACACTGTCCAAAAAGATACGCAGACAGACATACAGACAGACAGACATAGTTAGAGGGACAGACAGAAACACTCGCGCGCACACACATGGGCAAATTATAGCTAAAAACGCACATGACACTTGCCATGCAGAATGTTTCAACAAAACTCATACGAAATCTTATACTGTGAGTGGAGTCAAGAACCCGAGGCAGGCACCCGAGGCTCGCTGGACAGGGCACACATGTGCATTCCGATGTACTCGAATGCATTAGCATGTCTACTCATTTACTCGTTTTTTCGGGGTAATGACAAACAATAACAAAGCCACATAGCCACCGAGCACTGCCAGACACACTGAAATACAAACAGACAGACAGACAGACAGACAGTTAGGCAAAGAGGCAGACAGAGAAATGCACTCTGAGCATAAGCACGAACGCCGAATAAACGTGCTCTGAAGGTCAACGACAGGCGAGGTGAGGCAAGGCAAAGCAAGGCAAGTCAAGGCGTCCAAGTGAGAGACGAGAGACCACTCAAAGAAGCAGCTGAGCGAACCAAAGCGAATATTATTAGTTGTCACTTCTCCGGGTCCGAGTCCGGCTCCTCTTAACTGGGAAAGTGTTAGAATGACACATTGACATGCTGCGCTTGGCCAGACTACACGTTCGCCTAACAATTTATTCGATTAATTTATTTTCAATTGAAATATTTGAAATTCGATAAAAAAAAGAAACACAACACAAAAAACCGGCAAATGACAAGGAAATGCATTTGATAAATGACCAAATGCAGCTGCATATCATAACATGGCATAACGTAAACCAAACGATGGCATGGCATACACGTCTTTTTCTTTTCTTTTTCTTTGTCTTTTTCTTTTTTTTTTTATTATCATTTTCATTTGCCTGTGCTTGCCGTGTTAAGCGACACTTGACGTGATTAATTTATTTTATGTAAAAATAAAAAATACATCAACAAAAACAAAAAAGGCCAAGACAAGGCATGGCAAAACAGGCCAAGACAAGGCATGGCAAAACCGGCTAAGCAATGCGTGCTTCAAACTGAAGAATTAACAATAAAAAATAGTTTAACTGCGTTTTGCGTCTGAAGCTACTCAAGAGCTGAGAAGAAACCGTTTCCAAAAGACAGGAAAAAAAAGCACACTCGAATTAATTACGATTTCCGATCACGTTTATCCGTTTTTCATGTTTCAGCTTCTGCAACAGTTTTTTGTTATTAAGTGTTTTTTCGACATAGCTTATGTCTATCTTCTGTGTATTGGGGGTTTCAACATTTTGAAATTTTTCAAATTCCCATGCCGACACCAGGAATTGATCCGCAGACCTCAGACATTACAGCCCAAGACCTTACCGCTGAGCCATAGCTGCTAATGTGATATTTTTAGATTTTATGTAAGTGAGAGCGAGAGATTCAAAGCCATTGTCAGTCACTGTTTATAATCGATCTATTTTTATATTGCAAATATCTATTTATCAAAAGCAATTTTAGCCACTGCTTTTTTCAAAACGGGGTTTGGTGCAATCCGTAAAGTAGTTAGTCTTGAGTCAGTTGGGTGTCGGGTTTGATGGGCGCGAGAGGAGAATTGAATTGTTACTATTTTTTAAATAATAATTACTTTAAATTTAGTTGTTTTTTTAAATTATTTATTTTCTTCTTTTTTTTGGGAATGAGCTATTTATTGAAAATTACATAAAATTCGATTAGATTCGATTTGTGCATAAGAGACTCACGATAAAGAGCAGCAGATAAATATTTAAATATAAATTTCAAAAAGACATTAAAATTCAAAAATTGCCGCCGTACACCTTCGCTGTCCGTTAATTTATTAAATTTTAGACAGAAACTATGTTTTGATGTAACGGCCAGCAGCGCAAATACTTCTAGCCGCCAGTTTATTGGTGCTTCTTTCGTTTTTCTTTTTTTTATATTTTTGTTGGTTTTTTTTTTTTTTTTTTTTTGTTTTGTTTTTATTGGTATTAATAAACATGAAGTTAATATTTGTTTAATATTTTCACCGCGTCTTCAGCGTTTTCATTTGTCATTTTATTTGGTTTTGGCATTTAAAGGTCGCTTCGATGCGCGGCCAATTACAGCAGCAGCAGCAGAAGCAACAGAAGCGTCAACAGAAGCAGCAACAGCGACAGCAGCAGGGCCAAGAGCAAAAGTTGCTGCACGTAGAAGCTCCTACGATCCGCGTCAACTAATTCCGAGTAGCAATTTTTATGGCGCACGAAGCGTGAGACAATAATCAGAAGACAAAGTGCATAGAAAATGTAGCAAAGGGCGCAGAGGGCGCACGGGGGGCATGAACGAGTCACGTGACAGCCAAAAACATGTACAAATAATTGAATTAAAAGCAAATTGCCCAAACATGACTCTGCCGGCTCCTATGAAATTCGTCCGCCGTCCCATTTCGAAATGGCTTCGCCGCCGATTCGTTATCTCAGAAGAGAAGGCACAACTTCCCTTGGCCAGTCAAAAGCAAACGTCAACGAATCTTGCATTTACGTATATGTACAATCGAGACTATATTATCTTTTTCCCTTCAAAACTCAAAGCGCGTCTTAGACGTGACACTGAAGATACACTCAAGCCAATATTTCCCAACAATGTTCAGACTGGAGCTAACCACTTCCCTGCTTAAGTCCACAAGCTTACTTTGGGTTAGGTTGTCACAAGAAATATCTAGATAGTGCCCATTGAAATGTGATCTATTATTTTATGCCAGGGAATAGAGAATCTTCCATTACCCATTGTAATCATTTTAGTTTTAATTGGTGTAAATTTGATTCAGTAAGATGGTATCGTAATGTTTAGACAGTTGTGTCTCTCGGTACCAGGTTAGCAAATCACCGGCTGTCATGTGCACTCACTGGAAACGAGCCGCTGATCGCTTCGCATATGATCCATAGGCTTTTGTTAATGAGTGTTGATGAGCTCTTTGATTTTATATGCATGGAGAAGTTGAATATTTGCAACTTTGTGGATACTCGATTTAATTGAGTGGTTATTTTTCATATTTATTATATTCGATCGACTTCTTATAAGCTTTGAACAGCTACAGCCACTTGAACTCCACATCTTAAATCGGCCAACCGCTGTTCACGATAATTGTTTTTTGTGATTTCAGACATAGTTAACGATCTTTACTCTCTCCTCACATACTCTTCTTTCGCATAATCTCAGATCACATCTCATCATCTGTGATTTCGGTGATGATGATTTACATCCAAGCTACATACATCATGTTGCTGAGTTGGGTCATACGAAAATACGTTAACTCCCAAAAGTATTTACACACTCATATTTCATGTCGTCTTGTTAAACACATCAGTAAACAAATTAAAACACCCAACTGGTTTTCTCTTTTTTTCTTTTTCCTTCGTTGGATGTTCAACTATTAATATAGCAATTAAGTAAATGCTGAACAAACATTTTAACAAATTAAACGCAAGGCGGCCGAAATGGCTTTCAGCCAGGATCGTTAATGAAATGAAGCGAAACGAAACGAAACGAAACAAAGTAAAAGCCATCAGACATCATAAAGCCGGTGGACTTGACGTTAGGCGACATGCCCACCTGTGCGAGCGCCACATGCGGGGAGCATCGGATTTCACATCCGAGCCGGGCAAGGCAACTTGACTCGCATGGATGAAAAGCTATTGCCGGCACTTTGCCATTGCCCTTGGCCATTGTGCACTCAGGCTGGGCAGGCAGGCAGGCAGTCAGTCAGTCAGTCAGCCAGTCAGGCAAGCAATAGACAATTTACAAATCAAATAAACCAGACAACGGCGAACAAATTGACCAAAAGGAAAACAAAGCAAAAGAAAACTGAAAATAAGCGACAAAACCGAAACCAAATAACATTCAAATGAAATACTCAGACTCAGACCGCAAATGATGTTGTTGTTGTTCTTGTTGCTGCTGTTGTTGTGGTTAGCGTGAAAAGGGTTGCGTCGTTATGTTATGTTACCAATAATTCTTGAGCATTGACAAATGTCGCATAATTTTTCAAGCAGAGCATTGCCGGCGCCGTGGCCTGATTTGCTGCTGCTGCCAAGGCTGCCAGGGCTGTCAGGGCTGTCAGGGCTGACCACAGTAGCCCAGCAGCAGCCAGCAATGCTTATCGCGCAGAGCTGTCTTACCGTGTTCGATGCTTGATGCTCGATGTTGGGCTATCGTAACGTGAGTTGACGTGTAGCGCGCCACTAAAAGTTCGACTGCCATTAATTATAAATTTGATTAATTTCTTAATGAGATTTTTCTTGTACTCGAACTCGTGTAGTTGCGGTCTTCGGTTTTAGTTGGCTCATTTCGCCATCGCGCTTCCTCTAGCACGCAGCTCTGGCATGAGCTGACGTTTTTGTGTGCCTGTCTCCGTGCCTGTGTGTGTCTGCGTGTGTGTGTGTGTGTGTGTGTGTGCGTTTTCAACAAATGCGCGTAATTAGTTTGCCGTGATGCTGCAGAAATCAGGTTGGCAACTTTGCTGCTCAAACACTTTTTCAAAACATTAATTTTTTATTGTACGGCAAAACGCTTGAACCTGCAAAGACTGCCACCAGTTTATGATTAATCACTTTGCCTTTATTTTCATTTTTTTTTTTTTTGTTTTTTTTTTAGGTTTCTTTTTTTTTCTTTAGGTTTTACTATATATTTTCGAATCATAGGCGGCCACGGCAACAGTAGCCGAGATTATCGATAAGCAGACTTTCAAATAACAAGCCTTGAAGCTTGACGCTTGAAGCCTTGAGGCCGACTTAGCCAATAAGTTACATGATAGAAATGACTTTACAGCTGGTAAAACACACACAGCAATGATTTCTTGTCCCCCGCACGTGGGACGGGAGGTGCCAGCATGGCGCATTGTTTTGGCACCTACGGCCTGCGAGCTTTCGCAGCCAACGCCAAACACAAATCGCCAAGCGATTATCTATCAGGCAGCATTGATGGGAACCAAGGCATGAACATAAACAATATTTTTAGCACATTAATAAAATTATGGGATTTCAAAATGGGTGAATCCCCCTTTAACAGTCTGTTCATATACTTTCTTCATTAAACACATAAACTTTAAATTGTTGAATTCATCAACTCTCGGCTGCACAATTGAAAATGGACGATTTTCAAAAAGAAAACCAAAAATCTTTTACATAATCACATCAGCTAATGAAATTTTCCGCATACACGCCTCGAATTCGAGATTTTCACACTTTGCGCATTTAAGCAATTTTTGATTAATTTCTTTTCATTTGTCTATTTTCAGTTTTCTACCATGCATTATGCACAAGTCTACAAATGCCAAAGATAAAAAAATAAAAAAAAACCAAAAAGAAAAAAAGCAAAAAACGAATTAAAGGTGCAACCCAGCTAATAGTTTTTAATGCATTCTGCTGCTACCACCGTCGACACATCACCACATTGCCGCGACTGCCATCAATAACAGCAATAATAACAACAACAACATGAACTAATAACCACAGAATTCTGCCCCTAACTAACTGAACTAGTCGTAAAAAAAAAAAAAGGTAGAGCGAACCAAAACCCATTCGAGCTGTACGCCTTATTAAAGCAAGACAATGCCACGAATTATTCATAAACAGCGGCAAGGGCAGAGGCAGGGACAGGGGCCGGGAACTGCGAGTGAAATTATGCAGCGTGCTGCTGCTCTGCGATAGGCGGCTTACATGCGGCAAGCGATGGATGGAACATTTTCCAAACTACCAAGGCAAAAAAAAATAAAATAGAAAAAAAATGAAAACATAAAATTGTGTAATGCTGCGAAGTGTATTAGGGCAGCAGCCAAAGCAAAGGACTGAGCTCAGGCATAATGACGTGTAATGGGTATGAACGGCAGAAGATCCTTTGCACTGCTGCAGCGTGACCGTGACTGTGTGTGTGTGTGTGTGTGTGTGTGTGTGTGTGTGTGTGTGTGTGTGTGCCATTAAGTAACCGAAACTTGGCGTAAAACTCAGGCCATGAAAAATAGACATCATCAGCGATTAAATTGCTCTGCGCGCACATTTTCAATGTCGATGTCGTTGTCGATGTCGCTGCTGCAGACGCAGACGCAGACGCGGACGCAGACGCAGACACAGACGCGGTGTTTGCCGTCGTTTCCGGGGTTGCACTTTCTGGTGGCGCATCTACCCTCGAACGAATGCCATGTGTGCATGCATTTGTTGTGCGTTTGATTTTCGCAACGCATTTTCCAATGCTGTCAGGTCGAACCTTCATCGGCACACAACGCACGCTTCGTGCACACAAAATGTTTTCCCCTCGCTTCTCTCGCTGCGGGAAAGCCCAGGAAAATTATTGAAATCAATTGCAGTGTTCGATTTTACTTGTGCTACGTGTTAATGTCTTTGCTTGCTCGTGTCTACAGGATTTGCGTGTCTGCGTTCCTTGACTACCTCAGCGCAACTCTGCTTCCTTCTCCTTCTCCTCCTCCTCTCCTTCCTCCTTACGTTTCTGGTTTGTGCTTTGTGTCTTGTCTAGAATCTATCCTAATTTATGCGTTATTCATTGCGTCTGTTTGCCATTCCAGACGTGTTACACATTTTTACGTGTATTCGATTTCCTTCTGTGTGTTGCGGTGCTTAAATGAATTTTCATATCACATTTTTCGTTTTTCACGTTCACAATATCAATTTGAACTTATCTGAAAACAAATGAGTGTAGACAACGATAACAACAACAACAATATACATTTAAGCAATCGATCGATTTGCTATCGAAAAAGTCCATCGAAGACAAGTAATCGACAAAAATTCTGCCACGAGTTTTTACGTGCATGCAGAAGTGCTGCTGCGATGATGATCTTGATCTGCTTTCCTGAGAAATCAAGAGCATCAACACCGCACCGGCTGTATATTTAATACGGACAATGTGACTCCCGAACCGAACACCGGAAGAAGCACAAATCTCATGGCAACGCTGAGGTAACTTGAACGTCGTCAGCAAGTGTGCGCACAGTGGGCTGATTATGCTGCACACCTGCATAGCATACTTGGCTAACTTGACTAGAATCAGTTTCCAGCGCAAAAATAAAATAGAATAAAGTAAACACAGAAAATAAAGAAAAACAAAAATAAATAAATAAGTAAACTACATTGAAAACCGGCAAAGCAAATTTATGTGTAGTTTGTTGATTTCCCAATGAATTTCCTTGCGTTGCCACACATTTTTGTTGTCGTAGCTGCCTTTGCTAATTGTACCTAAATGTATGTGTGTACGTGTGTGTGTGTGTGTGTGTGTGTGTGTGGTATGCATATTTTCAACGCAAATCGCAATTAATCAAACGCAAAACTATTTGTGAATTTCAAACATTGCAAACATTGAAAACATACGAATAATTGTAGCTGCATGGACACTCGTTTCCATGCATGCAGACAGACAGACAGACAGACTACAAGTCCGTTCTGTCTCAGCCCATTTACACATTTGCCCGTTTTCCGATCTGCCTGCCATCATCAGCCTGTGATCAGCATGTCTACCGTTTGTCTATTCGTAGTACTTGGAGTTGACTGTCTCTTTGTCTGACTTTGTCTCATTGTCTCTTACAATGTGTGTCTGCCTAACTGTCTGTCTGTCTGTCTGTCCGTCGCCATCGTTATTACTTCTCGCATTTATGCCAATGATTTGTGACATTTCTGCTTGTCAATGTACGGCTTTCGCACATTTGACAGCAGCTGGCGACAAAATGCAAGGCAAAAAAAAAAAATAAATAAACTAAAATAAAAGGTAAAAAAACACAAACAGAAAAGAACAAAAAATTGCAATATTCTAACTGTGTGCAAGCAATTAAATAAATTATTAATAACAACAACAACAACAGCAACACAAACAACACAATCAATATCAATCGGCCAATGCCGATGACGGAGCGATGCTGATGCCGATGCCGATGACGATGACGATGTCCATGCCGGTGACGGCAACCGCAAAAACAATGCCATGCATTTCAATGAGCATGCAAAAACATAACTTCAAAAAGAACAACAAAATAACAGAAAAAATATAAAAATAAATCATAATAATTACTTATACATATAAGCAAATTGCTTTTTAAGTTTTGTTTAATTGCTCAATTTGAATTGTTTTTTTTTTTGTTTTGTTTTGCTTTTTCTGGTTTTCTGTTTTGCTGTTATCGTTTAACACTTTATTAAATCAATTGTATGGTGTTGACAAACTAATCATACACGGTAAAAAAACGAAAATGAATTCTTTCATTTGCATAATGTATGCATGTTGTTGTTGTTGCTTTTGTTATTCGTTAGCAATTAAATATGCAATTTATATGTTATAACAAAAATGATTATACACACACACACACACATACACACAACAAGAACAACCATGTTTGGCACAATTGTTGTTTGTTTATGTATTTTAGATAAAAACATAAATGAGTCCAATACTCAGGAGGTTTCTGTGTAAAACCAAAAGCAACAGTCGCCCTTGAGGTAGTCGTCCACCGTTAACTGGCAGAATCGGACTGCATGGCTCCTTTGGCCAAGTCGCGTGCTCAGCAGCATACGCGGGCATCACATTAAAGATTCCGCTGCCGATGTCCCGCTTCCTGGCTCTGGCAATGGTGTAGCAAAACAGTGTCAGAATTTAATTAGGCAGAAAGAAGGAAAAGGCGGGCGGGTGGACAATTTGGGAAAAGCATTTAAGCGCCACACTTTAAGGTTCATTTTCACATTTGCCAGACTTAACGACGCGCATATCGTCAGCGTGCGCACGCCTTTCCTTTCCGTTCCTTTGCCTTGCACTCCTCCCTGTCTCTGTCTCTCCGCTGCGTTCCTTGGCTGGCTTGCCTGCCTGTCTGTCTACGGCATAGCCAGACAGCAATTTTGCTGGCTCGTTTTTTATTATTTTGTCTGTATTTATTGCGTGCGAGATAAATGTACTTCCTGCGTTGATATGCGCGCGCTTACACAGGCAGCAGCACAGATTATGCAGCGCTTCTGGTGCGCCACAAAGCAGACTACAAATGTTTGCATGTACGAGTTTGCTTATTGAATATTTGCGAAGACTTCTTCGTTTGGCAGACGAGCAGACGAGCAGACGAACAGACGAGAGCAGAGCTGCGAATTGAAACTTTAAATTGCCAAACTTTGGCAACATGCCGTGGCCACAACTTTAAACAACAACAACAGCAACAACAACAACAGCAACGACAGCCGAGACTAATGGATTTGATAATTATGCAACAAAGTTTGAACCAGACCACAAACTCACTCACCCGCACACCCGCACCCCCGCAATCACCAGCCATCCACCCACTCGCATCCGCAGCAGCAGCATCACCAATAGCAACATCAGCAGCAGCGCATCAGCAGCGAGGGGTGCCGCATACTGACAGTGATTGCCTAAGGGGCAAAGCCCCAAATCATGCCAAGGTTATGTCTTCTGCCAAAAGACGTTCGCTCATATGCAAACCTGTGCCAGCGCATGGCATATTGGCGGCATTAGATGCTGTATACGTGCCTACACACATACGAACATGTGAATGTTGCTAGGTACGGACGCTGCTGCAGTGTGCTGCTCCTGCTGCTGCTGCCGCTGCTGCTGCTACTGCTGAGCAGAGCTTAATGACAAATACACACAACAGCCAGAGCACGTTCAAAAATGTAAAATGCTCCTCGTTTTGCTTGGCTTCATTTGCGGCTCGTTTTGGGTTTACTTTGTTCTTGCTGTCTTTTTGGTTTGGCTTTTCGTTTCTGTTGCCGTTGTTGTTATTGTTTTTGGTTTTTTTAAGGTTGATTCTTCTGGCAACGCGTGTTTGGCTTTTAATAATTGCTCAAGGGTTGAAATTTGATATCCGAAACGCTTAACATTGAGACAATAATTTTTTGGCAGTTGGTTGCCAATAATAACACGACCGCACACACACATACACACGCACACGCACACATGCACACGCAAAGGAACAGGCAGAACTCGGCAGTGCGCAGCAGCCTGGCAACGGCACTTAATGAGCAATTCACAGGCAAGATTCCTGATAAGCGGCAGCGCATTAGAGTCAACTTTTTAGCCAAAGTGCGCCATTTGCCATTTATTTGGAAGTTTATTTTTAGTCGTTTCATTTTACATGCAGCTTTTGTTGTTGCTGTTGTTGTTGTTGTTGTTGCTTTGTATATTTTATGTTGCTACATTTTGATCTTTTATGCGCAACGCTTTTATCTTGCGCGAATTTTTTCCTACATCCAACATTCAACATCCTTTTCCTTTTTTGTGTTTCTTGTCTATTTTCGAGAATAGCAATTTTCCTTTTCGATGCCTAACGCGCTTTTCAACCCTTCTTCAATTTCGTTACATTTTACTTTACCTTTTTCTCCCTGTTGTTTGTCGTTGTTGTTGTTGTTGTTATTGTCCTTATTAGTGTGTGTGTGTACTTTTTGTTGTCAGCTTCGCCCCCGTTTTGTTGCATGAAGTCGTTCGGGCGCTTATCGCTTGATTTTGTTTGCGCTGCTGAGATATTTTACGTATTGAAGTTAACTTTTGATTTTACTTTTTAACCCTTTGCTTGGCAATCTAACCTCTCCCTCACCCTCACCCTTAGCCTGACACTCGCCCACCCAGTCAATCCACTCATACGCATTGCGTTACGCGACGCTGCCTAATGAATTGGAAAGGTCAAAATGATTAATTAAATGCTATTTGCATACAAATTTGCATAAACAAATCAGCCAAACGATAATAAAATCACACAAAGCAAGAAAGTACACACGACAAACAGAAAAATCACACGAAAAAGAAAAAAAAAAAAAAAAAACAGAACAGAACAATCAGAAAAAACAGAAAGCCAAAAGTGTTACGATCCTAAATATAACTGAAGCGATTTGTTTAGGGTTGTAATTTCTTAATTACTGAACTCGATTTGTGTTGTCGTCGTAATGTTCCACGACGAACAACAACAACAACAACAACAACAACACAAAAGCACATAGTGCACACCAAACGATTGCGACAGGCAGCTTCATTTGCATAGTGTCAGCCTCCTCACCTCGCGCTGCGAACGCGCATTCTCAAAACAAGGAAGCGTTTATGCATTTCTACACATACGCATTTCTTTACATATTTGCGCAGTGCATTTTTATTTTATTTTTTGTGGCTTAAAAGGAATTCGATTACTAGGCACTGTACAGCAATTTTCCGTGCATTTATTAAATCGCAAGGAAATCGACACCAAATGTTAAATACACATGTACAATGCAGAGATTCCTATGCCCGCATTCGTCCATTGCGGGCTTCAAGTCGGAAGTTATGCAGAAGTTGTGTGCATGTGTCCGTCAGCACAGCACAGAAGGACAAAAGGACATAGGCAAAGTTTTTAATTCGTGTCCATGAGCGTACACGACCCAAACCATAAAACGCAAAAAAAACCATAATTAGCAAAACCCAAATAACGAAGAGACAACTCTTTCATCTTGCGTAAACAGCCAACGGACAATATTCAATATTGTGCGAAGAACACAACAACAACATTCACAGCATTTTTCGTTGCTGGTGCATTGCCACAATGCACATGCCGCTGCTTTTGATTTTTTTCTATGGTTTCTATGGTACGGACACAGACACACAACTTCTGCATTCAGTCGCCGCTCGCGTTTCGACTGCAAACAATTTCAAACAACATGCCGTCAACGCAATGCAGAAGCATTTTTGCAGTACGAAATAAGTATTGGAGTAGGATACTTGAAGTAAACTCGAAGTATACTTTGCAATAAGGCTTATTTCTTTTTTTTACTTATACAGAGTTTACAACTTATTAAAAATGAATATCAATATAAACTATAGAAGCTGTACGTGTACGATCGGTTACCGAGTAATGAGAAATGCTTGAGTAGAGCATTAAACACTAATTCGTCTTGTGTTATAAGTTTGTTCAAGAGGAGTAGCTTCTCGATTTAGCTAAGGCGCAAATACTTCAGTAACTCAGATGCCGATAATATTTTCAAATGCTAAATAGTCAAGGGTCAAGGACTTTGCACCGAGTGAAGTGTTTCGGTTAAAAAAAATACACAATTGCAATTCTCACAAATTAGAATCCTCAGAAATTCGAATCTCTCAGAAATGAAAACTGAAGTTTGTAAAACATTAAAAACTCTAAAATTAGAATTTAAAATTCTAATATCTGCGGTCTTTTTTTTTTTTTTTTTTTGATTTATCTATGTTATTCGTTATTTTGTTAGTTTTTTTTTACTATTTTTTTGTGTTATTTTTTTGTTATTTTTATTTTATTAAATATAATAAAGCATAAAAAGAAAACTAGTGTATTTTTTTAAGTAAATTTTCTCCATTTATTTCCAATTCTTTTTTCTTTATTCGAATAAAAAAAGATCTAGAAATTAGAATATTTCAGAAATTAGAATTACCTTAAAAACCAAGTGGTTCTAATTTGTGAGAATCTACTGTATTATTTTTGGATTATTTTTGTATTTTTTTATTAACAAGTGATACATTTTAATACAATCCGAATTTGAGCCAAGAACTGTTTATTACAGAGCGCAGTGAAGGATGGAGCAGAGCGTAGAGCTAAACATTTTAAAGCAGCGAAGAAGAGCCACAAAATTGCGACCGCAACATCATGTAAATGTATTAAAGAAATATGAGTACTGCTGTGATTGGCATGGAATAGCCTCTCCACTTTAAATATATTGTGAGTGATTTGTTAAAATTTATTTGGTAACTCTCGAACTAGGATTATGAATTGCCAGATGGTTTGCAATTTAATTTCGATTTTTAACTACAGTTAAAAAAAAAGGACAATATAATTGAGGTTTGTACATTGGATATGAGTAAAAAGTTCAAGGGCCGAAATAGCGAGTGCATAGAAAATCTATCTACTCTGCGGTTCAGAACTAGTTTCTTAATTTAAGTTTTCAAATAAATTCTAATGAATTACCTTAAAAGTGCATACAGTGAAGTTTAGGTGGTAAAATAATAAAATAGGGCTCTACCAAGAAATAATACCTGCTTTGAAAAAACAAGCAGACGATATTTTATATTCATTTTTATTTTGAAAACAGCAACCAAAACGGTTTTCATTGAAGGACTTAAAGTTAAGTTAAGCTTCTCGTATATTCGAATAAAATTCAAAAAACTATTTCTCAACTATCAAAAAATTACTACTTTGGACCTGATGCCGTATAAAAACCAGTAAAGTCAGTTTTAACCTACTCAATTGCATCCGAGTATATATATTTTGAAAACTATTTTAAAATGCAGAATGCAGAGTGAAGGCAAACACCTTCTGTTTTAAACAGATTATCAAATAGGCAATGTTTTACGGGATATCTACATGGAGAGCATCTTTCCCCATCTGTGCCACCAATGAAGGAAAATTGCATGGGATTCGTTGGTTAGCTGCCAACTACATTGAAACACATTTTTTAAACAATATATGTTTTTTGCATCCATTTGGTAAGATACTCCCTAATTTATTCTCTATAAAGCACACAACTTAAGGAAATCTAATCGCAATTGCTTTTAGAAAAGTTGTGTGCAAATTTGAGAACTGAGGATTAGGATTTATTAATAAATTTAATTCTTGGTTCTTGGTATTTGAAGAATATGATAGAATACTCGAAGCATGGAAGCGTTAAGCATTTGACTGTTGGGTCCCAATGAAACGGGGATGAAATACAAAGAATCTTACATTGATTTGCATTAAAGAACTGCGCAGTTTATGTTATAGAAATAATTTATTAATGATAAGCGATTTAGGAATAATCAAATGCAATATACAAACCTTCAGGGTTTAATCCAACCTGCACAATGTTTATATCAGCCTTTAGTTGTTCTCACGCGCAGAAACGTTATGAGTTTTCCAGAGACTGAACAATTTCCACTTCACTTTACCAAAATCGCCACTCAATGGATTGGATGAAGTTGTAGGCCCACGTAAACGTATAAAAAACAATTCACGAACCACGAATTAGGACCACACGAAAGTTAAATTTTCCTTTTGTTTTTTCTCAAAGAATATTTTAAATAGTCGGAATGATTTCTGTTGTTTCGGTATTTTCGATATTTTTCAATTGATTTTCTTTTACTTTTAGATTTTCAAGCTGGCAGCAAAAAAAAAAAACAAAAACAACAAAAAACACTTGTGCTGCCTTAAATGCTCTGCTTTATGCGTCTCGTTATTATTTAGGCTTTATTTTCCTTTTTCAACACTTACTGTTTAATAATCCCGTATATTCGTAGGCAGCTTCAAACAACGTAACTGCACATGAACCAGCGACCGGCTGTTTTTCCTTCTTTATGTTTCGTTCTTTTCTGTTTCTATTTGGCTTGATTATATTCAACTGCCGCGCTGCTGTTGCTGTTGCTGTTGTTGGAGATTCTTATTATTCGAGTGGTTTGTTCACTGTCGCTTGCGACAGACTGCATTTGGGGTTGTTTCTAAATTTCCAACTCGAAAGGCAGCGCATTTTCTAAATGAGTTTTCACAGTGCGTGTTTTGTTTATGTCTTTGTTGTTGCGATTGCTGTTGCTGTTACTGTTGTATGTACATTGTACAATTTCAACGCCATTAAAAAAAAAAAAAACAAAAAAAGAACGCACGAACGAACGCGACAAACAACACCGACAACAAACGACTATTCGGCGATGTCAACGTTACCGTGGCAGATTTTGCGCCGCACGAGTTGATGAAACAAACGACACAATACGCTAAGCAGATGTTGTTGTTGTTGTTGATGTTGATGTTGATGTTGGTATTGGTATTGTTGTTGCTGTTACAGTTTGATTATTATTACAGTTATTATTGCTTTTGTTTTCTTTTTGCTGTTCTTGTAGACGGTGGCGTTGATTGGGAGCTACTGACACAGCATCCTTTTGTTTTTACAGCTTTTGTTGTTATTAAGGTTACAAGCTGAAACACATAAACAAACCATCCGTATCAAACTCTAGGTTTAGTAAACCAATCCAAAACAAACTAAGCGAACCAATTGTCAACCAAGCAACACACGAGTGAACACCGTTACGATTCGCACGACTCGGGTTTATTAAAAGCAAGTAAGCAAGTGCGCAGCTTATGCTTTCCTTCGTTATTATGAACACTATATTCTTCAAACACACTCCAACTCCAAATTATCTTCCGAACAAGAAACACGTCCGCTTAATGTAACGTGCCCGGGCTGCGTCAAAGACAAACTGACAACGTTGAAGCTGCTACTCTTCCAGCAGCGCAAAAGCAAACAGCAGTGGAATGCATTTGTAAATAGCATCCACATTTGAGAACATCAACTCGCCGAAACGCACCCCAGAGTTGTGTATCGTATTTATTATTGCATGCAAATTGCGTGGGTACAATCGAGGCAACGCAATTCGTTTGCAACTTTCAATGTTGGTGTTGTCAGTGCTTTATACTGACAGTAAATATGTAAAGTTGCAACGAAATTGCAAAATTTTCAGGAAATTTCATTGCTTCCCGCATTTTCAGACGCTCTCCAAGAGAGTAATAATACGTCATTAAAAGAGAGTTAATTTCCATACAACATTTCCTCTCTCGATTCGGACCCCCCCCCCCGGTTGCAGTGTTGCTAGAATTTTTGAGAGAAAAATAGCTAGATTGAATTAAGAAAGCCAAAAAAAACTAAAATTTCCAAAAAAAATTGGAAAATATCTTACAATAAAAGCAAATTTTTCTTCGATCATATGATCGTATGTCCGAGTAGAATTAGCAGGAAATCGTTCCATCTCACTCTCACGTATATTGCTTCATCCGTCGCGATGATTTGTCGCCGTTGATAAAACACTTTTAACGCATTCAACGAATGCAATGCAAATGTTAAAAGCCGAATACAAGCATGGGAGAGTCGTTTCTATATGAAAATTGTTTTCTCTCGTCATTGCCGCCCATATGGAACCCATTGGGAGAGGACAGCTATAATAGTTCTGTGAGAGTGATTGTTTTTGTCGAGAGACGAAGCACAAACTTCTTATGACCGTTGTTTTTTGATTCGATGCACTTTTGATTTAAAAATCCGTCAACAAATGCTTAAATGTTGAAAACTTTTTTACAAATTATTTTTGCAACATTTGGTAATTCATTTGTTACAATTAGTTATTCAATAATGAATTATTGAATTGAATTTTGAGGCAATCAAAACAATAAATATGGTCACGAAAAGGGGTTTTCTACACATTTGCTTTATGACACCTGTTTGTTTCTGTAATAAACTGATATAAGTTATGTTTAACATATGTATACTTATAAATAGATTACAATGCACAGAAACTGCGTTTTATTTATTTTATTTTATGCTTTATAAGGTAAATAATAACCAAACAACATAAATACAACAAACAAACAATTTAACTGCCTTTTTGGGATAGCTGCGTCGCAAGTCCGTGCAAAGTGTATTCGAGGCAGCTAAGCAAATTCGTACTGCATTTGTTTCAGTTTCGGTTCGGTTGCCGACGGCGAAAGTTGAGTGTGCGGCGTCGGCGCGCAGATTCTGAACAAGTGGGACATGTAAGTTCGGCGAACTTGATTGAAATAAATTCATTTTGCTACTGCAATAGAAGACTTAATATTTCAAAGCCGGCCCCTGAGGTGATGTACGTCTGTATGAAGGGGCATCCTGTAACTGGTACATCATCGGAAAGCCTCTGGCGATGATCGAAAACACACATGTGTACAAACATGTGAGTCCTAATATTGATTATGATGAAAACTGACTGACAGGAGGACTTCAGTTAATAAGATAATACAAAAAATTCGATTTAGTTATATATGGACCCAAAGCAGCCAGAAATAAATTAAATTTACATAAAATTTAAATAAAAATGCTTTTATTACATTCTGTTGCCTTACTTAATAAATAGAATTGTGTGACTTGTCATTATTATTTTAGTTGTTGCTTGATTGAATATTTTATTTTGGGATTTGATGACGTCTCTTGTGCAGAGAAAGCAAGCCGAGTTCACCATAACTATGGCAATTGCCAACTGCTGAATACAAAAAATTTATTGTATTTCATATTTCACAATGCGTCAAGTTGAGTACAAAATCGTTTAGAAAAGTTTTTATCCAAAGGGCAGGAGTAACAATGCATTTCTATCTGAACGACTTACTTCCCCAAGCAATCTTGCCTCGCAAGAAAAAGTTTCCTCTTAAGAGCCAAGCGATCTTGCCCACAGGGCTGCAGTAAAAAGTCCGGTACTGCTGACAGAGAAGGAAAATTCCGCAAATGTATTCTCAGATGCTGCTCGTGCATGCCAAATTGGATTCCACACCCGACCCAACCCGACTTGTGCTCGTCTTGCTGCATCATCGGCATCCATCTTCACTTCTGATAAGGTGGTGAAGTTGATAGTTTCTTCTTGTTGTTTGTTTGTGTTTTTTTTTTCAACTTTTTTTTTATTTTTTTTTTTGGCACGTGCCGCTTGTTAGAAAAATTTGTGCTTGTTTCTTGTTGCCATATTCCGAAACTGTCAGCACTGGCCTTTTTTGGCAATGATTGCCTTTACAAGTTTGTGGAGCTCGCATTGGCCTCGCTTACATTTGGAATTTTTTACTGCCTGGTGCATTGTGACCCACATAAATGGCAAGACTCCTGACTTTGGCTGCAAACCAACCACAACAGCACAGAACAGAACGGTCCAGGCCGGGTTGGGATGTGTTGCATCTGCTGGCAGCTCACGATGCTGTTGCTGTTGTACTCTTATTTCTTATTGTGAAGCTGCTCATGTTGTTGTTGTTGTTGTTGTTATTGTTGTGTTGCCATTAGTCGTAAATGAAATCAATTTGACTCGAATGTTAATTCATTTTATTGGCTCGTGCGTTGTTCGAAGCCATCCGCGCCGAGTTATTAGAAAAGCACGGGGACTGAGAAGTTGTGCTTTGGAATTAATATGAATTTGAGTGCCCGGATGGTCACTTGATCTTAATTGTTTTTACCAAATATTTATTTCCTTCACTATTTACACATATGGATCTCCTAATGATGACAGGTAAGATTTACTAGAAGAGTAACACAGTGGAAATTTATAGGCAATATTGTGCTTCTTCTTCGTGCTCCTAAATTCATTATCAAACTAAACTTGGCTTATTAGCTTAACTCATGAGCCAATGAGCCAATGAGCCATGACATATGAAAATGAGGCCCATCAAAATATGGTGAATAAATTGAACAAATTTGTAAATTTCATTATTATTCGGTAGCGACAAATAAATATCAATAATTCATATGCAAATCAGTTAACAAGGAAATAATAAAAGCACACACATATGTATGCATAATTTTTCAATAAAACACGCTCATGTCGTATGCACGGCAGCAATTTGTTCGTCGCTTTCGAAGTGTCGAAGTGGCTGTCGCACATTTTCCAAATGCATTTGCCCCATAAGCCAATTAGTTAAACAATCCGTTGGAGTTCACACACATGCCACTTGTCAAAATTCATTTGACCACATTGATGTGATTATTTAACAGCGAATATTATTTTAATCACATACCTGCATACATATATCATCTATATGTATAAAAATAAAATGCCTACATACATACATATTTACATTAACATAAATGCACATAACTATGTATGTATGTATGTATATAAAATATGAAATATGCATATCGAAATGCACAAAGAAAAATAAAACAAAAAAACAAAAAAAATTTAAATGACAATTAAACGAAAAATGAAATGGAACTTATGCAAACTTACACAGCTGGCGCATACTTCGTGGAGCTGCGAGATTGCGCTGGCATTTTCGATTTGATGTGGCTTTGGCTTGTGGCCTGCCAACGGCCGCAACGGGCAGCTGAGCAAGAAGTGCTGGCGAAGCGTTTTGGTCTTCAAGGCGACGATGCACTGCCAACACAGCTGGCGGCATTTAAGACGCTTCAACACTTCTCCCTTTCCCCTCCCCCTTCTGCTTGCTTGCTTTTGCTGGCAGCGGGGCCCAGCAGTTTGCCAACGAGTGCGGAGTGCCGGCAGCCAGCGGAGCAATAGGAGCTGGCACCGTGCGGGGCAGTTCTTCTTCTGCTGCGGTTGGCTCATGCAGGGTGGCCAGGCAAGGCAAAGCCAACCGCACTGCAGCTAATTACATTGCAACGCTCAGTTCGCGGCACAATTCAATTCGCGTTGCGTTGTCCTGGTGACAACGGAGCAAGGAGGCAAGTGTCGGGGTGTGGGGTGTGTGGGAGGTTCGGGTCTGGCAACACGACACCGCTTAGGCGCTGACAAATGCCTAAGCATTCTGAATGAAGTTTTTAAAAAACACGTCTAAGACACGTTAATCGCTTGTGCAAAACGAAGCCCATTAATCACGACAATAAAGTCGACAACTGTCAGAGTGAGACTAAGCTCGCAGAAAAATGTGCGAAAATTAGCCTCTGCAATTTGTAAGACTTTGAGACCCGTCTTGCCCGGCTGGCTCGACTAGCTCGACTTGCTTCGTTAAACCTTTTGTGCGAATTCTCGCATGCTTACAACTTAAGAAAAAACGACGTTCAGCGTTCGACGTTGTTTGGCCGGGCTCCGTTTGATTGCTGGGCGTCAGTCTGCCAAAGCGATAAACGTCGAAAAGGAAAGATACGCGCAAAGAAAATCCAAAAGAAAAAAACAAAAAACAAAAAAAAAAAAGACGTGGGCAAAAAGTGGCCCACGTTGCGAAAGAATTCTTGCTGCCTGCCTACATTCCTATTATCCCACCTGCCTATCTGCTTGCCTGCCTGCCTGCCTCACCTCTGCTTGGTGTGGCAGCCTTCTGACGCATAAATCAAATATGCATAAAACTACTCAACTCCCGCCGAATTGTCGCCGATAAGAAATTATAACAATTTGCCGTTTCCCCCTTGCCCCGTTACCTATTCCCCAATGCCCATTACCTGCTACCCTGCACCCTTCACCCTTTACCCATTGCCCGCTTTCATTTGCCAGTTGCCAGTTGCCATTTGCCAGTTGCCAGTTGCCAGTTGCGAGTTTCGCGAACACGCGTAGGAGCACAGAGCAAAGTTGGCTGCTCTTTTATTGTTCTGTCGATTATGACTCGCATTTGAAGCCATTGTGGGCTGTTACGATTGCCAAAGTTCTTTATTGTTGTTTATGTTGTTGTTGTTGTTGTTGTTGGTGGTGGTGTTTGTCTAGTCTTTGGGCGCATTTGCAAGGGTCGATCGGGCGCTGCGTCGGCGCAGAGCAGTGCCAGGTAATTATGCCGCCCAGTTGCCGATTGCGAATTGCCGCTCGAAGCTTGCGTGTCATGGCAATGTTCGCACAGCACAGAGCACAGAGCACACAGAGCAAACGGCAAACGGCAAACAGCAAACGGCGACAACGAATCCGCGGGCGACTTTGGCAGCTTTTTTGTCGTTACCGAAACGCTCTGCGCAGCTGGTGACGATTGCCCGGCGTGCATGCTCAGACGCTTGATTTGGCTCCGCTTGGCTCCGTTTGGCTGGGCTTCGCTTGGCTTCGATGGCCAATGTTCGATCGTTTGCCGCTTGGCTGGCCGCATTGCCGGCCTGCGTGGCGCCCAAGTGTTGGCTGATTTGCACGCGATTTCGGTGTTACTCTTGGATTGTCTTTACTTCTTTCGAGTTTTGTTTTTGTTTTTTTTTTTCTTTTTTGGCAAATGCTTTTCGCCACGCTTAATTAGTAAACTGGCCGGCGTTGAAGCCGCCAGATAGTGCCACGGATTAATTACCGCGGAATCAACGCGCCAACTGACAGCTGCTGTCAGCGAGTGCTCGCCCGCCCGGCTGCTAACTGGACGCGCGCAGACCGCCTTGTCTGAGTGCCTCTCTTTTTCTTCTCTCTCTGCCTCTTGGGCTGCCCTTCCTTCCGTCTGCTAGTCTGCCACTCTGCCAGTCTGCCAGTCAGGCAGTCTAGTCTACTCGGTTTGACTGTTCGTTGCGTGTAGAAACTCATTTTCTGGCAATACGCAGCACTTCCTGCCCCTTCCCTCCCCTCCTGCCGGCTGCCCGTTGCTGCTACCAACGCCGACTTCCAACTGCCGACACTGCGGCAGCCAACAAGACACATTTGACATTTTCCACTGGATATTTATGAAAATTGTGTCAAAATCAAACCTGGCCGCGCAATTTGCTATTATCAAAAGCGCGCTTCCCTTCTCTATCCCAATCCCAATCCCAGCTCCAGTCCCAGTCCCAGTAGCTGTCCCAGTGTCAGTCACAGTCTCAGCCGCAGTCGCAGTCGCAGTCTGTTGCATTGGCGTTGCCAGTCCAGAGCAGTGGAGGCCTTTTGCCTATCTGCTCGTTTGTATCTAATAGCAAAATTGCGTGCAAATTTCACATTTTAGACAAGGAAACATTTTCAATTTTTGTTTTTCTGTTTTTATGTTTTTCTGTTTTTTAGCTTTTCCACAGTTTTGCCATTGTGCGCATTTGGAGCCACGACTGTGCCTGTGTTCCTGCCTGCGAGTTCGCGTAACGAATTGTCGTGGCGTCGTCTCGAGACAGATTCATTTATTTGCGCCGCTTGGCGCTTTGGGCGCGGGTGTTGACATTTGCCGTTTCATGCCGACTAAACTGACTAAACTGACTAAACTGACATAAAGTTAATAGATTTTCGGTGCACAATTGCTTGTGAAGCGTTTTTATGGCGTGCCAATTAGTTGGGGTTCGTTTCCAGTTGGATAGTCAATTTATTACAGCCCTCAATGCCAAAGTCATACCTGCTGGCATTTCTAACTGGGGGGCTAAGCATTTCTCCGCCTATCTTCGATCTGCACCATCACATGCAACCTCCTCACTATACATGCCAACCTCCCTGATTTCCTATATGGGTGCTCTGGTGATTCCGATGGGTTTGGAAATCCGAGTATAGAAATTCTTAGAAATGCTTCTTCTGCTCCCCCAGCACTCAATCATAAAAGCAAAATTTCCCGGAATTACCAATAACTCAACACTGACGCATATCAGACGGACATCACCGACTGTGACATAATGTTAAGAAAGGCCTTTTAAATGCACATAGACTATTGTTTGGAAGTAGTCTTTAATATTAATGAAATTATTGAAAGCAAATCTAAATCATAGCTGCGCACTTTGTATTTATCGTAGGTTCAATGCGTGCATCACACACTTCCTATATGCAAAGCTATCCTTTAACGGATAAGTACTTCAGCCGGTCTCAGTGAAGGCCACCGATGCAGGGAGGAGGTAAATAAATGTTCGTAAGTTGACTTTAGCCATAAAATGCTCTCAAAATCTCAAGGCGTCAGTAGCTATTAGACGCTCGCACTTGAGTTAAGGGCGTCGGCATCTGGCCAAAAAGCCCTAAAAAGAAATCAACAAAAAAAAACCCAAAACGAAAGCCAGCCAGAGAATTCAACAATCTAATTGCGAAGACACATGCATCGCATCGCGCATAAGCGTCAGAGGCCGACGTAAAGCTAAGCGAGACGTGGTGAAGTGAGGCGAGACGAGACGAGGCGAGCCTTGGGCGATGCGTTGTGAGGGAAGCATTTGCAGAAAAAGAAAAACAAAAACAAAAACAATAAATTTAAAAACAATGTTGAAACCTTTTAAGCCATGAAATGACACCGCCCCAGTGGATTAAGTATAAACCTAAAATGCAACAACAACAACAACAACAACAACAACGCAACAAACACGAGACACACACAAGACCAATAGCCTAGTCTACTAAGCAGCAGCAGCAAAGCAAAGCAAAGTAGCGCAGACCAGACCACAGCCGTGCCGAGCGGGGCATGGAGAGCTGGGCTGGAGCAGAGAAGAGGAGAGGAGAGGAGAGACCTGGGGGCATTAAGTAGAATGCGCTAAGTAGGCAATGATTGTTAACTTGATTTTTAGCATACATAGTTCATATGGTGCTGCCACATGCATCGTCGTCCCCGCCATCCCCCTCCCCCCTCCGTGGGCGCCTGCGTTGTCTGCTTCAGCGTCTTCGCGCGTTCTCAACTGTTTATGCGTTGTTTCTTTTTTGTTTTCTTATTTTTTTTTTTTTATTTCTTTGCATGTCTGCTTATTTAATTGTTGTTGTTGTTGTTGTCGCTTTTGTCGTCTACGTCTAATTATTTTGCGCCCAAAAGTGCCTAACCAGCCTCTAATTATAAAAGCCATTAAAGATTGCCGCCCTCCGCCGCTCTCCATCCTCCGCACACCGCACACCGCTCGACGTATACCGCCCACTTGCTTCTACCCGCTGCCCGTCGCCTGTTGCTCTGCTTAATTTTTTAGCTGTGCAAGCGCTGCATGCGATTTGTGGACTCTTGACAGTATTTTCCTTCTTCTTCATCTTCTTCTTCTTCTCTGCTTATTTTTTTTTTTTGTTTGTTTATTTTTTGTTTAATAGCGTGCCACTTACGCCTACGCTTGCGTAAATAACAACAACAACAACAACAACAGTAACAGCAACAACAAGAATAACGTAAACACGCATCCAAGGCATCAAAGCCAAGAACGGCAAGAACGGCAAGAACCGGCAAGAACGATTAGCTTAAGCTGCGGCTAAAAGTTGAAGCTGCAACGTTGACAAGAAGCGCGTTGCATTTGACATTTTACAAGTACAACTTGTGCAAGATTTACAAGAATCTTTTGTGTCTGCAGCAGCTGCAGCGCAACGGCAGAGCAAAGGCGGCAACGGCGGCAGCATCATCATCATCATCATCATCAGCGACAACAACAACAATTCGTAGAGCAGCTCGCACTTGTCTCGACACAACAATGGCGATGGCAACAACAACAACAGCCGAAACAACAACAACAGTGTCAGACAAGCGCAACATGTTGCCAGTTGTACCTTGTGTGGGCTCCACGCGCTGCTCTTTGCCCATTTACCGTTTTTCACCCGTACAAAACGCTTCAGCGTTTATTTTTTTCATCATGTTCTCATGTTTGCTGTAGGTGGCGGAGTTTGCCTGTGAGCTGGGCAAACAAAGCATACTTTGACTCACTTTAGCACCTTTCGTTATTTTCCTTTATGCTTCGCTTCTTTTTTCCTTCGTTTTTTTGCTTTTGCTTTTTTCGTTGGTTTTCCACATTTAATATGTCTCTATAATAGGTGGGGTGAAAAGTTCGTAGGCTAGCAAAGAAAAACATTTTTTTTTAAAGAATTTGTTTTTATTATTCAATATAGTCGCCTTCGAGGGCGTTACAACCAGTATAGCAATTTTCCAACTCTTCGATACCACATTTCTTGCACGATTTATCTTTTGCTTCAAAATAGGCTTCAGTTTCAGCGATAACCTCTTCATTCGAGCGAAATTTCTTACTGATGAGGTCTGCAAACAGCCAATAGTCGCTGGCAGCCAAATCTGGCGAATACGGTGGATGTGGGAGCAACCCAAAGTTCGATTCATGTAGTTTTGCCATTGCTTTGATTGACTTGTGACACGTCCACAATGAGCAAACGCGGCAACCATCTCAATGTCCAAATGCCCACAATTCCACCTAGCTCACGTACCTTCAGCCGGCGATCATCCAATACCATTTTGTAGATTTCCTTAACCGTTTCTGATGTTACCGCCTCATTTGGACATCATCATGGTCATCTGCGTTCTGCATCATGGGTGTCTACGACCATGTTTGAAGTCAGCCAACCAACGTTATATGGTTTTTCTGATAGAGCGGAGACCTTATACCACTTTTCAAGTCATTGCTTTGGTTGAATGCCATTTTTTCCTCCATCAAAAAGCATTGTAAAATTAAAGTACGAAATTGTTTTTGATCCATTGTTTTGAAAATCACAAAAGTAACGTCACTCTTCGCACAAAAACTCACAAACTTCAGAGTGAAATATCATGAAATTTTATTAGCTTTCTTTTGAAGAACTTAAAATCATATGGATTTGATACAAATAGCGCCATCTATGTGTCAGCCTAAGAACTTTTTACCCTCACCTGTCACATATACATTTGTAGCAGATTTTTTACACGACACGAAATTCCGAATTGTTCAGCAAACATTTTAAAGCGATGATGTCAAACACAGGGTGAGCAATTGACTTGGCGATCAAGCGATGCGCGGTACGAATTTTGGATTGGGCAGAGGGTATCCTAGTCGGGTACGCCCGACTACAGCAGCAGCACCGCGGGAAACAATATCCGTAGTAGATTTCGTTGGGCCACTACCGCGATCTTCACATGATAACACAGTGTTAATAGCCTTCATAGATAAGTTCACGAAATGGCAACAGTGTCAAGCAACGACAGGGGAGCGATCGGCAAACCAAACAGCTGTTTAATGGCCAAGTTATTTCCATCTAGGTCGTTTCAAAGAGCAACTTCGGTCACACACACATAACCGTCTCAAATCAAACCGTAGTGCCAAGGAGTCGCCCAATCAAGACGTCGCAAGAAGCGTGGCCAGGAACGAGCAAGATCAGAGCAACGGAGCAATCACACAGGGTCGCCAATCGACTCAAACCACGATCCTTATAGCAGAAGGACAACGTACCAACGATAACAAGTCCACCCAGAACACAAGGGGCTTAGTTATAATAATTATGTATTAAATAAAGAAAAGTTAAAATAGTAAACCATTGCAGGAAATAAATCTTAAGTAAATCAAATCGAACAATTGTTTAATTTAACACGGAAGAGGACCAACCCATTGTATCACACCCTAAACGGAATACATAAATTTCCAGTTACAAACTCGTTCACGGCAAGCAGTAGTTAAGAAACAGAAAAGAAACCATAGCTGATCGCAGCCAGGGTTGCCACCGAACTCAGACCGCAGATCTCTTAATATTTGTCATTTGTCAAACATACGAAAAAAATGTATAAATATTTTAACTAAAATGGTTTTTGGAGTGCTAAAGCTGTCACCACAAAAAAGACAATATAAGATATTCTGCTGCACTTACATTCAAAAATGACATGACCATTTTAATAGAAAGTTGACATTTTTAAAAAAACGCGATTTTAACAAAAACACACTAAATTGCATTAAAATTAAACAAAATTGAAATGCAAGATATTCCTTAGAATAGCTTCATAAATGATTTCTTCTTCTTTATAAACAGGACGAAAAAAGGTCAATATTTATTCGGCTATGGTAAGAACTGAACCTTACCTTCTTAAAAGAAGAATGGTATAGGCGCCATACTTCTATACGACTATGTGAAACACTAAAAGAAGGCACTTCCTCACAATAAACCCACTGCAAGAATTTCTCACAGCAGTTACTAGGCGAGATCAAGTGGAGACTGACAAACAAAATAAATAAACCAATGCATGCGACAGCTTATTGGACACGAAAGCTATATCGTGAGGCTTCCAAGTTAACTAAACAATTCCAACAGATGAGAAAAATGAAAAATGAAAAATGAAAAATCAAACTATACGGTACAGCCTGCTCCAGCTGGCACAAGCGAGAACTTATACGCAAATAATTATGAAAACAAAATGTTTGGGTACAGGGGCGCCATGTCCAAGTTGCGTCAAAATGCAAAACGTTTCAAAAATTCAATCCAGCCAGATTGTCAAAAGTTAGATATTAGTGGAGATGAGTCAAATTCAAGAAAGAAAAAAATAGAACAAATTATAACTAAATATAAACAACAGCAGCAGCATCAGCAGCATTGGCAACTCAATGAAAAATCCAGCAACGAGATCAGTACAATACTGACGATACAAAGGCAATTTTAAGCAAGGAAAGATATACAAACAAATGAATAAACTTATAACACGACCAAAATGAAAATCCAACTATACACAGCCTGCTTCAGCTAGCACAAGGGAGAATTTATATGAAAAAAATAATGAAAATAAAATGAAAATAAAAAATAAATAAATCAAATTTAATAATAAACTATAAAAAAAAAAATTGACAACTGTTTGCTTGATTTTAATTTTACGTCAAAGACGTCAATTTTTATACCGGAAATACTCAGCTACAAAGTCTTGACCAATTATGGTTCTAAAATATTAAATTCTATTCCTTTTGAAATTTAATAATGTTTATAAGCTGGGCTATTGGCTGAAACCCGTTTGTGCGACACTTTTCAGCTCAAAACGATAAGTTTTGCACACGTTCTCGCATAAACTAGGTAACAAATAGGTGAAGGAGGTAGACCAGCTATTAGTTGTGGCTGTGCGTTGTTTCGTTTCGGTTGCTCACTTGCTTGGTAGTGGGCTACCGTCACGTCAGTGAAAAAGTTTCTTACATGTTGGCGGCAGGGCAGAGTGGCAATATGGACTGATCAGTTATTTGATGATGATCATAAGCATTGGCCAAAAAAGCAAGACGGTTGCTGCGGCAGTCAAGCTGATTACATGCTTTGAGCTGCTCTCAAATATGCTGTGATGAATTTATGAATTTTTGTTCTTAATTTTATATATTTATGTTTTATTGTGTACTGCATTTGGAACGTCTATGAAAAATAAAACTGTTATTTTAAATTAATAATATATTATTAAATAAAAATAATGAACTTTATTTAAAAAACAATCATCTGTGAAAAAGGCCAAAAATTATAGCCCATAAATATTCATATTACTGCCTGGAATTTTCTTTACTGTGTTAAGTAATACTCTGACATAGAAATAAAAGTCATTCTATGTCAGAGTATTACTTAACACAGTACAGAAAATTTTTTTAATCTGAGACATATTAAATGATCCAATGTTTTTACCCCGAAGGTGAAACTGTAATGTTTTTTTTTTGTATTTCCTTGTTGCAAAATGTTACAGTAGAGCATGGTGCATCGCCTGATGCGTGGGGCAGGTGTCTGTGCGTGCGTGTGTGCGTGAGTGCGTGCGTGTATTGCCGCCTTAAATTAAAAAAGCTGCCAACATGTATGGCGAAATATTTTACATTGGCGTTAAAAACAGAAAATCCCTGTAAAATAAATATACAAAAAAAAGCTAAAAAAATCCATTTGTGCATTCTTACATGAAACGTGCCACGATTGACGCCCATTTGTGTGACGCTTTGACTTGGCTAGCCAACGTGTGTCAGCCTTCAATCGTGCGTTCTCCACTTAAAGTAGACCTTTTGGTTTCAAGTTCTGTGCGAGTACAGTTATTTGGTCAGTATCATTCGGAACGGGAAGCATTTAACTATTCACAAGTCTAACCGTTTTCGAGATCCGTGCGTTCATACGAACAGACAAACGGTCATGGGTAAATCAACTCGAATTTCGATGCTGATCAAGAATATACATACTTTATGGGGTCTGCCATGCCTCCTTCTGCCTTTAATATGCCCTTTGCACTTTTTTTGGTACAGGGTATAAAAAATGGAAGAAAAAAAAAGGAGAAGCAGAACAAGAATGAAACAATGGAAAAACGCTTAAATAAATACATTTCCTCACAAGACATTTGCAATTTAAATTTCAGGCGCAAATGAAAACTTATCATTGAACTTAACAGGCAGCTTTCGACGGCGGCTGCTGTGCATCGCCCGCATGGAAGGTGGCAGCCTTGGCTGCACGAATCTTCACAGCGCGCTCCAATGCTGCAAGTGCTGCGGCCGCCGTCGTGTATCCAATGCCTGCATAGACGACGTGTGGCAGCAAAAGAAATCATCATCAAATCACACCTCAAATCAACACCTGCTCCAGCCAAGCAGCTAAGCAACCGACTGACTGACTGCATGACTGGCATACGTATAAACGTACAGACAGGCAGACGAGGCAGTCGGGGCAGTCGAGGCAGACGAGGCAGACGAGGCAGACGAGGCAGACGAGGCAGACGAAGCAGGCTGCCAGGCAAAGATACAACAAAACAAAACGAAACAGTAGACTATGAAAAATGATTGCGCCAAGTCAAGTTGAGATGCCCAACCGACAATCAACCAAACAACTGCTGGCCACCACGCACCGCACCATAGCGCAGCACAGCGCACCGCACCAGCCTATCATGCCATGCAGTAGTTACAAAGGAAGAAGACAAAGGCGCGCACACCTACGAACTTGCGCTGGCAGCAGGAGACCTGCGAGCGAGACGTGGCCATGTGTTGGCTTAAAAACTTCAACAATCCGAAGTTCGATATGCGAGCCTAAGAAGCAGGTATCGCAGCAAGTGTATGCATGGATATACATTTATGGTACACACACACACACACACACACACACTCATATGCACTCACATACATCATGTCTTATATGTCTCATATCTTATGTCTAGGCCCCTGCTCATGGCCGTGCCCATGCCTATGGTTAAGCGTCTAGGATGGCCAGAGAACGATCCCGGGCGCTAAGCATAGTCCAAGTGTTGTACAGCAGCTATCAACTATTTAGAAAATTTCAAAGTCTCAGGCTGCTCTGCCCTGTCCATTCATTTGTCAGTTTGTCAGTTTGTCTGTCTGTCTGTCTGTCTGTCAGCCGTTAGTTGGTGCGAGTTCAGCAGTGCAATGTCAACTGTCAGACCGACATCAAGTATGAACATGCGTGCGTGTGTGCGTATGTCTGTCTGTCTGTCTGTCTGTCTCTCGGTGTGTCTGTGTGTGTGTGTGTGCGAGTATCTTAAGTGCTACAAGATAAACAAATTAACTTTGGGTGCTCTGCAGTTGTTTCGGCTGATAATCTCTTCTAAAGCTCACAGAGTGCACACTTCGTGGTTTGTTCCTATATCTGACTGTCTGCCTGTTCCCATGTATGTCTGTGTTTCTGTCTGCATGTCTGTCTGTCTTTCTATCTTTCTATCTGTCTGTCTGTCTGTTTATCCGGACGGTCAGTTGTTAGGTCGGTTATACTGTCTATGGATCTGTAAATGACAGCAATAAGCTGGACACTCTTCTTGTTGTTATTGTTGTTAATAATGCACTCAAAAGTGTCACTACAACAAATTGCAGTCAGTTGCGGTTGAGCAGTTGGTAAGTACCAAGTACCAAGTGCCAAGTGCCAAGTGGCAAGTGGCAAGTGGCAAAAGGGAAGAGAGTTGAGGAAAGCATCCATGTGCAAATTGCGAATGGCCAGCGCCAGTCAAAGGATGGTTAGTGACCAGGCAGACGTGTTGGCTCGGCTCGGCTCGACTTGGCTCGGCTCGGTCGACTCGTTTATCAACATTTTCTTAATTGTTTAATTAACTGCCAAAAAGCAAAAACAAACAAAACAAAAATAAACCAAAAAAAAAAAGAAAAAAAACAGAAACAGAAGAGAAAATATATGCGTGCAACATGGCGCACATGGTTTTCATAAGCTGAAAAAATGCTCATATCGCAGGTGACCCACATGCCAAACACGGCATGTGCCATCGCACATCATTTGTTACGTCCTCTAAAGAAAGCCGAAGTCACGACACAAACGACAAACCATCCATGGTTTTCACATATCACATGCCAGTCTATGTACGTGTCTCTTTCGCACACGTGCTAAGGGACTCACTAGGCCCTACTATCGGACGACAAGTCTCACCGAGTGTCCAAGGAAGGAAACAATTCAAATCAAAGTGTGGCCAGCCAAAGTGCCACAGGCGGCCATGTGGCAACTCGGTAATTTCATTGCCAGCTGGCCGAGATGAGCCAGCAGCAATAGGTGACCCTGTATATTCTGCTGCAGTTCCCGTTCTGGTACACCCAGCATTTTCACAGGTCAATGGGCCTGAGTAGTTATGTCTGCTACGGTGGCCACTGGGTCCATCCGTATTCCTTATTGTAGTTCTTATTATCCCAGTTCGTCTGGGGAATATAAATTAGATCCATTGGCATCGTATGGTATTTGATCTTCGTTGAAGCAAATGTAAAAATTTTTCTTTTCCTTTCTTTTTTTTTTTTTTTGTTCTTGGTTTTTGTTTTCGGTTTTATTTATTATTATTATTATTTTTTTTTTTTTTGTTTGATTTTTTTTTTGTGTTTTATTTGGTCTTTTTGCGGTTTTTTAATTAATTAATACACAAGCTGGGATTTTCGTTGCACGCATCGCTGCGGATGCTGGTCGGATACGAGTGCCTCAGCACTGCAGCTGTGCGTGGCAACGGTGGCAACGGCGGCAAGGAGGACATGGATGGCGAGAGTGGCAACGACGGAAGCATGTGCGTGTTGTAGGTGTCAGCAATGTTGTTGATATTGTTGTCGTTGTTGTTGTTGTTGTTGTTGCCGTTATCAGTGCCGCCGGGCTACCGCTCACACAATCAACACTCACGAGTGTGAAACATGTGCGAACCTTATTAAAAAGGGCAACATTTATTATTTAAATTAATTATGAATAAATGGCCGTGTCAAGGGCGAAGGGGATGTAACACTTGTAGAAACTTGCCAGACGGAAATAATACCAACATAGACTGCGGAATGGCGAACGGAATGGACCATGAGGTATAAGTGATGGGGAATGGCGAATGGGGAATATCGTCGACTTCAGCTGATACCGCACACTGCTTGGCACAGTGGCCCATGTTGCTTTGCTGTATGCGAATTGTTTTTATTTTTGCTTTTGCTTTTTAAAAAACTATCAAATAGAACGGGGAGGCAGCCTTCGACAATGCCACAGGTGAATGAGCCAAATGAGGTAAAGAGGTCACTTGACAATCTTTTTCGCGCGTACCCAACTTCTTACATTTCTTAGTTGCTCTTAGACTTACAACAACAACAAAAAAAAAAAAAAAAAAAAGGGAAAAAATTCACAATGTTTACTAATGAATTAAGTTCAGTCAAAAAAGTTACCCTTGAATGAAAAAAAAAAACATTGTGCTTCTCTTTTGGAACTCACAACTTTTAGTCTGAAAGTTGAGCAAAGGCGGAAATAAGAACCAGAGACATAAGAATACCAACAAAAAATTGCGACGGGGCAAAAAAAAAAAAACAAAAGAAAAAAATCCAAAACTTATTAAGCTAATGCGTGTCTTTGCAAAGTAAGTTTTTGTGCTAACAACAACAACAACAAAATAAAAGAAGCACAACAACAAAACAAGAACGAAAAGTAAAGTTGACGTTGAACACGCCCATAGAAAGTTTCGTGGGCACCGAGAAAGGACACGCACTTATTTAATTGGCACTGACTGGCCTGTCAATGCTGTTGCCGCCGCTGCTGACGGCACTCATAAAAACATCAGACGGAAGAAGAGCAGCAGCAAGGACCAGGAGGCCAAGGCTAGCCGAGTTGCCTGGCTGGCCACACTTTTAATCAGCGCTAATGCAGTTACCCGTGCCCATTGACAGACACAATGCGATTATTTTAACATACTCGCAGGAGAATGTTCACGCACATCCCCATCCCCATCCTCATCACCATCCCCATTCCCATTTCCATCCACTCACTCACGCACTCACGCACTCACCTACGCAGAGGTGCAGACGTATGTGCATGCAGGCACGCATTATCAAGTTAATAAGCTCGGCTTCTATTGCGAGTCCATATTGTGGAGTTGGCCGCCTTGTGCGAATTTCCCCAATAATTGCTCCGTGTGACTTCTGCCCAGCATGCATTTGCAAATGAATTTTTACCAGCCAGCCTTTGTTGGCACACGGATGTAGTCGGACGTGGAAACACTTTGTGGTTCACGGGGCCCTAATCAACTTAGGACGGGTTGGCAGCTGTGATTTGTTTTTTCGCTGTTACGTGACGTCTTCGCATTTGTGAGAAGAAGAAGAAGAGACGATACTGCGGAAGCGCTGTAATCGATTATAACTTATATAGATTTGCTGTAATACAATATATCATCTAGAAAATCTCCTTTCGGAAACAGAAAAACAATTTGAACTAATTGTAGAATTTGGGATCCTTTCTAAATATCAATGTTTCAGAGCAAATGATCGGCCGAGGGATTGGCGTGTGTCCTTGCGTTTCTATGCTCCAGATCCCTTATGCCATAACCGACTATGCAATAAAAAGCCTGCGTGGACATTCTGGCATTTAAGTAATCTGTGTCATTTTAAATAGACAGTCTGAACTGCAACAGCACACATATCGATATGTTAACGAAATCTTGGAACAGGTGTTCCAATTAGATACGCAGTGAATAAGTGATTACCTGAGATGAGATCGAGCGCTACGAGTAAAACTGAAACGATTTGTGTGCAATGCTAGAGCTGCGAAAGATATGCCAATAAAGATATCGGCTAACATCATAATTAAGTAAATGCCAAACCACAAACCACAAACGGCAAACGACAGACGACGGACAGACGACGAACGACAAACAGCGACAGCGTCAGCGACTGACTGAATACGCGCCACGAAGCACATAAACTGTGGCTAATTAAATTTTGCTAAAGGCGTTAAATGAAAAATGAAAAATGAACAATAACAACAATAACAGCAACAACAACAAAAATGAACAAAAGAAATATAAAAAGAAAAAGGAAAAAACAGTAAAACATTATGGAAAAAAGATAAATTTAATAAGCTTAAATTATTACGATGCCGTTGTTGACGCCGACGCTGACGCCGACGCCGATGCTGATGCCGACGCTGATGCCGACGCTGATGCCGACGCTGATGTCGATGCCGGGCAACACAAAGTGGGAGAACTGCGCGCGTGAACAGAAATATCTGACATGCAATCAGAGTGTTGCACTAGCAGCGGCAACAACGTCGACAACAACAACAACAACAACAGCAACAACGATCATTGCAACTGCTACTCGACCAGCAACAGCAATAGTTACAACAAAAACAACAACAAACAACAACAACAACAACAGCATCAGCATTACACGGAATGAGTGAGAAAATAAAAATATCGCCACTGGCGGCCAACACAAATCATTTTTATTGCAATTTTAGTGTCGATTTTTGCTCGTTGTGCTTTATTTTTCCTGTTCCTTTTGTTTTACGTTTTTTAATTTTGAATATTTCGTTTTCTTTTTCTAAATTTCTGTTTTTTTTTTTTGTTTTTTTTTGGTTTTTTTGTTTCTGTATTTCATACAAGTTTTGCAGTCATTACTCAAGCCTCGCAGTCGCTTTGACCACAGAAGTGGCGCCTAATCTCGAATCATTGCTGCGGCGCATATAATTAATGCGGCTCCAAGATCGTTTTTGGCCAACACTTGGCCGAATTTGCGCAGTTGTCGTAAAATTTAAGCCCAGCAGCCATTCAGTATAAATTTTTGTCTATTTTTTTAATTCTTCGAAAATAATTGAAGGCAGCTTTGTGAAAATTGCGGCGCATATACATATATACATACATACTCACATGCATATATGTATGTACATATATCATGCGTATATGTATGTGAGTGCGTGTGTGTGTGTGTGTGTATGTTTGTGTGTATGTTTGTGTGTGTTTGATATTTGGTGTATGCGAAAACATCTTATAGCACATGATTTCCAAATAGGTCAAGCGTGCAGAAAAGCAACTTATCTTCTGCGGCACTAGATGCCTCTTTGCGACTGCATATATGTGTGTGTGTGTGTATGTATGTGTATGTGTATGTGTGTGTGTGTGTGCATGTAATCATATATAAAATATTTGACAGTTTCGCCTTACAAACGACATCAAATTAACATAACAAAACACAAATAATAGACAGCGCAAGTACAATAACAACATCAACAACAACAACAACAACAACAATAAGAACAATAAGAACAACAACAGTAAAAGATAACAACAATAATAATAATAGCAAGAAACAAGAAATAGGAGACAATTGCATGCCTGTAATGAGCTTCAGCTGAACTTCTCGTCATTCATCATTGGAATCAGCATGCATAATAAATTGTGACGCATTAACAGCAAAACTTTTGCTACTTACACAATGCCGGCAAGACCCACAATATGAACAAGAAACAAAAAACACAAAACACAAACCCAAACGCCAAATGAACAGAATGAAGCGAAAACGAAGAAAATGTGACAAATAATAAATAAAAAAAAAAAAAACAAAAAAAACCAACAAACAAACGCAACTAAACCAAACCAGAACGGAAGCGAAATTAATCCCAGAAAAATAAACTGAAACAAAAAAAAAAAACAAGAAAAATGAAAGAAAAAAAAAAACGTATCTGCTGCAGCTGTTTTTAGTGCGATTGGGTTCTTGGCGCTGGTGGCATGCCGCAGCGAAATGCGACACGCTGCGCGCTGCTCTTGCGACACATTAATGCGAGTATCACATGCTCAGCCCATGCCCATACGCCCGCCCACACTTGGCCACACTTGCCTACACTTGCCCACAAGCCAAACACCCCCCGATGACGCGGAGTTTATGCTTCATAACGCAATGAACTATTGTCTGATTATGACATGCATAACTGTCAGGAACTGCAAGAAACTATTTATCAAAATCAACAGAAATTGTAGGACGCTACAGGCATTTCTACGTGCATGTGCATGTGTGTGTGTGTGTGTGTGCGTGTGTATGTATGTGTGTGTGTGTGACATGGATTTATGTACATATGTGAGATGACCCAATTTCGCATTTAAGTTTGGCAGCATTGGCAAACAGACGAAGCATAAAGCGATGTGCTACGCTCCGCTTATGTACATATGTATGCATGTATGTATGTGTATGTGTGTTTTTGTTTGTATGCGTAAATGTATGCGGCGGCATGTCTCCACAATGAAAGTAACTGCAGCACAGTACGATGTAGCAACCAAATTAATCGTCAGTCAAATAATGCCAATTCAATTCGCAGGCACTTCAGTGATTTTAAAACTGTGTGGGGGGGAAACCCCAATACAAATACATATGTATGTACGTACCTATGCAAGTGCATATGCATACATATGCGATGTTCAGTACATTTGAAGCAAGCTGACACAATGTCGCGATACAGCAAGGATGCAGCTCAAACGGCATCGGTACGCAATGCTGCCGCATTATGGCTTGTCGCTGAGCACTCAGTCAGAGGAGGATGCTGCCCTGCGTGCGTGAGTGCCAGCGTGCCCGCTGTTGGATCTGCGTGCTACTTTGCGAAGGCACTTTGCAGGTAGACCCCTCCACCCTTGGCAATTTTTCAAGGCAAAACGTTAAAACATCATGCTGCCAAAGCATTAATTGTCGCCTTCGCGCACACACACACACACACACACACACACATACATGCACGTAGTAAAATTTCTAAGTCAATAGCCATGTGCGCACATGCGCGATTCACAACCAATTGGGGTCATTATACGTCACAGTGATCGCCTCGAAGATCTCGTAACTGTGATAAGAACAAATTAAAATGCATTCAAGCGACAGACAACGATGATGACAACAGCCAGCAATCGACAGTCAACAGACAACAGCTAACAGCAACAGCAACAACTGCAACATCAAAAACAATAACAATAACAACAACGACAACAACAACAATAGCAATAAGCAATACAAGAGCATTAACAGTCATGCACATATGTATTCGTCCACGCCCTGCGCGATGCCAGCATAAAAAGCAAATGCCAAGTGGTCAGAGGAGGCACACTCCATTGGATTGGTATGCTTTCTCGTTTGATGACGATGACGCAAACACAAAAACGAAAACCGAAGCCAAAAGAAGAAACAACATAGAGTCAAAGAATCAAGCGAGAACGGCTGCCAGAGATCTTCCATTGCGATAGCAGCCGCAACGCAAACCGATTCGAATATCAGATAATGGGACACGCGTTTTGCAACATTTAACTTTTATTTCATTTTCAATGTTTGCTCTTTTCTCTTTTCTCCCCCTTTCCTCTTTTTTGTGGCAAGCCATGCAGGCGTAAAATTGCCATAAATGATTCTTTATGCTGATATTGAAGTGAACGAATAATATCATGTGCCTCCTAATAAAATCAAAAATTTAGCTCATCTGCAGAATATTTGGCAATTGGCACTTGCACATCATCCATAGACACATGCGTACTTGGTATGGAAACGCATGTCTTCTGTACTAAATCTTCTCCTTATTTTTCCCATATTCATCTTTTGTCGCTTTGTTATCTCAGGTAAGGTTACTTCCGAACTTCCCTGCCACTTACTTAACTTCTCCGTTCCTACTTTCTGCGCAAACTCGCAACTTTCTTCCGCTATTCCTTCCACGTTGCTCGACTAACCGTGCTCCTTACCAACCTGTTAGTCTAAACTATTGCGATAACAACTCTTTTTATCAGCTTTTGTCAACTGATTCTCCTCTTAAATTTCTTGAGTACCTCTCTAGTAGAGTATCTCAGATGCCGTCGTATGTATGCATATACATCAGTACAAATGCAACTCAAAAGGCTTCCACTTAGGGAATAGGTGCAAAGGATTTGCCCCTTCAGAATAACTTTATGTTGTATGACAACTGACAGTCGGTTTGGTTGCGGATTGGATCGCATAGATTAGGATTGGATGGAATCGGATCATTGTTTTCTTTTGAGGTTCATGGTCGCGTCTTAAGCTGCCAAGCCGGTATGTGTGATATACTTGTGTGAAGTACACTAAGGCTATTTAACCGAAAATGCAGCTGAATATTGCTTTCCTTTTCTCACGATGTACTCCATGGGATGAATATCTTGTCAGTGTACGAGTGTATTCATCAAAACATTTGATTAACTCAATTAAGAAAGACGAACATTTGGAAGCGCATGCAAACGAAATCACACATTAATTCAACGTTCAACTCGACATCATCTCCGGCAGCATTTCAGCTAAACAGGGCAGGCAAGAGGGGAAGAGCGCAAGGGCTCTGACCACAAACGATGCTGCAGACGGATGCTCGAACCCAAATGCAGACACGGACTCCCAGCCAGCCTGACTTGTGACAAACTAATAACAAGTTAATCAATCATAATCAACCGAGATAAAGTGAATGTGGGGGGGTGGGACGCGGAGATTGCTGAGTGGAGAGTGTGCAGTGTGGAGTGTGGAATGGTGGCGACCACTAACGAAGTTCAGGCACTGTGAATCGTGTTATCATCTATCAAAAATGTTGTTAATGTTCATACAACTCGCACTCGCACTCGCACGAGTCGATCTGCTCCAAAGCGAACTGAACAGAACTGAACTGAACTGAACGAAGCTGAGCCAAAAACTTTGTTGGAAGTCTGCAGTTTGCATAGAGTCAAATGCCACAGCATTCTCTCGATTTGCGGCTGCTGTCTGAAGTCATTGTCTGGTTTTTGGTTTGCTACTGTCTCCCGCCTGCTGCCTCTCGACGGCTGCCTGATGCCTGGCTCGGCTTGCCTAGACACACTCGGGATATCAACGCTGAACTATATGCGCTTGACTGTTAATAACTCAATTCCTTGCAAGGAAATAATGGATAAAATGCACGAAATTTTGCCATGGCAACAAAAAACACAGCAGCAACGAAATGCTGCTGCTGCTCGCCTGCCGCTTGCTATGATAAATTCGCAATGTCGCATTTACTGGCAACATTGTTAAATCTCCCAAAAGGCTGTCTGCTAATTACAACTGCAATTAAGCAGCGCCAAGCAGCTTCGGATGAGTCTGTGAACCAGCTTCCATGCTGGCCTCTGTAAGAGTCGTTCTTTAGTTGGCCAACAAATCATTGAAGTTCTGGATCTTCACTTTACATTTCTCGATTTGCCCTGCCTACGAGATGCTGCAGCAGCTGCAGTACAATATAAACAAAAGCAGCAAGTTGCACCGAAAAATCGATAATATTAAAAGTTCATTATTCAACTGTGATTCAAGAAGCTCTTCAAGTTTTGAATGTGTGTTGGTCCTTTTAATTTAACTGATTGCCACTTCTCGAAATGGAACTTCAATCCACTGTAGGCTGACGACTGTGTCATCTATGAAATAGGCTCCATCGCCCATTAATTGCAGCTCAACCCAAACTGGACCTAGGACAGCGTGTGAGAACAGAACTTATATCTAAGCTGTCATTCAAGCTGTTGGCATACATATATGTTGGGTTTTGCAGAATGGCGGTATATGCTAATAATCTGCAATAATCATAATAATCATCACCGACACCGACACCGACACCGACACCAACAACAACAGCCAAAAAGCAATAACTAACAGGCAAGATTCAGTAATCGCGTTCAGACACTTCCACTTCCCCTTGGGGCTTCCTGTAGCCAGCGGATTTCTTGGAACCCAAATGCAGAAGCTGTTCTAGTTTGGCGTTTTGTATTAATCGTGTTCTTCTTCGTTTTTTCAGCTTCTCTCATTTATTTTGTAAGCCTGCAACATTTTCTTGAAGATCGCAGACCGATTAGTTTATTTTTTTCGTTTTTTTTTTATAAAAGATTTGCGCCGCATTTGTTAGCTCAAATATGGCACCGCCATGAGCTTGGCTTTATTGTGGAAGATGCCTAATAAAAATATTGCAACATTTGGCCAGGCACATATTTATGGCAGATTTATTGCCGCATTAGAGCGCATTAGAATATAATTCTGGGTTAAGAGTGAGAGAGAGCAAAAAATAAATAAAAAATAAAAATAGAAAAAAAAAAGAAGAAGACTAACGACAAACCGGCAATAAATAAAATGAATTAATGCAAGCGACGAAATGGGTCACTGCCCGAAGCTGCTGCTGCTGCTTCTGCCGCTGCACTTAGCCTAAGCTCGGGCTTAACTCGAGCTGAGCAGCGAGGCAGAGCAGAGCAGAGTCCGGGCTTACTTTCGCCATATGCAAATTCATCAGAGTCAAACGCAAATGCAAATGCAAACGCAAACGCAAAATGGCAAAGTGGTTAGTCAGGCAGGAAGGCAGGAAGGCAGGCAGGCAGGCAGGCTGGCAGGCTAACAGGCAGACGTTGTCGCATTGAATGATTTCTCTATAAAGACATAAACTCTTCATTACAATCATTGACAGTTGTATCTGTCGTCTTTATCGCGGCAAACGACAGCCACAGACAATTGAGTTGCGTTGTCTGCGGCTGCGACGAGGATAGCGACAAGCACAGCAACTCTAACTGCAGCGTCTTCATCTACGTGCTGACATCAATAAACAAAGCCCAAAAGCAATTGCAAAGAAATAAGTAAAAAAAAAACAGAGAAAAAAAAAACAAAAAACGCGATACAAGCAACCGTCACAAGTTCAAGTCAAAAGCCTCGACGATTGCATGTGTAAGACATGTAAATGCAAATGCGACAAAAGCAAACAGCAGAAAGCACAAAAAAAGAAACGGAAAGAAAAACAACAAAAAACAGACCAACAACAATATGAAGACCAAAGGCAGTCGCAGAGTGGAAGCGACATTATTGAGTCGCCGAAAACTGAAAGTTGCCTGCAGGCAATAGTCAAACACATGAGACACAGTGGGGGTGGTGGACAAAGAGAAGCAGGCAGCGTGTAGCGGGTAGCGGGCAGCGGGAGGTAGGCGGCATTCACACGCGCTCTAGCCGCGCATATGCTGATGATGTTGCCTGCTGATCACCTGTGATAAAATTGAATTATTGGCAGCGGGCAAATAATCAGACAAGGAGCGCCGCAAAGAGATAGAAACAGCAGACAGACAGGCAGACATGCGGACTGACGGATCTCACCGATTGACAGGGGACAGGGAACAGGGGCAGAGAGAAAGACCGAAGTGCATGCCAGTAGCTGAAAATCATTTTTCTATGCGTCAAATGCAGCTTAAAGGCCAAGCCAACATCTGCTGCAGTACACGAACACCCCTGCCACGCCGCCGTCACCTGCCGTCTTGCCGTTTGCTTTCTCTTTCTGTCTTTCTGCATCTGCGTCTAGCCTCGTCTCAAGTCCTAAGCATGCTTAACTATATGCTTTGTATGCAAATTTATTGCAAATTCGCTTTGCTTATGTTTCGCTCGGTTTTCGTTTTTTTTCCTTCTACTTTGTACTTTGGTTTTCTAGCTAAGACGACGGCCTTTAAGCCGTGAGTCAGTCTGCGTCGTTATTGTATTGCTGCTGCTGTCGCTGAAGCTGACAGTGACGCTGACGCTGACGTTGCTGCCAAGGTCCAAGTGGAGCTCCGTTGTGTTTTGTATGGGCTTTAAGACAGAAACTATCGCAGACATGGTAATCGATCATCATCGAAGCCACTTCATTGTTGTGCTTCTTGAGGTTCTTTTTGCTCGTTTTCTTGCATATCCTTTCTGATTGCTGTTGTTTTTGTTGTTTATATCACTGTTGTTATTTATTTCGCCTGCTTATGGCTTATGCGCGACATGGCATTATGTCTCCATTTGACAGTTATTTTTACTTTATTTTCAATAGAATGGCAATGTAAACAGCAACTTATGCAAAATTTGCGTGTAATGCGGCGTTCTATTGCCGAGTTTGGTACAGTGGCGCAAATCACATGTTCAAAGCTTTCAATGACAAAACTCAAAAGGCTTAAACCTCGAACCATATGCAAATTAGTCTATATATTCAATGAGTACAATGTAAAACATCAAATAAATTTATGATTCACTTCTTTCTACAAAAATACAAAGTATTCAAAATAAGTGCAAGTTATTTATTAAACTTACAGGCTACTATTGGTTCGGAGCTTAACTGTAGAAAGTGGTCTCTGTTAAGCCAAGCGAAATTTTTACCATAAAATCAATCAGCAGGGTGTCGTCAAAATACCAAAAAAAAAAAAAAAAAAAAACGAAACATATGTCTATATGTATATATATATGTGTCGATCTGTATGACTGGTTTGTTTCTTTATATAGCCAATTTGATTGCTAAGCCGGGGAGTAATATTTAAAAAGTTTTTGAGCATAGTTTTCAAACATATCATATGGATCTGCTCCACTGTGACTGTTGAAAAAAGACGACGAGAAAAGCAAATGTCCGCATGAGTAAATGAACGTTCGCTCGTTCACTTATGAAGCGACAAGTGCAAGTTGTAAATATTAAACGAAAAGCATTAAATATTATCTGGATAGCTGAAAAACTTATTGAATTTCTTGGCAAATATTTGCGTATTTCCGACATTATCAGCATTTATTAATTTTTCAACGATATTAGCTTATTTACAGCGCATACTCGCTCAGCAAACATTCAAAGAAAAGCAGAAACAGAAACCGAAACCGAAACGTTAACGCATCATGCGAGTAAGGAGTGCCAATCCATTTTTACTGATGGAGACACCATCAAAGCCGAAATTCATTGGATTCGTTTCATTCATTTCAATTGGAAAAATATTGTTGTGGGGACTACGATGTGCGTCCGTGAGCAAAGAAACCCTCATGCATGAGTAACCGAGTAATCGACGTAAGTGAATGATTGGCAAGACAAGTGCACATTGTCAATTACATGTCAAATGTACGACTAAATGCGATATTATATCGCATATGCATAAAATATGTACATACATATGTATAGATCTGAGCACAAGCATAAGCACGAGTACGCATACGAATGCGAGTGTGAGTGTGAGTGCGAGTGTGAATGCGAGTATGAGTATGAGTATGACTGCGAGTATGGCATCAGTGGTCGCAGAGAGAAACGCATGTGAAAAAGTTGTGCACTTGGTCAATAAACGCTTAACGCTTTTAGTTGGAGAATTACGACAGAGATTGGCCAATGTGACTGACACAAACGTGCTGCTCAATCAAATACGCAAATTAACAAACCCAGGCTGTGATGTGCATTTATCGTTAAATTAAAATGCAAATCGACAGTTATGCGTGTACTTGTGCATACACTCGTGCATGCAGACATGTACCGCAACCACATAAACATAAACATAAAAATATCAAGTGAATGCGTGTAGGACTTATCAGCGAAACACGATGAACGGCAAGCGGGCGTGGCGGGTGAGTGGCGCTAGGCAATGTTGATATTGCTTATTAAGCGTTTTATATGCAAAGTCAGTCATTTCGGCCAAGATGCTTTGTCTCTTTCGCCACTTGCGACAAATTGCCCAAACTGCGAGTAGCTGGACGAGCAGCTGTCTCTCTCTCTCTCTCTCTCTCTTTCTCACTCGAAGACATAAGGGCACAGCGACACAACAACACAAACACTGTCGCATACACAAGTAAGATAGACGGCCGTTGCATGTAGGCTGCGGCTCCGACGCAGGCGGGCAGCAAGGCGCAACTGATTCGCATGCGTCCCACACAGCACCGCCGAAGCGATTGCCATGCGCAGCCTACTCGCCGGCGCGTATTTGTTTAACTCATAATACGTTACTCGTTAACTAACGTTAGTCGCGATTTTCCGCAACGCTCTGCCTGGGCTAGGTTTATTTGTATAAGCTGTGCAATGCGCCACGTTATGACGCTCGTGCTATCGCCTGCGTGGCCTTCGCCTGCCCCGCGTCTGTCCGGGGTCTGCTTCAACTGGGGAGCAATTGAATGCTGCTTATGAGCGCAAGGCGTCGACCAACGAAAATTGCGAATATCGCGACTCTTGTGCACGCAACAGCCATGTCGGCGAGTCGGCAAGTGGTAGAGGCAACGCCAACAACAGTTGCAGCAACATGTGGTCGCACAGCGCAGCCAGTTGCATTATTTATATGCCAAACGCCCGGGCAGCAGTTACAGGCAATTTGCATTAAAGACATAAATTTATTTATGCCTCGCATTGCGTTGCATTTCATTGCGTTGCGCTGCGCTGTGCTGCGTTGGCTATAGCCTGGATTGGTGTGCCTGGGCTGGCTTCGGCTGAGCTGAGCTAAGCTAGGCTGAGCTGAAACGAGCTGAACTGAGCTGGATTCCAAGTGATATGCAATGCGATTTGTCTGCAGTCGCCTTTTTAGTTTTGTTTTGGGCTTGAGCTGAGATTGGCGCATGGGTTGGTCAATGGCGATCGTAATGGCGCAGGCGTTAGTTTTACGGCATTCAGCAGAGAAGTCTTGCGTGAAAGGCATCTGTTAAAGTTGTCGTTTATCATATGATTTCAATACTTAAGTACAAAGAAAATATTTCCCTTTTAGTAAGGTCAAGATGATTGCATTCCGGGATGTCAATATTTTTAAAGAAGTTCATAGCAGGAACAGAAGTATATTATTTAATGAGACGAAGCCGTCTTTTCTGCCTCTTGATTGTTAAAGCGGTCTTTCGACCGTCTTCACTTCTTTCTGCACAAAACCTTATCTTCATTCAACTAATCCTTTACTCCAATATGTTTTTTCTAGCTTCAAGGATTATTTAGCTTAATGCTTCATGGGTTGGTTGAAGCTTCAAGTAGCTCTTCTTTGGGTTATAAACCTCTTTAAATGTTTACATGATTTTGTTTATTGCATCGATTTAAAGAGGCCATAAAATATGTGAATTTCTCAAGTTCACATTCGTGTAGTTAGTAAAATTGCGATTTCTTCATAAATAAGTAAAAAGCACAAAAACATGATTAAACTTATGTGCGAGAACAGCAACTCAGGCGCTCGGTTGTTTTCTTTTTTGCGCACGATGATGCTGCTGATGCGACAAAAATAAGTCATACGCACTGTCTGCCTCAGCAACTTTTCCGACCATGAACGCTGAGCTAAGCAAGGCGTGCTAACAAACGCGACCCGGAATAGATATGCGCATTATAATACGTTCATCCTGTGCGACACGCTGCTCTCACGTTAATGATAAACAAACAGGATAATGAATGCCACACTTGCTATGGCAGTTCAGGCTGCCAAACAACGACAACAGCATCAGCAGGAGCAGCAGCGCAGCCACCGAATAATGATACCCCTTGCATGCTCATAGCCGTGTCCTTTGTCAGTGCGGCGGCCGTAGGAGCTATTCGGCTGCTGCTGTCTTTATTATCGTCCACGTTTATGTGCACGTCGACGGAGTTGAAGTTATTGTCTTGAGCTGTTGTTGTTGTTGTGGCAATCGCTTAACAGCTTAGCAAGGATTTATCAACAAGGATAAGCATGTAAGATTGTCCTTGCCAGCGTGCGCAGGCACACATGGCATTCAGGGCACACTCCCTGCCATCTGCAATGTGCAATGTGCCATCTGAGTGGCATTACACATTTACGGGGCGGGGCGATGTAAAGGCCAAATATGTTAACAAACTACAAATCACACATTAACTCTTAAGCTGAGAAATATGTGGGGAATGGTGCAAAGAAGAAGCAAATAAAATCGCAACAATTTCGCAGAGTTTGGTAAAAGTGGACATGCGACAAGGCTACCTACTTACATGCATGCAGCACTCGTCGGGGCCAAAGTCCGGAGTCCGGACGCCTTTCGGTCATTAACAGCCGCGGGCACGCGTTTGCCAAATGCCGATCGAACTGCTGCCGCCCCGTCCCACTGCTCCGCAGCTGCACACCAGCCGGCGATAAATAAGCATGCCTGCCCACTTGCCATTCGCTGCTGCTGTGTTTGCTGTTGCTATTGCTATTGATGTTGTTGGTGTTGTTGGTGTTGTTGATGTTGTTGATGTTGTGGCTGTTGACGTTGCTGATGTTGCGCCTGCGCATGCGCTCAATCAAGCACACAATCAACTTGTACGCAAGCGCAAATATTGCCTTGTAATCCCTGTTTGGGCGCCAAACTTTGACGTTTTTGTGATTATTATTATGGCTACGTGTGTGTAATGCTTTTGTTGTTGTTGCTGTTGCTGTTGCTATTGCTGTTGCAGTTGGTCGTGTTGTTTTGCAAATGAAAATTTTTTGGCAAGCAAACAGGCAGCCCACACGAGTTTAATCAGTGTGCGACTAGCTGAAAGACCAACTGTGGGACTGCCTGACAACTGAATGGTCTGTCATGGCATGGTCTAAGAGGTTGAGAGGCTGGGCGGCTCAGTTGGCTGAGTTGGCTGAGTTGGCTGAGTTGGCTTTTGGCTTGTCTGCGGCTGGCTTCTTGTTAACTTGTTTCCGCATGATTGTTTTCGTGTTTTCGGTGGGTACCCACTTGTTGCCGACTTGACTGGTCGACTAATCCGACTGTGGCTATGTTGCGCCAATTTGCATCCATGACGGTTTGTTGCGTATCTATTTATGGCGCAGCTCTTGCGATTTGGCTAAGACGAAAAGCCAAACTTATGGCGCCAATAATCAACGGGCGTTTCAATGTTTAAATCGATAAATTAATTTTTAACATTTCAACTCAATCGCAATTAGGAGGCATTAAGAATATTTTACCATCAGCGACTTTGACAAATTGTGCCATTACGTATGTACTCCACTCCCCACTTCTCGTCAGCACCTGAACTTTTTCAACCTGCAGTTATTGCTGTTACAGGACACACCCGACTATAGAATACCCTGAACCTCAAGAAACAAAAAAGTTTTTCTTGGTAAGTAATTTTTCAGCCGATCGTTCCTATGGTAGCTACATGATATAGTGAACCGATATACATAATAATAAGATATATGATTGGACAATATCTAGAACTATTAAATCAGAAATTTTATAACGATATCTTGAAAAACAAAAGGGTTTTTGTTAGTAAATGTTGTTTTTCCGGCGATCGTTTCTATGGCAGCTATAAGTTATTGGTTGAATATCGGGAAAACAAAATAAATTCATTATGCCTATGGGTGAGGAAAGTTTTCGAGGGAAATTTGGTTGTAGTAGGGATAACCGTTTTCGAGATGTGTGCATTCATACGTTCAGACTGATAGACGCACAGACAGATCGACATGGCTAGATCGACTCGCCTTTCGATACTGATCAAGAGTATATAAACTTTATGGGGTCTGCCACGCCTCTTTCTGCCTGTTACATACATTTGCACGACTTCAATATGCCATTTAGAATTTTTTGGTACAGGGTAAAAGACAACAGGGCACAGAATCCGTTGACGACTGCTGAAGTGATTTTACAGTGTGCAGCTAATTAGCGATTTTCATATGAAATGCGGTTATGAATTTTGTTTCTTATTGTAAAACAAGTTTATGACTTTGGCAAATTTTTCATAAGCAGAGCAGTCAATGTCCAAAAAATATGCGGCGCCAATTATTTACAGATCATTTTTAACTTATTGCAAACTAAAAAAAAATAAAAAAATAAATCCCAATTTTCCTATATTATGTAAATATTAAACACAAGTTATACACTTCTTAGTTTAATTAGATACGTTTTGTAGACAAATACTTAAGTTGAGGAATATCTGAGATCATCAGCGAAAATAAGCGGCTCCAACGGTTACGTTGGCGTATTTTGAAGATGTACTAACCTCAGAGGTTAGAAATTAGCTAGCTTAAATTTTCTAGGCCATAACCTAAAATGCTTTTTTTGCATTCCAATTTGAGTTCACTCATTGTTCTTCTCTTTCTGAGACAACTACAATTTGACGATGACTGCAAGAAGTCGACTTCCCTAAAATGTAAGCTGAGATTAGCCGAATTACGAATCGGGTTCGCAACCCGAAATGTAAAATAAATAATGAAAAATAAAACAAAAACAGTTTTACTATACTTATACTCAGCTGCTCAAACTGTAATTATCAGACCATGAATGCTAAGCAAACTGTTAAAGATAAAGAAACTGTCACTTACTATCAAACTGTATCAATAAGCTATATGGAAAATTATTTGCATGTGCACTCAAAATTAAAAAAATTACTTTTTTGGGAAAAAAATATAATTATTGATTAAGTGTTTCATCTAGAGCTTAGTCGATTGTATACAATGCCTACCAAACTGTTAATACGAAAACGAATACTCAGTTCATCTAAAACTTTTAACTAAGACTCTTCATTTTAAGAAAACTTGAAACTAATCTCGTGCACTCAATTGACTTCTGTAACAATGGCGATGTTGTCGCTGACACAAACAACAAAAACAATAACACTAACAATAGCAACGGCAACAGCAACTCGAGCAAGGAAGTTGATGACGACACCAACGACTTTCATGTCAACAGCAACACTTCAGACTTGAAGCGAAGATTTACAACTTAACTAGTTTTGCACTCGGGCTTCCTTCAGTTCAATGCAGAGCTACGCAGCTCTGTTTGGCTCTACTCAGCTCAACACAACTCAGCTCAGCTCACCGCAGCCCGACTCAGCTCAGCAGCTCAGCCCGATGCGCTGCGATGCGACGCGTCTCAACCGAACTCAACTTGTGAGTTCAAGTGCATAAGTACATAAAACACATCCTTACAAGTGCTATTAAAAAGCCAAATGAGGAAGAAGATAAATTGCGTTGGCGCTTTTATGTTCCGTGTTTGTGTGCATTTGTGTGCAGTGAGCCAGCCAGGGCAGCGAGCAAAGAAATGGAAACAAATAAAACGGCATCAACGGCATCAACGGCAGCGGCAACAAATGAGAAACGCTGAAGCACAAAAATACGCAAATATAAAAGAAGACAAAAATGCGAAAAACAAAAAACAGAAAAAACGACAATTGCAACAGAGAGCAACATCAAAATAACGCAAACAAAATGGAGCAGCAGCAGCAACTTAGCCAAACTTCGCGTTCTCCTACTCATAATCGTACATGGTGCTCAAGCATAAATGCCTTTGCCTCCGTGCACCTGTGCACACGTACACACATACATACGTACATACGTACATACGTACTTACACGTATGCCCAAGTGTGTGTTAAAATTATTATTTATTTTGCTGCGTAGTAAAAATGTCAGCAGACTCCTCTGCTGTGAGACTGTCTTAGCGAGCAAAAAGTGAGCGGGCGAGAGGAGGGCGGTTTACTGCTAAAGAAATTTGACGTGCATTGTTCAAAAATGCGCAAAATACACAATATTATTGTTTTTTTTCTGTTTTTCTTTTTTTTTTTGTTGTAATTAAAAAGTTTTGGTTTTTATCAGTAAGATTACTTTGCGTACGATAAATTGATATAATAAAATGGTTTCGATTGCAATTATTTGGTTAATATCAGATAAAGTGATTATTGTGTAGTTCAAATTAATTTTAAGAAATGAGAAATGTTAAGAAGTGAGTTCTAGCTTAAAGATCTAGTCTTGTTCCTCAGGCAATCTTTCTGGATCAGGTGTTGGTTCAGGTGAGGGGGTTGGTTCGGTTGATGGCTCAGGTGTCGGCTCTGGAGAAGGTGAGGGGGTTGGTTCAGTTGATGGCTCAGGCGTCGGCTCAGGCGAAGGGGTTGGTTCGGTTGATGGCTCAGGTGTCGGCTCAGGTGAAGGGGTTGGTTCGGTTGATGGCTCAGGTGTCGGCTCAGGTGAAGGGGTTGGTTCGGTTGATGGCTCAGGCGTCGGCTCAGGCGAAGGGGTTGGTTCGGTTGATGGCTCAGGTGACGGCTCAGGTGAAGGAGTTGGTTCGGTTGATGGCTCAGGCGTCGGCTCAGGCGAAGGGGTTGGTTCAGTTGATGGCTCAGGCGTCGGCTCAGGCGAAGGAGTTGGTTCAGTTGATGGCTCGGGCGTCGGCTCAGGCGAAGGGGTTGGTTCGGTTGATGGCTCAGGTGTCGGCTCAGGTGAAGGGGTTGGTTCGGTTGATGGCTCAGGTGTCGGCTCAGGTGAAGGGGTTGGCTCGGTTGATGGCTCGGGTGTCGGTTCCGTTGGCATAAATTCTAATCCTCCGGCTAATAAGCAAATTTGCAGTTGGTCGAATAAGTAATCCGAAGTGTCCTTAGCCTTCTGAATGCTATCTGAGATACAAAGGACTTCTGTGGCATTGATTTTCTCGAGAATTTCTTTCAATTCATCCCTCAGTTTAGTTGATTTATCCGTAATAGCATCAATTAAATCCTTATTTGTATCGGCCTAAATAAAGACATGTGAAAATATTTGCTTGGCAAACTTAATGGAATTGAAGAGAGGTTACTGCTACATACACTGTCAATTAAACACTGGGCATACTCGAGCGGATCTTCTTTACTTAAACAATCATTCAGCGAGTCTTCGATGGCTTTCACATCCTCATCTATGGGTTTGCGTTTTTCGGCTGTATTCGCGTACTCAGTCTCACGTTCTGCATCGGCTGTTTGTGTACAAACCATTGTGTCGGTTTTGGCATCTTCGGCCGTTTGTGATATTTCTGGTATATATTTGTCGTAGCAAGTGTTGAGTGATTCGGCACTTCGGCCTATACGCAGCTTGTTGATACGTTGTCGGTGATATTCACGTATCATCAAATGCACGTCCCGCGGTCGGTTTTCGGAGCCGGCAGCAAACTGCACAAGCGAAATAGTAAAATTAATTGCCAATTAGAGACACACAATCACTTCAAGGGACTACACAGGGCCAAAACTTACGCCGATCAAGGCTACTGCCAGGCAGGACAATAAGATGGCTGCGCGCATCGTCGCTCTGCTGTTTTCTAGTCACGAAGAAATGTGACCGCCCGGCCATGCATGGTTTTTATATACGCGGTCCGTCGATATCGGACTGAGTCGTGAGCAGATAAGATATAGAAGCGTCGAGTAGCAGAATGTTCGACTATGAAGTGTCACCTTTAGTTCATATCGCGCCTATGCGTCATTCTTTTAGATGTGATGCCCCTGAAAAACACTTGAATCCTGAAGTTGTTGTGTGATTGGCACATGCAATGCCTTGCGTTGTGAGAAATACCAAGAAAACCGGTTCTAACATAAAAACGTTAAAAAAAGAAACATTTATTTTCGCGCATTTATTTGTGTCTTTCCATGAAACAAATTCGCTGATTAGCTTTTATTATCGCACACTTGACTTTTTTACTCGTATATGGCATTTATAATAAAACAATTTCGAAGTGATGCGGCTTTGCCAAGAACTTCGCAACAAGTTAACTGAATTCCACCCATTGCGGCGCAATATTCACTTTGGCTCAATCGAAATTGTCGCATCGCGCATTGCAATAAATAAGCCAAGGCAGCAAGACACCCAGACACCACTTAAACTGGCAAATAAACGCCGAGCAATCGTCGTTACTTGTGCGAGTACATTTAAATTTGTCGGGAATTTGGCGTAAGTTATTTGTCTGTGTTGGGATTTTCGGCGCTCACGCCTCATGGTATGCAACGAAATTCGTAAGCCACTTGGCAACGATAGGCAAAGTGAAATAAGACACAACCAACTAACCAACCAGCCAACCCAGACACAGCTAAGACGCGAATAATTTACGCTGCGTTTACTGATCATCGGGTTAGCGACATGACAAATGGCTTCACACAAAGTCTTTAAAATATTTACTCATATTGAACTAATGGTCATGAAAGAAAAAAACCTCTTAAATTGAGTATGATGTTCTACTCCGGGAAATATTTAGTTTTGAAGATATTTAAATAAATTATAAATAAAGTTTTTTAATTCAAATTAATGAGATTTATTCTCATTTCCAATAAATATTCATAACAGCTTGCTCTTAAATCAGACGAAAAAATTTATAATAGAAAGGCGCTTTTTACTGACACCTGTGTACATGGAACAGAAAAACAGGGAATGCAATATCTTCAATGTTTTGACAATAATAAGTCTCCTCAATCTCTTAACTCCGTCGAATGATTCTATTCTGACTCAGATTTAATATTCGTATCATTTTGGCCATTTTAAATTTCTTAGAAAAAAAAAAAACTTTCAACCCAAAACTTTGGATTGGAACCTTGGATTTTAAAAATCAGCCATTGAAGTTATATATGAAAAGGATCTTTTTAGCAGAAAAAAATTTTGATTTAGGCTCCAGTGCGGGTTAACAGTTTAGACCACTGTAAAAGCTAGAGCATCTGGTTTACAATCCGTTTAGTTCCGTACCGGTTTTCAGCCTTGAACGGACTATATCATATCGAAGGCACAACAAAATAAATGGTGATAGGTAAACACGAATTGGCTGTAATAAAATGCAACACCGGGGATCTAAAAGATAGATAAACTATGGAAAAATAATTCACAGAAACCAATGCCCCCAGTACCTCCCATTTATGGCTTTACGCTCTGCGCTACATCGGCTATTGACCAAATGCGACTAATAATGTGTAATCTGCTGAAAGAGGCGGAGAATCAGTTTATGAACTGATTAGAATAAACACATTTTCTACATAAATTATTCTTAATTACTAATGACTTTGCACTGATTAAGAGTCGGATTAACCGTCACTTACCGCAACAAGTGCCAGCAGTACCAGCTGAGATTCCCGAAAAAGATTGGCCGATATGCCAATGCGATACACGCGACTCTGCGGTGTAACGTGTAACACGCGTTTCGTATGTCCGATAGTGATCCATTACGCAACCAAAGATAAACACTATCAATAGTCATGGGAATAACCAAAATTCGAGCGCATTGCAATTTAAAAAGCTAATTGTCATATATAAAAAGTATTAATTGATAAGGATTATTACTTCCAGCGAAGATTGTAAAGCCAATGTGATTTTTCGCTGCCCATTGTTCGATTCCGCAAAAGTAGCGATGTTATTTTTTAACTGAACTGATTAATTTTATACGTTATCGTCGAAGTACACGGGAAAAAGTTAACAGCACGCAGCATAATCAGGCGTAAGCGAGAAAGTTAAATATAGACTTTGACAAGGAATTAAATTAAAATTTAACAATAAACCAAAATCTTTCATTTAACAAAAGTGTCATCCTTGCTCTTCATATGTGTCGTACCCATGGTCGCATGTTACTGGGACGTTTGCTAAGCAATTATCAATTTATCATGAGTTCCCCTTTATTATGATTCTTAAAGTTACCAGAATTATTTGCCGAGAGTGGTTTTCTTTAATAATCTGCGCCAAGCTTAAACACTTATCAGCATCGTATTATGGAAATCGCAGCTCTGCCTTACATGCTTCACAGCTTACTTGGGTTCTGGCTTCTATTGGCATGCTGATTTGAATATAAAAACGAACTTTCTTGAGAGCTACAAATGGCATCTAATTAATTAGCTAAGCCTAAACACACTTTGGCTATCAAATCGAATCTTCCATCTTTCGCCTACTCCCCCTGGGAGTATTCGCATGTTGCCTACGTCGTCGTGTGTCCATGAGGGCATTTGCAAATTTGTTTTCACCATTGCGTAGTTCCGATAACTTACTTCAAAATGTTTTGTAGCGATTTGATTTGTAGTTGTTGTTGTTGTTATTGTTGTTGTTGTATTGTTTACGATTTCACAGTCAATGCTTGTTTGCACGAGAACATCAACTAGCCCAGAGGCAAGAACAAAAACAACAACAACAATGAAAGGAACAACAACAGCAGCAAGCAATGTCATTCATTGCGCACATATTTGTCTTTGTAATCAATTAAATGAAAACTAATTGCCATGATTTGCTTGTGTGGTGCAGTACGGAGTGGTGAGTAGACTGTAATAGAGTAGACTTGGGTGAGTTGGTGTAGTCAGGTGTGGTGAGACGTGGTGAGACGTGGTGAGACGTGGCGTGGTGCTTTATTTTTATTGTGGAGCTGCAGTCAATATGTGTACATTTGTCTTCCGAGAGGAAAAAGCCAAGTGAAATTACGTTTGCCACTTGCATGCAACAAAGTGTAATGAAGAAAAGCAAAGCGAAACATGAAATAAAATTTCAATTTTCCGCTCTTCTACGCTTTTCATTTCAATTACCAATGCAGCATTGCCACAAACAATTTCAATTTCCACCTAAATTTATAAACTCACTAATAAATTGCTATCATTCAATTTACAACGAATTCGAAGCGATTGCGACTTCTGTGACTGTAACAGTGACGGTGACGGTGACGGTGACGGTGTCGGCAACAGCAACTCCAATTGCGACAGCTGCAGCGACTGCAGGCAGAAGCAGGCAGACTCCAAGTCGAGAATAAGTGACAAACTTGCTTAGCAGCTGCCGCAGGAAACTCTGAGTGCAAACAGGCAAACAGGCAGGCAGGCAGGCAGGCAACCAAGCAACCAGCAACCAGCAACCCAGCCACCTAGCAACGAGGCAGGCAAGCACATTGACAAGCAGGCAGACAGACGGACGGACGGACGGAAAGATGGAAAGTTTGGACGGACAGTCAAGCTAAGAAGCATTGAAGCAAGCCAGCAACAGGAAAAAGAAATCACAAACAAGTTCACAAGATATTTCTACGAGTATCTATCTGCGAGTATCTATGCACATCTATCTGTCTATTTAGCCATCCGGACACACATTCATCGACTCATTCATACATTCATTGATTCATCTGCAGCTATGTAACTGCTAACCCGGCTGTAACGCCGATGACTAGAGCGCAGCAAGCGTTTGAGTTCGCAATGCTCAATGGATCTAAAGTAGAAGTGTTCAAAGTGGATTACCGGGAAATTGGTTTTTCATATGAGCTGAATGCCGCACACCGCCCACCCAATGAGCTTAGGGCTCAAACAGTGGCAGGTGGTGCGAGGCTGTGTGTATGTCTCGTGTGCTGACAGCAAGTCAAGTACAAAAAAGTACAACTGATGTTGCTGTGAAATTTCTACTTTCATTTCTTTTTCTTCTCGTGTTTCTTTTTCTTACCAACAATATGCGGCGTGAAGTTGTTATTGAAACCAAGCATGCAAACGACTTAGCCGAACACGCCAGCCAAGCATTTGCCGGTGCCGGTGCCCGTGCCCGTGCCCGTGCCCGTGCCGGTGCCGATACCGTTGTCGTTGCTTATCTACGGCGCCTTGCCTTGATGAAGACGTATGCGTCTGACTTATTGGCAGCAGTGTGGCCCAATGAATATAATCAGTTGCGCTGCGTAACAGCCAAAGGCAGCAGCAACAGTAACTCAATTCCATTCAATTCAATTGTATCGAATTTAATTTGTTTTTATTACATGCATTCAATTAGCATTGCGGAGCCCAAACAGCGGCAACAAACATTTACATAAACGAAAGCTCTTCGCAAGCATTACATCACAGAGACGGTTAGTGTATACTCGTATAGAGACAGGGTCTCGGACCACTTGAAGTGGTCGTACTTGGAACCCCATAAAGGCGACCAGAATTCTATTAAGTGAGCCGAAGTGCTTCGGGTTTTGTGCTTTTTGCTTTGCTACTCTGACTTTGGATTTTTGTTTGGATTTGATATGATTGGCCTGTCCAAAGTCGTATATTTGTTGTTTCACTATTTTTTTGTTCGTCGCTAGTTGTCTTGTGCATGGTGATGGCCTTCGTATTCAAGTATTTTTGATGGCGATTGCCATTTTTACGCATTTCAAGAATGTTGTTGATGTTGAATTAATCGGTGCGCATATTTTTTATTGTGCACAATTTTTTCGCTATCTGCTTTCCATGTGCGCCTGGTGTGAAAATTCGTTGATAGACGATACCGTCTTAAATGAACGTGTGTGTGCTTTTCAATGAGTTGTCTCTGCTTAAACACATGCGTAAAGTTACCGCTGCTGACATGCATATGCCCAGCAGCACTACGTCAACGCGACGTCGTGTCACATAATTCTTTGCCTCCGAAAAAAAAAGAACAAAAAAAAAAAGAAAACAGAAAGAAAACAAAACCGAACAAGTAGTCGATCGAACGAATGTATAAACGAACGATTGAACGATTGAACGAACGAACGAACGAAATATCGACGCTCGGCAATGGCATTGCGCTTCATGTGATAAATGTGCAAACAAATTACTTTGACACGAAATGAAGCGAGAAGAAAAATAAAGTTTCTCAATTTCGTTTTTAATTGGCAGCAGTGGAGTATTTATATTTAGTCATTTCGTTTTGTCTGTGCTGGCTTTCTAGTGATGTCAATTGTTGTTGTTGCTGCTGTTGTTGTTGTTGTTACTGCTACTGCTGCTATTGCTTATGCATACACTGCTGCGACTGCTGCTGCTTGCTGCTTCGGCCGTTGTTGGCAATATACACACACACACACACACACATGTGCATGCATGCATGCATGTATGCTCAAACACCAAAGCAATCGAGTTAATAAAAATGTCAGTTTTATACTAATAAAATTTGGTTGCTTGTCTGCATTTAAATGTTCATTTCCCTTGTTTTTGTTGTTTAGATGTGAATGCGCTTCGTTTTCCTAATCATTTTCGATTTTGATTTTATTACATGAAATAAATCTGCAATGCTGTTGTTGTTGCTCTTTCGTTGCAGCGGAATCTACTCATGCCACATCAGGCGCCTGCAGTATAAAAATCTTCTGATTGATGACTCTTCTCATTCGATTTCTCTTTCAAGCTGTTCCTATAAGAAATATTATTAACCCTGTTTGAAAGTTTCATATGATGTTTTGCAAAAGCACCGAAAAATCAAGCGACGCATGCCAGTGCATTGCGAATCCTCTGAGCTGGACAATGTTTGCCAACAAACCTTGCACACTTTTTCGGCTTCTGCTTTTAGTTTATTAATTATGGGTTCAGTCCGCTAAATTAATGTTATCTAATCGCAACAGGTGTGCTGTGTCACATACCCTGGAACTGGTTTCATTCAATCTTTAAGCCGTGGGTCACTTGGCTATTGCACTGTGTGTACCATGTCAGTGAACTGGCCATATACATATTTACATATGCACTGGACTTCATTACGTATGCAATGCGTATTCATCAATATGATTAATAAGCAGCAACAATCAACGTGGACCCTTCGGCTTTTAATTACACAATAAAAACAAAAAAATAAATAAAATCATAATAATAATAAAAATATGTAAAAAAACGGGCCTCAATTGCAGCTAACAAGTCATACAATAATTTCTGGAACGGCAACAGTGACAATTACCAGAGTTAAAAATTTCCATTGAAATAATATGATTTGCATACGTAAATTGCTTAACTTAATTATTCATTTAGCCATAATTAACTCGCAAAACTTTTTTCAATTAATTAATAAAATTTTTTTCAATTAATTAAAATTTTTAAATTTCTATACATAATATGTACATGTACATGAACATTTATACTACACATATGCAGTAGGAGTTTTATAAACCAATCTAATGATTGCAAGCTCTATGCAGAATATCGAAACATTAGGATTATTGAATGGGAAGAGTTTTGCACTTTAGAAAATTCTTTACCTAAATTAAAGCAAAAACTATGGTGAATGTCAAAAAACGGGGAAAAAAACGAAATGAAAAATACGAAATTTACCTGCTTAACAAAAGAGTTATAAAATTATGTAATTCTTAAATATTCTTGCGGTCGTAGAAAATCCAAATTAAGCACTTATGTATGTCCTTTAGTTATGTTTAAAACTATTCATTCTTTTGAGCTATTTTACTTCTTTTGCAACTTTTCACTCTTCTGTGAAATTCTGTGTTCACTCTTACGAATGTTCGCATAATCGAGTTTTCATTATTTCGAGTGTGTACGGTATGTACAACAATGGTGATACGTACAAAACAAATGTTAAAATAAGTAAATACAGCAGTAAAAAAAAACCTCATCTGCAAAAACTAAACGTAACAAAAGTATTTTTTGTAATAGCAAAAAAAAAAACCGGAAAGGAAAACAAGCTCGCTTTGGCGGCATAATTCTCCCATCAAATGCGGCAGTGACGAATTAAACTTGTCGCCTGTTTTGCTGTTACAATAATATGTAGGTCAGTTTGAGATAACTTGTCTAAATACTTAAGTACATGCATGTGTGTGTGTGTGTTACAGAGTCCTATTAGCCCTTGTTGTTAAAAAGGGGCAGCAAACGAGACTGAAAAAGGAGAAGTAGACTTTTTGGCACGGACTTTTCATAATTTAGCGATAACTGACGACGAAGCCACATCGTATTCAACTTCGCTGCCTAAGCATTTGCTCTGCCAAGCTCACAAGCAACTCAGTGCGAAGCAGTCCAAATGCTTTGAGGTAGCGTAGCTGACTGACTTACGGAATTACTCAAAAATAGTCAACAACTGCTTTATTTTTGTGGAAGCTGAGTGGAAGCAGAGTGGGAGAGCGTCAAAACTTGTGGCACATGCGCATCCGGCGAGTGAGCGGATACTATAAACAATAAATGAGCCGAAGGGATGCCAATACTTAACGAGCAAACGGGCGAAAAGAGACAAAAAAAGTGTCTAAATATGAAATTTAAAAATGGCTCACAAAGATAATATTTATTAATAACAAAATAATTTATTTTTTAGTGGAAGTTATAAATTTTATATCAACTTTTGGGAAATTCACAAATATTTTATTTTATTGTCTTTTTATTTTATCTGCGTCATTTTCGTTATGGTCTTGTGCCAAATTTGACTCGATCATGCTGACAAACCGTATAATTATATCTGATATAAAAATATAAAATTGTGTATAAAATGTCTACACAAAATTTACTCGAATAATTTATCTGATAGACAAAATTACATTTAATGTCTTTATATGCATCCTTTTCCTCAGATTAAACAATGTTAATCATATATTTATGACAAAAAATTATTTACAGCCAAAAAAAAAAAGACCAATCAAAAATCACCAGATTTGTAGCTCGTAGCAGTTTTGCAACTTTTGTGGCAGCCGTCCTTAAAAAAGGGGCAGATTTGGCCACAAAATCGCTAAATTGGCACCACAATGCAGACACTTTTATTTGGAGGCGCTCATTGGCTTTCACATCGTGCTCGCAGTTTAAGTAATCTGCACACATTGCACTGTTGGTGGGAGTGTGTATTGCGTGTGGAAGTTGTGGATGTCATTGATAATGCAATTAATGTTAATGTGCAATTGACAGAGACCATGACAGCAAACTTTAAGTAACATTGCAACCTTACGTTGCCAGCAAAAACCAGGCAGTCAATTGAGCCTACTGAAAAGTTAATTAAAAAGAAAGAGTAGACTGGGACTAAGTAACTTTGCTGCACGAAGTTACATTGTAACATAGTTCATGTCCTCATTTGAATGTAATCGAATTTCCTTTAAGTTTTAAAAAATAATGCACATTCCGTAGCAGTTTATTTGTAACAGTTTATTGAAACCTTTCTTAGGAGTGTTACGCGGTGCATTTGTTGCATTTATTGGTGCCGGAGTAAAGTGACTATCACATTTGTTTTTATAAATACAAACAACAAATGGACGGTGAGTAAAAGGACTTAATTAAAATTCCATATACGCAATGTTGACATTAAATTAAACCAACTTTTAATATTCCCACTTTAAAATTGTGTTAGGTACGCCAAAGCTAAAGCTCAAACAATAACAAGGCACGCCTCGCATAAAGTTCGGCGGCATAAATTGCCCAAGCTCATGCTCTCGCCCTCTCCTGCGCTCCTTCGCCAGGACACGCGAACCATGCCAAACCGAAAAGTTTCTCACTCTTGCCGTTGGCGGCCGTTAAACTAAACTGAATCACACTCGTAAAATTTCTACAAATATAACTTTGATTGTCGCTGTCAACGACATCAACATAAAAAATAAAAAAATAAAAAACAATAAAAAGTAAACACTGTAACAGTTCCGACAACAATCGAAAACGAAACAAAGATAACGAAATAAAGAGAAGTTTTGTCTTAGATGGGTCCTTTGGATCATAGATATTCCTAATATGCTCAATATTGTGCGCTGGTTGGATTTTACCTATTTGAATTTAAATTTAATAAAAAACTTCGTAATATAAAATGATAGTGTATGCATTTTTTCCTCTGTCCAAAAATTAAATATAACGAAACCTCTGTATAACGAACTTTTTTGGCGGCCTTTACATTTAGAGGAGTTCGTTGTAGAGAAGTCCGACTGTACGTGACTTACATTAAATTGCCTAAACTATTCTACATTGCTGTTCTGTATTATATTTAATGTTTGGCAATGCAAAAAATATATTTTGGTAATGGCTACGCAACACAGCAGGCAATCAAAGTGCTCTTGCTCGTCATTTCTATTAATATATTTATTAGTCTGTATATTCTTTGGTCATTTAGAAGTGTAGTAATGACAGATAATAAATGCGACGCCTAAAAGTAGGCAAGTAAAAGCGAAACTTTTTAGTTGAGACAAATGTGAAAAAAGTAATGAGATTTGATGTTGATGAATCTATCGTATAACCGTGCAGACTTAGCCAATTACACGGTTTCATAAAAATTATAATTCTGATTGAAACTGAAAATTTAAGAATTTTTCTTAATCTTTTTTCTTATTATCAATTTTAATACATTATTATGTGCATTGTATTGTTCGTCTTAGGAGAATATGTTCGGAGTCCTTCTAGCAAACAAATACCAGAATTTGATTTTTTTTTTTGTATGCTTGTAAAGCATTGAAGTTTGTTTAAGACCATTTCGAGCCAATAAAACTATTGACACAAATTCAAGGAACGCAAAGGACGCTGGCAGAGACCGTGCAGCTTCAATGTAATCGAGCCGCATGCCAATATTTGCTTTGGCAGCGCATATCCTGCGGCATCATGTCGTCTCGGTTACTTTTGCCGGCTGTCCTTGCCTCGCCCGCGCTCATCCAGAAGTGTTCTCTTTTAGTTTTGTTCTGCAAATCGCCTAAAGAAGTTGCAGCGAAAGTCAGCGACTCGCACGGAGAGTGCAAATTTGAATTTTCTTTGTCGGCTGCAGACACCAGGCGACAAGTTGCACATCCTGTGCCGGCCCTCGAGCTCCCCTGTGGCAGAGAGCAGTCACACAACAAGGCAGGCAACACACACACACACACGCACACATACTCATACACACACAAAAGAAATCCTGCTTTTTATCGCATGTGCGAAACTCGGTGTGAGTGTGTGTCTGCAGAAGGTTAAATGAAAAGAAAGCAACTTGACGTTCACAACAATAGCAACAACAAACAAATAAACACACAAAAATAACACAAACTTTATTTGCATGCATTTGACATTTACATGGAAAAAACATTTTAATAAAAACTTATTTTATAAATTCACTCCAAATAAACGTAAATAATACAAAGGATTATTTCCAGAAGACCTGAACTAAAAAATACAGTTCGGATATTCAAATTCCAAATAATTTTTTTTCTAGTTAGTATCGATATCCTACTGTGTTATCCTGCTACGTAATGAGGCATGAACAGTTAATCGATTTCGACGAAAATTGTATGGAAATTGGAAAATGCGAACCGAAGTGGGGAAATAAACCAAGCAGAAAGTTTTACTGAGCTTATTAATCCAAATTCCAAATTTCTGCTGCTTTTGTTGCGTATACGCAACGTTGCCCGATTATGTGAGCAGTAATTTGCTTTCATCGAAACAGTCGTCATCAATGCTCATCGGACACGGTGCTCCTCATGAGACATGACACACGGGAGAACGCTTCAGTTGTCTCTAAACTAAGATGAAGCTTATTTAGCAACAAAATGTTATTTGCTGTATGCAATTGCAGAAGCGCAGTAGAATCCGTTAAAGAGTGTCTCTCTGCACATCCAGCCAATTAGCAATTTATTTATTTTAAGCTGGAATGGAAACAAATTTTGATTTTGTAATAAGTAAATTTGCTTCCACAAAAACAAGGAAAAAAGAAAAAATAAATATTAATCGTATTAGTTCAGTGCTTAGAGCTGAGTTTCCCCGTCTATGCGTTAATTTCCGACTCATTCAAGATGAAACTTCGTAAGCCATTTAATTTGCACATCAATCTTAACTTCATTTATTTTCATTTCATTTTTTGTGCACTTAATCCGCTAATTAGCAAAATTTTGCATAAACTACTTTCTCCTTATTTTGACGTGCTTTCAAGTATTCAGAGAACTTTTTTGCTACTTGTTTTGTTTTTTTTTTCTTCGCTTTTTTTTCTTGTTTTGTTTTTTTTTTTTTATTTTCGTTTCGTTATTTTTTTTTTTTTTATATTTGTAGAACGACGTCATTATTTACGTTTACAATCTCCCCTACTGGTTTGAGGCTAATTAAATGGCTTTTTGGCAGGCTCTGGCTCTTTTCTTGTCGATGAGCTTAAGGCGCTAATCTGTTGTTAATTGCATGCAAGTCCTAATTGAGTGACAGCCGACTGAAGTCGGCTTCAAAACATATTATTTGTTTATAATCGTATAATTTTATTTTAATATTTATTAAAGCATTTCTGTGTATTTGCATCTTCGTCGGCTTCAAAGCTAAAGCAACGATACAAAAATAAAATAGCAAGAAATTAAAAAAAAAAGAAACAGAAATTAATACGCAAGAAGCAGATTAAATTAATTCACAAAAGGAACTCATCTAAAATTCACGCATTTAAATGACAAATGTGCTAAGTTGCAAACTCAAATAAATAACAAAAAGATATGCATCAGATAAGCCACAAAGACCGAAAAAATCAAAAAGCCAAAGTGGGGAAACGGGAAAAATGTGGAAAATGGGAAAATGGGTGTTGACACGCGGCAGGAGCACCGCACCGACATCGAGAAGTCGCCTACGCTAAGTGCCTAAATAATGGCAAACGCAATTGTACATCGCATATTTATACTCGCATGCTCAATAAAAACCGAAATACCGAAATGACAGCAACTGCCGCAGCCAACTCCCAAAGACGACGTCAGCCCTCACAAGCCAGCATCCCGAAGAGCGTCACGCAGTAAATTCTAATTGGCGGCATGCGAATTATCCAACGTTTGAGTCGACTCCGCTGCGCCTCCACTTGCTAGCCGCCGCCGACTGTTTGCTTATCATTAAGTTGTGGGTAAAGTGGATTTGGCAGGCATGAAAAATTACAGAAGAACTGACAAATACGCAGATTGTCGGAGATTGTCAGTGTAGATTGTCATCGGCCCCAGTCCTTGCGACTCACACAGACACGACGTTAGCGTTTTAAAGCCGTTTTAAATGCTTTGCTTTGCTTTGCTGAACATTAAAAGCCAATAGTGGAGTTGAATAAACACAAAACGATGCAATTAGCACATCATGAAAACACAAAAGCAAAAACAAAAACAAAACAGAAAACTACAAAAATGTTTACATTTATGCACGCATGTACTGACCCAAATAGAAAATGATTAATCGCTCAGCTGTTCCAAAATGCTGGCCAAGAGCCAACTTGCGGTTCTCTGGGCCATACGTAACGTGAGAAACATATGTATATGTGTGAAATTACTCCCAAGCCATAGCCTAGAGGCAAATTCCTCCTCCACATAGTCATACTTTCTCAGTTTCTATTAAAAAAGCTCTGGTTCGGGAAGGCTTCTGCATCAGTAGGATATTCTATTGTCAAACCAACCCATCCGTTGCTGCACCATTGGTGCCGGCACTTTGCTTTCCGCTCTGGCACAAGAGAAAGAGAAACCAATAATCATCTGTTCAGGTAGATTTTGGCGACGTCTTCGTAACCTTGGACTTGGGCAGGCGACCCTTCATAGGCAACTACGGTAGCTTTGCTTACAGTTAGATTAACATTCCATGCATTCCTAGGACCACCATGCAACGTTAACCTAACGAATCGCACATCATTTATTTAAGAAAAGGAACCGAAAGCCGCACACGGCTAATGCTGCGAGTATCCCTGCGACGTGCCGTAGCCGGAGTGTCTCCGGTCCCCATCCGCCAATCGGCAATGCCATTGTAATCGAATGCAGTGTCAGGCACACTGCAGTCCATTGCCGCGGAGAAGAGAGCCAGTGTCGGGGAGGGTGGGCAAGTGGCCAGTGGACAATGTCAGTGTCAATAGATGCGCCTGTCTTGCTTTTGCACTTCTGCAGAAATAAATAAAACAAAATGGCAACAAAAAAAAAGAAAAGCCAAATTTCATTGAGTTGAGTCGACTGCAGTGGAGTGGTGTGTAGCGGAGGGGAGTTTTGTTGGGTGGGGTAGGGGGGTTGGGTTTGGTTGCAGCTCAGTTCAGTTGACTAAAGTTGCTCGCAACATATTTGTACAAAAGCAAATCCTTGCAAATAGAATTCTCGTAAATGGCAACGCATGCCAGAGCCTTGGCTGCCTTGGTTGCCTTTGCTGCCTTGCTGTGGCTCCGGCTGCTGCCCTCACTGCTGCTGTTGCTGTTGCTGCTGCTGCTGAAAGCTGAAGTCGACGCGTATTTGGCTGAAATCGCCTAAGCTTCATTTTACGATTTCGTTCGCACTTGCTGCGTCGGATTCTCGCATTCAGGAATTTAGTCACGTTTGGAACATTTGCAGCACTGGCGCAGCGCGACGATCCCAGCTGCAATGGCATTAAGTGGCTTCGTCTTATATGGAATAGTTGAATTAAGAAAACAAAAAGCAAAAGAAAAAAAAAGAACAAAAAGAAAAAGTCGAAAAATATGTTCCCACGATGCATTATTCTGCAGAGTGCTGCAATAAAAATTCAACAATTCAAGCGAAATTAATTCTTAGCACAACATTCTGCAAAGCGCTGGACTGCATCACACATCACCGATCATCTCACATCCATCAATGTGATGCCTTTCGGCATGAAGTGGGAATACTTCGCACCACAATCGCCATCGAGTTGGAGTTCGGTTTGGTTTCATCAAGTTTGTCTATAAGGACGTTTGTGCCCTGTCCCTCCATTCTTGATCTGCAAGATCCCTGTCCGTCGCTTATCCGACTGCTCACATCTCTGGCACTCAGCAACGAGTTTTGCGACGGGAGCCGGCGGCCGTGTCGGTTGCGGCAACGCGTCCTGTTGGCAGCTCAGAAAACCCGACCTCGACTCACGCATGCCTGTGCACATCTTCAGTTTGTACCCTGACTCCACAGCGTTGCAGTGCCCGCCCGCCGTGTCGCTGTAGCAATGGCACGTGTCGTTCAAACTCCGCAGTGGCACCTGCAGGTACTGAGCCCTGCGATCGTCAAATCGCACCTTGCCCTTCCTCAGCTGGCAGTGGAGCTTGGCCTGCACCATGTCACTGCCATCCCTCTGCCTCCGGATGCTTTCCGGTTGCTTGCGATCTTCTGGCAACTTGCTTGCTAAGCCAGGTGGCAGTGGCGAAGGCGGTATCGAAGGCGGTGCCGGTGGCACTGTGGATAGAGGCGGCGCCTCTGTCTGAGGGCTGGAAGGGGCTCTCGTCCGTAGTATGCCGAAGTGCTTAAGGACCTCGCCCAAGTTGAAGAACCTCAACCCACACACCTGCTGTGCCGGAGTGTGTGATGTGGCTGCTCTAACTGCTGACCAAGGTGACGCAAAGAACCCTTGCATGTATTTCGCATGCAGTTGTCTGTGGTTTAATTGCTTCAACTGAGTTTCTATTAAGTTGACCAGAAATTGTCCTGCCCTATGCATTTTCATTTTAATTTCTTTCTTTTCTTTTTTTTTTCGTTTTTCTTGTAATTAATTTTACTGTTTTGTTTATTTTTTCTGGTTTTAGTTGGTCAATATATGAAATTTAGTTTATTGTTTAATCGAAAAAGTTGACAGAAATTTGTTGACGTATGTAAATGAAACACAACGTATCCGAGTCCAGAGCTTGGAGGATGTGTTTGCTTTGCTATTGTGGTGCTTCTCAAAGTGAGATATTGTTTGGTAAGAAAGAAGAAATTTAATCGATTATAAATTCGATAACAAAGATCTCAGAAGTGCTTCAATTGGTTTAGGTGATTTTGGAACTGGAAAGTCCGAAGTCAATCCCAGTTACTGTAATTTCAGGCTGTCATGTGAATATACAAGTAGGATGATGCTGCGGAGAGATGCAATTAGCCGCATGAGCTGCGAATCGGATGACCAGTTCAGATGTGTTGGGCTGAAAGCTGATGGCTTCCCTCTCCTATCGTAATTCGGAACCTTAATCTCAATTAATTTATTTATGTTAATATTGTTGGCATATTTGCGTCTGTTCATAATTGAGTATTTTTCCCTTGTTTTTGTTTTTGTTTAATGCAGACACATTTTTCAATTTATTGAACGCACCTCAACCAATTGACTTGTTAGTTTTATGAACTTTTCCCTGATTTATGTGTGACTGCATTTGTGATGGCGAGTGTTCGCATAATAAGCAAAATTTAATTGAATCGGAACCGCACTCACGCAGTCATCCAGACGACGCTCGATTATATTTTAATCTATGCATTGAAGGTTGGCGATGCCACACACACACACACACACACACACACACACACATACACAGACACACACAAGCAAGCAGGCGTACATTTAAATTGCTGCAGTTGAAGCTCAAAAATCGGTTTTCAATGAATGCCAACACAGACACAGTCCTGCTCACCGACGGACACACTCCTCGCGTATTTGACCGAACATAAACACTCGTAAATGCGATTAAAGGCAGCTGTTGATTTATAATCGGCCTCTCAATTTATGGGATGGTACGTCAGCCGTTCGCGGTAAACAAGCAAATAAAAAATCCAATAAAAAAAGTGAACATGTGTATATAGATGCACATAGTAACATATCTACATGTATATGATGTACACATGCATATCTTCGGTCTACAGTAGTAATACGATAATCCCATCTAATGATTGCAGGCCCCATTCGAACTATTGGAACACTCGGATTATTGGATTGTTGTGATATCAATTGTTAGTGTATCGCTTACAAAGATTTAGAACTCAATACAATATGTGGGTATCGATAGCATAAAAAACCGCGGATACTTTTTAAATCGGCCAATCGGCTGTCTCTGATGAACATAATGCAAAGCGAAAAGGTGTTCATGCTGTGCAGTTTGACTTTAAATGTGATGCTGGAGAAGGGTATCCGATCATGAATGGCATTTGAAGCATTCAGCTTTAAAATTGCTCATACGCAGCGTTGCTCGCATAGCACAGTTCATTGCTTGGCAATTGTTGCCGCAAAGTCATTGATGTCATATTTGACTTTGATGCTTTCTGCACGTTTCGCCCCATCATTGTGTGGGCACTGCACAAATACAAAAGCAAGTGAACCGCACCGAGGGGAGCTAAGGCGTATTGCCTTCAATGAAGTCGAACTCAGCTGAGCTAGGTTGAGCTGGGTTGAGCTGAGTTGAGCTGAGCTGAACCACATCAAACGATTGCGCTGCAGCCCCAAGTGCAAAGTGTGCGCGTTCATTGCACATGACACGTCCAAAATGCAATGATGCGGCAAATTAGCAATGCAACTCGTTTAGGGTCACACAATAAACCTAAACCCCGCCAGGGTTGTGCAGGGCGGCCCAAGGCTACCCAGCGGTGCCCAGGGGCGGCGGGCAATATCATATGCGCTGACTTTGCCGCACGCCATGAAGTAGGCGACATAACTTCAACATTTTGTTGACTACGGGCAGGAGCATGACTTCGTTGCCCCTCACCGACGGCATCGGCGACTCCGATGGCAGTCTGAATTGATTTCGTGTATCTCGCGCATACGCACCTTAGTCGAATGGCAGCTCGAGTGCATCGCTGGGCAATTGACAGACAGGCATTTCAACAAAATGATAAACTGACATTTGCATTTGCGCCTTTGCGCCGCATGTCTCACAGTATCGCTGTCGGTGTGTCCATCCGTCCATCCGTACATCCGTCCATTCATCCATCCATCCATCCGTCCGTCTGTCAATCCGTCCATCCGTCCATCTGCCCATCTAACACGGTTTAGCCATCAGTCATAAGCACGCACGCATAGACTGCGCAATAATGACATACAGATAGTCAGACAGACAGACAGACGGACAGACAGACAGACACACAGAGAGACACACAGAGAAGACAGCCGAAGTTTAAGTGAGGTAACTATGAATATACAACATATGTGCAAACGTTGTGCGGTCGGCGACGGTGCATTTGACATATGGATGTGTGCCAGCAGTTTTGTCAATTTTCGCTTGCTTCGTTTTCCGACATTTTCAAAATTGAAAATTCTGGTCTACGGCAGCTGGAAAATGCTTCGAGGTGCATATGAGCTCCAGTAATTGCGTTTTGTGTTTGCCAAGACAACCGAAGGCAGACGTTAGCTGTTGTCGTTGTTGTTGTTGTTATTGTTGATTGCCAGTTGGCTGTGAGCAGAAATCAAAGGACACAACAGTAACGCATCGCGTTGTGTGCAGCAATCGAGGCTGAACGACCCCTAAGAGGGGCCTATGAAAAGCCAATTATTAAATGAACTAAGAGTCCATAAAATGTTTGCCAATCTCACAGGCCCCCACACATATTACTTGGCTTGATCCACCGGCGCCGCCATCCTATTTGGGCACATCCATTCCTTTCCTATCCTTGTCTCCCGTTTCCTACGCTAATTTCTCCGTTTCATATAATTTTCTGTTACTTTGATTTGACTACATTATGCAAAGCAAGTGCGCTACTGTGCAACATCGAGAGCATTTGTTGAACCAATCACTTACAATCAGCGCAGCAAATTGAGCAGCAACGCACATCGAGTGCCAGCAACGTTCAATTAACCTAACGAACTTTCACATTGAACTTAACGAATTTGATTGATGCACGATTAAGTAACATTTAAACACGAAATGAAATAAAATTTAAAAATCAGCAAAGCCAAAACAAAGAAAAAAGGGCACAACACTGGAAGCGATAAATGAAATCATTGCGAGAACTACACATTTCCTTGTACACATGCTGAATTGCGGATCCACAGTTGACCAGACCAGACCACACCACACCCCTTCAGACGAGGTCAGGATAGGGTAGGACAGAAAAGGGCAGGGGAGGGGAGGTCAGAGCAGGCATCCCAAGTGTGGCACACTTGCACGCAGCAAGCGGCACGTGTGAACGGCAATGGCATTGCCAACTGGCTGGCACACACACACACACACACACACACTCACACACACACACACATACGATAACGATGGAGCACACGACACACAATAGCGTCGCCGAATGAAGTAATCATCATTATTGGTATTTGCGGCGTATACGCAATAAAATGTTTGGGAATAAATCAATAACGAAATGAGTTGTGCGTTAATGTGAGTCGGTTGCTTTTAAGCTGAGTTGCCTGTATCTGGCGTTTGGCGTCTGACGTCTGAAGTCTGCCATCTGGCATTTGGTATATGGGCCGAAGAGCGCAGTAAAAAAGTATGCACCCAAGTAAAGTCGTTATCGAAGGATGTTCGTGCCGGGCTGAGCTCGTTCAACTCGAATTCAATTGACCAATTTAATACATGACATTGAACTACATGCTCCTGTGACATCTGAGGATGCTTGCCACGCACCGCAGGCCTCATTATACCTGCCTGACACTGACATCCTGGCATTTCCTCGATCAACATTAGCTAGCTAATTACCTGCACCGAGAGCGACTCGACATATCAACATGCAACACAACGCAAGACAAAGAGAATCCTGGACTGCATGCAGGAGGCATTGCACAAAGCGTATGGCGAACACGATTCGTGTGCGTACACGCATTAAATATTTACATGCTGACAGTCATTCTCATGCTCATAATAAGTAATCGAAGGAGTCATTTAGTGGAGCCGAAGTTTTCAATGTGGTTCCATGCAAATGTCTGGCTGGGCATGCTTGACTTGTCTAACTGGGAAGGCAGCAGGACTTGGCTGCCTGCGAACCGTTTTAAGGACCCAGGCGCATTGTGTGGAGTTGTTGCCATTGGCTGATGTCCTCAGGATGCTCGCGCAGTGCTATGGCTGCGGGTAAAGGTGAGAATGCGGGTGCGGGAGCGGGTGCGGGTGCGGGTGTGGATGATGTTCACTAAACGGACGGAAGCGGAAATTACGCCATTACAGAACGCATTAGCATGCTTATTCACATTTAATGACATTTGACAGCAGAGATCCGAGCGGAAGCAGCAACAGACAAGGCAATAGCTACAACAACAGCAACAGCAACAGCAACAACAACGAATAACAACAACAAACTTAATGTCTCTTCTAGCACATGTAACAAGTTGCGTTCGTACGCAACGCAAAGCCAGGCAACGCAAACGAAGAAGGAACGTTTAAAGTAAATAGTCGTCTGTAGCAGCCACTACACACGCACACATACACACACACACATACACACGCGAACTCACACACACACATACGAATTGCTTTGATGGCAAGCAGCACATGACAGCTAAAGTTCAAAGGCTGGCGCAGAGAGGCAGCGAGGGGAAAAGAGAGCAAGAGAGAGAGAGAGAGAGAGAGAGAGAGAGAGAGGGAGAGAAAGCGAAAGCATGATGAGCTAAGGAGCTGAGTGAGTTTGAACATTATGTCAAACGGAAATTGCAGCCGCAATGACGACGCGCCATCCAGCGCACGCTGCGACACTGCGACACTGAGGCTCTGCGACTCTGCTGCTCTGCTGCTCTGCGGCTCTGCTGTAATGCGTTACGTTGGCGTCGCGGTGCGGGCGACAGGGAGGGCGAGCGTGCCAGACTGGCAACAAAACGTTTATGGCGTTGCGAGTTATTGTTATTGTGTCAGTGGGCGTGGCATCCGCTCATGCTGTGCGTACTTAACAATTGAATTTATTATTTTAGAAAGTCGCGTTGGCTACCACGACACTGACAACAACAACAATAACAACAACAACAACAGCAACAACAGCAACAGCAACAAGAAGAAAAAACATTGAGGAAACCATTGTCTACTTATCGACGCTTAGTCCTGGCATTAAAGTTTTGTTTCTCTCTACGTTTTCTTTACTTTGATTTTGTTTTTATATTTTTATTTTATATAATTTTGTTTTCTTTTCTTGTGCTGTACTGTGCTGTGCAGTGTTTGGTTGTTGTTTGTTGTACTGTGCTGGGTGTTGGATGTATTCTGCAATTCAATAAATTTTTTTGTTAAACGCTATCGCATTGACAAGTTAAGTGGCACGCTGTCAGTTTTGTTTATTTGAAGACCTGCGTGTGCGTTTAAAGCGCAGTTGGCACGTTATAATTAAAATTAATTAAAATATTATGTCGCTTCCACTTCCAATGAATGCGCTGAGCCGTGCGCATTTGTTATGTCATATTTAATATGCAAGCAATGCGTACCAGGGAAGAGCGAAAGCAATAAAAAAAAAACAAAAACAAAAACAGAAACAAAATCAACGGACATAAAAACGAAGAAAAAACTTGACGCTGGCAAAATAAGCCGCCAGCGGCCAGGACATTGACTAAAGCACGCATGGAGTGACACGCATAACGCTCAATAATTCAATTAAAATAAAACACCAACCACAAGCCGATCCCGACACATGGGCCGCAGCCGAGCGCAGTGCCCAGCAGCAGGACTCCAAAGGATGCACTCGCCCGTGGCTGGTATAACGTATGCTAAAGGATGGATTGCCAAGCTATTGGACAGTTCTTTATTCATTTGTGGAATTCACATTTACAAATCAACTACATGTACTGGACTCATTCCCATCTTATCTTTCGAATATAAGTAAAGTAAGAAACAAGTCCGATCCAATGTGACTGAAGCCTGCAGATTTGGGTGCCAGGGTGCCAGGCATTGCAAAAGATCGGACCTACAGGACAACCGTAAAAAAGATGTTTTTCCTCTAGAAACAGAAGAAAATACACGTGTTTAGTTTACAGGAATTGCACCACATGGTATCCTTTGTGTTTACAATTTACTTAGTTCCCTGAGGAGATAATATTTTTCGATGGCTTTCAAAATGATATGTCAAATCATATTTCTTAAAATGCTGAATGCCACTAAAAGGAATAATCGAATAGTGGGCAGCAGTGCGAGTACAAATATCTGCTTGGCAGCTCTTGCGAATTCCGAACCACGCTAATGCGATGACAACACACAGAAACTGGATGCAAGACGATGGCCCCTCGTACCATGTTCCATTGCTGTTTTCTGTTGTTGCAGTTGTTAATTCTTGGTGCTTCGTGTCTGTTTCCAGTTTGTTTTCTTTTTGGTTTCGTTGATGTTTTGTTGGTTTTTTTTTTTTTGTTTTGGTTGCTGCAATAATAACGATAAATTTAACTTAATTAAGCATGCGAGCAGATTCCAAAAGTAACCAAGGGACATGCGGAATTCCTTGTGGGGCTCCTTGTTTGGCAAGTAAACATGAAATGTCCAACATTGCAGCGAATCGCATTAATTAAATGCATTGTCCGAGCATTGCCTCAGCAGCCTTTCGCACAATGCATTGTCTAATGCAGCTTTCAGTTGCCGTGGCAGCCGTTTGCTCCATATGACAAGGACAGGGAGATGGAGAGGGTGAGGGAGAGGGTATACAAATAACCAAGGGCCATTGTTGGCTTATTAGTTTAACAGGCGAATAACAATTTAACAATGTGATTCAAATCATAAGCAAACGGATTGCAATAATGCCACCAACATCAAGAAACAATAAAAATAACAATAACAACAACAACAACAGCAATAACAGCAATAACACTCACAATAACACTAACAAAGACATTGACAATGACAATGGATATGCAGATAAGCAGCATGATGCAGATTATTAAACGGACATGTTCGCACAAAAGACACACATAAGCGAACGAACGACACAGATGAGTTTATCTAAGCACACAAGATATCCTGCCGCACAATGGGCAGCGGCAACTGCTTCAGGCGCACTTCACCGCATTAGCAGAGAGGGAGAGTGATGGGGAGAGGGAGATAGAGAGGGAGAGATTGACAAGAATCCATCGCGTGCTCACAAATACGAATATCTGCCAGTGTGGACGTTTATGTTTCAATTAATAATGAATAAAATTAACGAAAGGCTGCTCCGATGCATAGCCCACTGAGCTGCCGGAGCACTGGACACCTGCGAGTAAAACAAAGCCTGACATTATGGCGGACATTGCCAGGCTTAACGTCAAGCCAATGTACAGGTATGCCGATTTTGAAAATAAATCTGAAGTGCGAGTGCAAGAAAGAGACAAGGACAAAATGTCCTATATAAAATTAGTTGTTGAATACGCTCAAAGTTCTTTAGCTACTTAACACAAAAGACATGGCAGAGCAATTTTGGAGACTTGCAAGGCACACTAAGCCGAAGACGCCGAAGAAGCAAGCAAAGGCAAGAGGCAGCTAGATAGCTTTCGTTCAACTAAGTGAATGAATTTGAACATAAATGATCTGACCACAAAGGCTCCTTTCGAACTATCAACTGGCCAATCCATTAGTCGTAAACCCGTTTGGTGGAGCTGTCTCACCATCGATGAGCCTACGGATCAGCCGACGACAAGCTGAAAAATATGAACTCTTTTCACTCAAAATCAAATAAAACGAAAGAGAAATCATTTTAGCTTTTTGAATTTTCAACAAATCTAATGGCAAATATTTAAGCCAACAACATACCTAAAAGCAAAGTCGAAACCGAAACTGAATGCGAAAAAAAAAAAAAATAAAAAAAACCAATTATAGATACAAAACCACTGAAAGACGAAACGTCGAAACAGAGCACAAGACATGGCCACAGCGATGGATGGCCACGTCGGCGAGGCACGCGACGGCAACTCAGCATTCGTGAAAATGAGCGAACGTTGGCGGAACCACTGAGTAGCAGGAACAATTGGGTCTGGGCACAATCAATGCGCCATGATCGACAGGTGCCCATGGGCTGTTGGTTAGGTCCCAATGTTTTGCTATTCTGCTTTCCATGTTGTTTATTTTTTTTTTTGTTTTTTGTTGGTTTTCAGTTTTGGGTTTTCGAGCGCGTGATTTAAATATTAACATGACTGCAATTGCTTGTTGATTGCACCGCACCTCCCAGGGCGACATTCACCGAAAAGAAACCCACTGCAATATGCGAGCTAAGCGCTGAGTTGGCCAAGTCTGCACTCTTGCCGACTGCTTAGCTAAAGCGAACAGGCCAGGAGGTGGCCGCAGCAGGCCACAGGCAGGTGTGCGCAATCGCAGCCGCAGTTCTATCAATCACCTGTCTGGGACGTTCACAATTTGAGCCGATAATCGTTAGGCCAACGATTGGCATGCATGCCGGCAGCATGGCAGCACAGCAGCATGGCAACACAGACTGCTGCTGCTGCCACGAGTAAGTTTACTCGTAATCCAAAGCGAAGCTGGAGGCTTCACACTCGATCGACAATCGATCGACTTGCAAGAATGGGGCTGAGGCTTTCTGCTTAGCATGCGTAATCGTATAAGATAGAGATAAGAAGCGTTGCCTCTCCGAGGGCAGGCAGCAGAATCATGTGAACTTTCTTGTGTGTCATTCGCTCTCGGCGGCAGTTTCGCTGCTTGCTCATGCGTCCGGCAATTCATGCAAATCATGACAACTGTTAGTTAACAGTCAGAGTAGACGCACACCCCAACGACGATAAAGTAATTCGTAATCCGCTTATCAGGTAGCAGCTGATAAGATTCGGCTAAAGCATATAAAATCAGCTGCCTGCCACTGGCGAGGCCAGCAGTTTTCGGTGGAATTTCTTAGTTACTGGGTGTGTGATGGGCTTGACGACTGTTTTGTTGTATGTGGCTGCGGCGCTGCTGGGCGCGGTTGTCTACATGCTACATGAGCGGCTGGGCTACTGGCGCAAGCGTGGCATACCGCACGAGAAGCCGAATCCGATTTATGGCAATTTGGTCGGGGTGCAGAGGACGAGAAGCCTCGCTCAGTTCGCACTGGAGTACTATCGCAAGTTTCGCGGCAGTGGGCCTTTTTGTGGCGTTTACTTCATGGTGAGGCCAGTCGCATTCGTGCTGGACCCACAGCTGGCTAAGCGAATACTCATCAAGGACTTCCACAACTTCACGGACCGCGGCATCTTCCACAACGAACGCGACGATCCGCTTACAGGGCATTTGTTTGCTTTGGATGGCGCCAGATGGAAGCGCATGCGGCAGCAGCTGTCGCCGACCTTCAGCTCGGGCAAAATGAAGTTTATGTATCCCACATTGCTGGGTGTGGCGCAGGAGTTCGCCACGGTCATGAGCGAGCTGGTGCAGGCGAGCGCTGTGCTCGAGGTCAAGGAGCTGATGGCCCGCTATACGACGGACGTGATTGGCACCTGTGCCTTCGGCATACAGTGCAACAGTCTGCGCGATCCGAATGCCGAGTTCCGCGCCATGGGGCGGCAGGTCTTTACCCATCCGCGGCACAGCGCTGCACTGAACCTCTTCATACAGACGTTTCCCGCGTTGGCGCGCAAACTGCGCATGCGCTTCAACAATAACACGACACACGAGTTCTTTATGCGTGTCGTGCGTGAAACGGTGACGCTGCGTGAGCAGAATAATATTAAACGCAATGATTTCATTGATCTGCTGATCGAGTTGAAGAACAACAAGTCCGCGCAGCTGCCAAACGGCGAAGTCTTGGCCAGTCTCACCTTGGAGGAAATGGCAGCCCAGTGCTTTGTCTTCTTTGTGGCCGGCTTCGAGACCTCTTCGACTACAATGAGCTTCGCGCTGTATGAGTTGGCGCAGAATCAAGCCATTCAGGACCAGATGCGGGCTGAGGTGACAGAAGTCTGGGAACGGCACAAGCAACAGTTCAGCTACGAGTGCATGAAAGACCTGCACTACTTGGACCAAGTGATCTCAGAGACGCTGCGCAAATACTCCATTGTGCCGATGCTGAATCGTATGACTCTCGAGCGATATGTCGTGCCTGGCCATCCGAAGTATGTGCTCGAGAAGGGCACGAAAGTGATAATACCCGCTGTGGCGTTCCACCACGACCCTGAGCTGTATCCGGAACCGGAGCTCTTCAGGCCGGAGCGTTTCTCAGCCGAAATGGTTGCCAATCGGGACTCCGTCGAGTGGCTGCCCTTTGGCGATGGGCCCCGCAACTGCGTCGGAATGCGCTTCGGCCAAATGCAGACGCGCTGCGGCCTTGCCTTACTCATCAAGAACTTCAAGTTCAGCGTTTGCGACAAGACTCAAATTCCGCTTGAGTTCAATCCTAAACTGAGCATAGTTAATGCCAAGGGCGGCATCTATTTGCGCGTTGATAAACTCTGAACGAACAACAGACAACAACAACAAAAACTACAAAAATAAGTGAACTGAAAAGCAACAATTAAAAAATAATTAAATTATTTTATTACTTGAGTTAATTTCTTGTCTGATCAATTAAGCGAACATATCGTGTGCCCTGCGAGTTGTGTGCATTGTGTGAGTGTGTTGTGTGTAATGTGTGTGTTGGGGGTGTTGGGGGTGTTGTGTGTGTGTGTTGTTTGCTTGTGTCACAAACACTGACCTGGCTAATTATTTGAGTTAAATGATAAGCATACGAGTAACAAAAATAACATACCTCAATGACGAACAAGTTTTTTACTTTGTCATTCATTTCATGCAAAGCTGATAACGTTTTTATCACAATATTATTTTAAATTTCGCGCAGTGAGGCAAGCACAGTACTACTTCAAATATGTGAACTCTAATGTACTAAATGACACTCGAATAAAGGCAAGAGCCTTTGTATTTATTTGCGGGAAGTTTCATTGAAGAACAAAATGCAATATTGCAATATTACTATTCACATTTACGAATATATATAAAATTTCCAAATAATTCCTGTTTTCGAGTAAATAAAGTTGTAATAGCATCGGAAAGCAAATTATACAAAATTTGATGTCTAATGCATAGTCATTGTTGTGACGTTAGAGTCTTTTGTAGTACTGTACGATGATTAAAAATAAATTATCAGCATTTTAACTAGGAATTTTTCACGCCATGCTGATTTCAATTTTTAGCAAAATGGATTTTTCGTACTGTTTCATTTCAAAGTGAATACGTAATTATTGCTAATTCTTAGGGTTTGTTTTGCTTTTTACAAATATACCAATTTACTTAGTTGGCATCACAGCTACGCTAAATCCACACTACTCCAAAAAAATGAGTATACTTACATAAATTTCAGTGACGCGACCTTCAGTTTTTCTGTTTGTTTCTGCCATATTTTGTTATACGTATTCAGTATTTGATTATTTATCCCAATATTAGTTTTGTATTTTTTCTCCAGCATACTTTCTGTTGTAGTTGTTGGGAGAATGGTTTTTCAAAATTTATATGCAATCAGCATTCAGACACATGATAAAAAATCCTGCAATTTGCATAACATAATTTAGCCACTGTCAAATGCAGTCAAACGTCTGGCGGAAAAGGGGGAAAAAAAACAGAGTTACTCTTTTCCAGTTCCATGCAGCAATAGACAGAATAGTGAAATATAAACACACATATGCACACACACACACACACACACACACACACACAGGGCAGAGACACAGTGTGCAGAGTCATAAATAGAGATGCATTGCATTGTCAATAAATCAAAGAGATTCGTCAATTACAATCACAAAAATGTTATTTAATGCGAAATCAAATTGAATGTGTATACGTATTCATAAAATGCATCACAGTGCATCGCTTGGGCATCAATTTGACATGGAAATGGGCGTCACAAGTTGCGCAAATGGTTCGAATAAACTGACACTTGACTAATGGAATTTATGTTAATTCAACACACATAGCAAACAGCAAACAGCGACCAGCAACCGGCAACCAGCAAACATTGGCCAAATGTCAAACTGCAGTAATGGGAGCGCGAATAAATGCCAATAAATTGCCCATGCAGTCGGGCTGCTGCTGCTCCTTTCGTTGTTGTTGTTGTTGTTGTTTATGTTGCACCGTCAAGGACTTGCGACCTGCGCTAGGCGGCAATCGTTTATAAAATATATTGGCCATTGGCCCCGCTCAGTTTAGCTCGGCTTTGCTCCGGGAGCCCAGGCGTGCCGGGCAGTTGTCGATCATGGATGATGATAAAAACCTTGCCAGTGCATCCTTAGCTGCTTGCGTTCGCTTAGCCAAGCGCCTTTAGCTGAATTCGAGTGAGTCAATTAATATGTTAATTGGACCAGTTTTTCCATCGCTGCCACTGTCGAATGAATTGTTGCTGCTGCTGCGGCTGCTGCTGCTGCCACATCCGCCTCCGGGGGTCACTTGGCGCTGCGCTAATTGTAAGCAAGTAAAGTAAAATCCATGCGCCATTAAATCTACTTGGCAGATGATTGCGGCCAACATAAATTTCGTTACTATTTATGGCGTTATTTTTAGCCAAAAGTGTAACAGCGAGCAGCAAATAGCTGCAGCGAGCAGCGGCAGAAGCAACAGCAACCGCATCTCGGCATTGCAGAAAACTTCCACACGACTTGATTGGTAATTATTGATGCAGCAGTGACTGGCCGCAGTTGCCGCTGCGTGGACAACAGCTACGCAACAGCTCATGCAAATGACGGCACCCAGTAGGAAAGTCAGCCTGCCATCCAGCCAAGCAGCCAGCCAGGCAGCTTTGAGTCTAATGCGCATGCGCTGCAATTATTTAATGACACACACACTCGATCAGGCCATGAGGAGCAGCAGTCATCTCTGAGAGACTTAGTGAAATGAGTTTGATTGCACACCGCGCATGTTGTGGTCTTGTTTTGTTGTTGGCTGTTGTTTGTGGTTTGTTGCTCGATTGGACGGCGCTGGCCGAATTAGAGCCGCTGGCTGTGATTGCCTGCGCTGTGGGCATTCACGTTTAGCTGTTAACGCTTTGGGTGTGGTCCGCACTGCGGCGTTGCAGTCCGTTGTAGACATTGCTGCGCAGCGAACGGTATGGATCAGACATCAGACAAATCGATGCTAATATATGTGTCTCAACATGTTTGTCAGTACGTCTTGGCTTGGCAAAAATTAAAAATCAAAAATCTCATTTTGCAATGCATGGTGAATCATCAGTTGATGCAACCAATTTGGATTTTCTTTCAGTTTCTTTGCTTGGGATTCATCATCAGGCCGTTCTCGTAACACCGAATTTGTCTTCTATCTCTCTCTCTCTCTCAATAAAATGAAGAAATGGTGGCATTACATGTTTGCTATGAAAATCACCCAACTCCTTCTGACATAATGGCATTCTGGCATGTACAATTTTTGGCGTCACAAACTTTAATAGGAGTTTACGATTTTACCCATCAGTAAGACACATATACATGCATACATATGTCAAAAAGTCGAGTGTATTATACAGAATGCAAACATGGCACAGAAATACAATTTATTTGGCATTTTATTGCACCCAGGTGTCAAAGTTTTTACTTGATGTCCTCGTCGTTGTTGCAAGCGAGCAAGGAACTACAGCAGCAGAGTCCACATATTGTGTGTACGAGTGTGTGTAACACATTACACACAGAAAGGAGTTTTGGTCTTTTTCTTTCGTTTTCTATTTTTTGGTTTTTTTCTTGTTGACCGCGCTAAACAAACAGAATCGACGCCACAATGACCCAACAAGCATACAATGGCACGATGCAAGAACGAACAAGCCAAGGAAAGCAAAGCAAAGCAAAGCAGAGCAGAGCAGAGTTTTTCTTGTGCAACCATTTTGCTGCAGCAATGCGAGGATATTCGCTTCAAGTAGAAAGCAGCAGCCCAGTGTGAGATGAGGGGCAACTACTTGAAACAGTAAAGTTTTTAATCCCTCGAGTGCCATGAACAAGTCTGCGCTTCAACCGAAGCAGCAAAGTCTAGGCAATCGTCGTGGCAACGACAATTGCCAACATCTGAAGTGGCCAAAAGTAAATGGTGGCAGCAACAATAATTGCTGGAACACAAAGTGGCAAAGAATGAAACTATGTAACTTGCCTCGGCGACATCCTCAAAGGCGACTCGCCGCACTTGCACTTCGGCGGTTCCTTTCAATTCAAATATTGACTGACGCTTATCCTGTGTATCCGTATTGCCAATACAAACTTGCTTATGCACAGATTTGCCCATATGGTATTGCGCAAATTTGTTGCACATTCAAGCAACAGCATCATTTCCATAAGCATATTAACGTATAAATGCTCCATCGAACAGAGATGACAAACCTCCAGAAATACTCGTATAATAACGGAGCTGAGAATTTTTATCCCAAGTGCGAAGCCCATCCCATTATTGGGTAGCAGGAACTCTATCTGGCTACTAGAATAGCCTTCAGTCCTTCTCTGGCTATCTTGGCAGTTTCTTCAGGCATTATTCAGAAGTTCCCCCTTTACTTCGCTTAATTCCCTTAAGCAAACAGAAACAACATTTTTCACATACCTATTCAAATTTACTTTGTAGCACGATGCATTATTTTCAAATTAGATAATTGAGGTTTTCGTTATTTTAATATTATATGTGTATATATATATATTATATATATATATGTAATATATGTGAAATCAAGAATAAATTACATCTTCCCAGAGCCACGATTGTTTTCTTCATTTTTAATCTTTTTTGACATTTTATGTCTACCAGCCCGTCAAAAATTTGTACCGGTTTTCTACAACTTATAACGGGTGACTTTTTTGCTATTATCTTTTTGGCAACACTGGTTTAAACAGCTGACGCACGTTTCGTGTTTTGTTTCACTGTCAAACATCTTCAATTTGGTTGATAATTTAACCATGAATCGTCTTACAAACGAACAATGCTTGCAAATTATTGAATTTTATTATCAAAATGCGTGCTCTGTTAAGAAAGTTCATCGCGCGCTGTGTTGTGTTGAGTTGTGTTCAGCGACGAAGCTCATTTTTTGCTCAATGGGTACGTAAATAAGCAGAATTGTCGATTTTGGAGTGAATATCAGCCAGAAGCATTGCAAGAGCTACCAATGCATCCGGAAAAAGTCACAGTTTGGTGCGGTTTATGGGCTGGTGGCATCATTGGACCGTACTTCTTCAAAGATGATGCGAATCGTAACTTAACTGTGAATGGTGAGCGCTACCGTGAGATGATATCCAACTTTTTTTTGCCCAAAATGCAAGAGCTTGACTTGCATGACATGTGGTTTCAACAAGACGGTGCCACATGCCACACAACAATGGACTTATTGAGAGGCGAGTTCGGTGAACATTTTATTTCACGTTCGGGGCCGGTCAATTGGCCGCCTAGATCGTGCGATTTAACGCCTTTAAACTATTTTTTGTGGGGCTATGTTAAAGCTCATGTCTATACAGACAATCCCGCTTCAATTGACGCATTGGAAGACAACATTGAAGCATTTATTCGTGAGATACCGGTCGAAATGTTGGAAAGAGTATGCCAAAATTGGACTAAGCGGATGGACCGTTTGAGGCGCAGTCAAGGTCAACATTTGCATGAAATAATCTTCAAACATTAAATTATATGGACCGTACTATCGATTCAAATAAAGATTTCATGCATTTTTCTGAATTTTATGTGTTTTTTTTTGAAAAACTTTCCTATAGCTTTTAAAAAATCACCTATATAGGTGCCATGGGAATGGTCAGCCGAAAATGGCTTTTACTAAGAAAACATTTTTTGTTTCTTATCAATATCGTTACATAGTTGATGCAAATATTAAGGCAAAAAACAAGTTTCTACTTTTGTTTTAGATTAACTTTCCAATATGGCTATCAATTGCCACTGGAGAGGCACAACCCGATTCGCATACATTTCCGTTAAACTTACAACAAGTTATGTGAAATGCTGACTGCAGGCGTATCTGTCAACTCTTTGGCGAGCCATTAAGCTTGCTGTCAATGCGGATTTTTGCTGTAACTATTTAAGTACATTAGACAGCAGCCGAAAGAAGCAGCAAAAATAAATAAAAATAAAAGCAACAAGACCCAATAAGCATATAAATACATATGTACATACATTTGTACATATGTACATATGTAAGGCTGTGCAAGTAAATAAAGCTATCAGAAGGGAAATATACATACACAAAGATACAACGAAGGGAGGCCATCCGACATACAGACGGACGCAGTTGGTTCAGCAACTGGCGGCAAAGTTAACCCAAGAAACAACGAAGAGAAAAAGAAAAACAAAAAACCAAAAATAAAATTAAAAGATAGAAAACAGATACAAAGAAAGAAAGCAGAAAATATCATGAGAAAAACAGAAGGAGGGAACAGAAGAAGGTTCGAGCAATCGTGCTCCATTGACCACATTCAAAGGCCATGGATGAGCGGAACTGCTGCGCTTCTATGCTTCTGTGGTTCTGTGGCTCTTTGGTGAGCATGTGGATGGAAAGTCGGCGTTGGGCGGCGGTTATTGGATGCCAAGATTATTAATCCGTTTTCCATTCACTGACAGCTGTTATCAACGGCTTTGACACAATCCTGGCGCATATTTCAAGGCTCAAACTTTAATTTCTCATTCACAGCTGAGAGAGCTAGATTCAGAGTACGATGTTCTTCCTGCAGCCTCACGCAATGTGCCATGTGCCCGAGTAAATGAGGCTAATGAACTTTCCAACTCAACACAAATTCCTTGGAATTCTCAAGATAACTCAACTTGAGTATACAAAGTTATGTTTTAGTTGTGAGTGAAACGTTCTTGCACATATCGGCTGCTCGCACTATTTTCGCTTATGAGTTTTGTTTCGGAAGTCTCAACCGTTTCCGCTTAGCTTATTTGGTAGCATATAATGTATATCTTTGTTTGCGCTCGGTTCGTGTTTGCATTTCAGTGGGTCAAGCTGTTTGCATTTCTGCCGCATGCGAGTGTGTGAGTGTGTTTGTGTGTGTTGTGTATGCCAAATTTGTGTGCTTTTGTTGTCTTGTGCAAACAGAAGCCATGATGATGCGTTGCTTAGTTGCTGTCACAACGAGCCACACAAGTTCTAAGGAAGTCAGCACAATCATTGTAATGGGATTAAACATTTTCATGTATGGAAATAATATTCAGGAATCTCAATGTATTCTCTCGTCAGCATGATTATTTTGGCATAAAAAATCACCCAAACAGTTCCTATTAAAATGTGCATAACTTTTTCAACTGATGATGGATCAGCTTGAGCTTAGCAGCGATCGTAAGAAGAAATGCACCTCTCCTACACTACCCAACTTTCATAGATGACGCTATATGTTATTTGGTCTAAATTTAAAGTTCGTTTTTTAATCAACACTCATTAATTTACGCATATAAAATGAAATAAAAATAAGCAAATAAAGTCAGGAAAAACAGAAAAATCAATTAAATAGAATAAGATACAAGTTTGATCATGATGAGTTCTTACGATCCACAGAATTCACTATTCATAAATGCAAGTTGATCGACTAGGCGAGTATAAGTTTCGATGAGTGGCTCTCCTGTCGAAATGAAATCGTTAAGGCGCATTAAACGACGTTAATTACATGTGTAAGTCTTTATATTTACAGCTGTTAATCAGACGCCATTTTTAGCTGCTTTTGAGCAAGTTAATTCCGATGTAATTATGATAAGCCTATTAAGCGCCACGTTCTCAGCATGCAACAAAAGCAACAACAGCAACCTCTAAATCGCACTTGTACGCTCGCACATTCCGTCATTCCGTCATTCCGTCATTCAGTCATTCAGCCATTCATGCATGCGTGTTTTCATTTATTTGTTCGCTCATAAGTTTTTATGAACTTGTATAACTCGCTAGCATACCAACGCCCGCTTCACGTGATTCAGCCATGCGCCCCGCTCACCCGTTCGGCCATTTGCATGCGTTTTTTCGCCCGCTACTTGGCTCGACTAGTCTTTAGTGCTTATGAGCATGTAATTTACGTGGGTCTAATTATGTTTGAGCATAGCATTCAGTTATTGTTGTCTTTATATAATTGTCAGCATTAAATTTGCGCTTTGTTTTATGTTACTGCTGCGCGAAAAGACTTTACTCGTACAAACCTTGAAATTCCCTCAGAGAACCAACAACAAAAAATTAGCATTGAGAAGAACTTTAGTTTGACTTTGTCACTAGGCTCCTTTATGCTATTGTGAATTTAGAAAATTCAAAAGTAAGTACATTTAAAGGCGCAGATTAACATTTTATAAACTATCGCTTAGTCCACATGGACCCATGTTGCTATCACGTAAGAATGTTATCAGCAAGAATGTTTGGCAAGTAACTAACCGGAAAGTGACGCTTTATAGCTGATATGGGAAGAATTTTATTTGTCTGTCTAAAATAGAAACAAACCCCATCATGTCTGATTTGTTCCTATTTTAACGCTCACTATCATAAAACATTTACAGTTTCTCTGTTTCCTAATTGTGAATTTATCCCATACGTTACTTCGTAGCACATTCACATTGTTTACTCCACACCGAAGTTACTTTCTTTTACGCCACACTAAATCACAACTTCAAGTGATTTTCGTAATATTTTGTGAAACATGTGTAAAGATATTAAATTTAAATAAGAGACATACTTGCGATTTCAATATCTTAACCAGTGTCCCCCGCAAGCCTTACTGTGTTCTTACAGTTGACATTAACCTATGAGTTTCCGAGCTTTGAAACACGCGGTTGTTTAATTATGTATTTACTCTTACACGAATAACGTTTCACCTCGCCACCTCATTCCCTATAAGGAGACTCAAACGACGTCACTTTGGACATCTATTCTAGAGTCTGGCTTCGGCCCTTGTTATTGTTATTTGTTATTTAATATTAATTATGTTTAAACCTAGAAACCCTTTTTGGTAAACACGTTCAAAAACTGGCGATTTACAACTACACCAGGTGTCTCATTGCACAATATTATATGATGATTAACGCCTAATGAATAAAAAAAAAAAAATTAAACACGAAAATTTTTTAACGCTTTCACACAAAATAAACTGAACCGATTTTAATAAGTTTTCTTTAAAAAAATCACATTTGTGCTGAACACTTGAGTGCCATAAAGTGCACTCGCGAACTAATTAAAACCAAGGAAGTTCATGTATGTAAAATTGTTCACGTTAGCGTTTGTCGAATTTCATGAAAAAATACAAAATTTTACAATATATACTGTGTTTTACACGCTTGAACGTGAAATTCTTTTATTATTATTTGCATTATTAATATATAAAACCAAAATTAATAATTAGAATTCATTATAAAGCAATACGAGATCATAGCAAACAAAATTCCTCATTACATTTATGTATAAAAGAAATCCGTTATCTTTATCTGGTGCTTTTTCTTTTCTAAAAGCTGAAATACTGCTTTCTCCCTTAAGCGTCTAAGTACACTCATGTCACTTTGATCCACCATTCCATCGCATTTAATGTATTTCATACTTAGAAACATATGCAGTGAAAAGAATTTTTCACGTTATAGAGCTTTTTGACTTTGTTCACGTTACAGAGTAGTCAATGTAAAAAAAAGCTTGTTCACGTTAGGCGGTGTTCACGTTACCGCGAGCGCACTGTACTTACTTTTCCAGTTTTATTAAAAAAAATGTATATTTTTTTTGAGTATGAGGTGTTTAAAAAAATAACTTTGCTTATTTTGTTGTACGACGAATTTTTTGTCTTGCCGAACGAAAAGCCGAACTATGCTTTGTTTCGTCACTGCTTATAAATGTTGTGTTTGTTATAATATTATATAAATTGTTTTATCAGATTCTATTTAGGATATTTAAAGGAATTACTAGTTAGACAAAGAAAAAGCATGTGTTATCCTCTTTTCTCATGCTTTGAACGGGTTTGACAGACGAAGATGGCTGGGCAAAAAAAAAAAAAATGCGTAGCGAAGCAAGCCGGGATTGCTAGTATGAAATAAAGGAAAAGTAAATGCCAAAAAGTATGCAAATAAAAGTTCAAAAGAAGTACTATAAAAATAAAGTAGAAAGCCTTGAGAATTTGAAAAGAAAAAATAATAATGTCACTATGCAACAATACAAATGTGTTGCTCTACCCACGCCGCATCAACTTATTGAAATAAAAAACAACTTCTCACCCACACAGCATGGCTCGAACCGCGAATCGCTTCAGCGCGAATCTAATTGATCTGTGTTAAAAAACATTGGTTTACAATGAATTCTGAACAATTCAAAAATTTCGTGTCATGATAAAAATCTCGTACATATGAAATTCAGCCAATTGTCCGGCATATAGACATTTTAAATGTCAAAAAAAAAAAAAAAAAACACTAAAATAGTAATCAACATTAATAAAATTTCGCATTTCAGTGAGCGCACAAAAGTATGTAACAGAAAAATGTCTAACTCCGTTTAACTCTTATTTTTTATCGCTTCAGTAAAGTTGCTGATTAGAGTACTTTGCGCGAAGGATGCTCAAAGCAGCCACAACAGTTTGCAGCACACACTGCAACAAAAGCAACAACAAGAATCTAATGCCGAATTTCTAGCTCTCCTGTGGTTGAGTCAAAGTGTAAATTGAAGCCGCAGACCAGCAAGTAAAACGCGCTCAAGCAAATTATTTTCGTTTGTGCATACGTGTGTACGAGAACAGTGCGCCAAGTTATTTTTGCCCTTGCTGTGGCCAGGGGCGAGCTGCCGTGCACACTCACTACTCTGCTCGGCTCTATTGACAAACGAAACAATTACACCACATAACAAATTTGCTTCTACGATAATTAACTTTTATTGCAATTATTGATTTTCACTTCAGACGAACTGTGCGCTGCGTCACAGCGGAGCACGCGGCTCCTGCCTAGTGGTAAAATTTGTGGTTCTTTTGTATCACATACTGGCACCTCTCTCCATCGCTGTCAGCGAAAAGACCACAAACAACTGTTCAGCTCTTGTTGTTGTTGTTCTTGTTGTTGTTGTTGCTGTTGTAAGTGTTTTAACCTCAGTTTTCACCGATGACCGCGCGTGTTGCCGTGTTGCAATTGCGACTAGTGTTGCTGCTGTTGTTGTTGTTGTTGTTGTTATTTGTGGTGGTATGTTTAAAACATTTCTTGCGTTTCTGTTGCTGTTGCTGCTTCTGTTACATAGCCAAATAATAGCAAAGAGCGCATGCAAATATAAACACGGTTATACACAGACAATATATGCACATATTGCTGGTGAGGCACACAAGCCCACATTCAGACAGCCAGACAGCCAAACAGCCAGCCAGCCAGTCAGGTAGTTTACCAATGGTTTTACAGTTGGCGCATTGTTTAAGCAATTACTTCAGTCATTGGTCATTAGCCATGCGCGATTGTCCTTTGTGATATTGGCCGATGCTGTTTGTTAAAGTTACACAGCGAATGTAAAATGGTTTGCTCATTACCTCGTTCAATTGTTCAATCAAGAATTGCATTAAAACTGATCTTAATTCTATAATAGTTTATGGTTTCAAATAAAAACCGACACTATTGAAGTAAAGTGTTTTTAAAGCAAATCCTCAACAAGTCAGTCGGGCATCATCATTAACAAAGAAACAGGTCAGAGTACAGATTTCTTTTAGGAACATCAAAGATTATAAAAATTGCGTACATTATTTATCAACTGCGCTACTGCCTCAAAAAATAAAACTAAATGAATTATGACAAAAAGTCATAATTTTTAAATAGTCTTTCTGATGCAAAAGGAAAGGACAGTTGAGAGAGAAACAGTTCCATCCTCACTGACAATGCTGCGCAAGGATACGTCAAAAAAAAATAAGATTCAAATTGAGCAAAGGTTCGCCAAGCGGGAAGGTTTGAATTTTCGTTTTATTTGTGCGAACTGCTTCGTTGGGAAGTTTACAATTTCGCATTAATATATATGGCTAAGACACCGTCCTCTGCCTTGGCACCAATTGTGATTATTGCCCGGCCATCCTTACCAACGAGCACCGACTTTCCTCTGCAGCTGTCACCAATTTTTAAACCGGTTATGACATCGCAATAGATACCTGATGGCAGCCCAGTCTGCAGCGTCTCGTTTAAGTCGTGGTCGTCATTGTTGAATGCAACGAAACCGTTTGCGCCACGGCTGAACGCCATCTGATTGCTGCCATTGTCCCACCAATTTGTGAGATCGGCTCCATTGGCAGCGTTTCTAAACCCAATCATGCTGTAGATCTGACGCCAACGATGCTCGCACACCCAACCGCCTCCACATGAATCATCGGCATTAAAAGTGGGAGAAGCGATGTTTTGATCATTGGTCATTGGCGGCCCCTGGTCGGTGTTCTCGAAGGCGAAGGAAGACATTACACGCGGCACGCCAAAAGGATGGGCCAACATGAATGCATTCGCCATCTTATACTGCTTCGGTTGCTTGTAAGTCAGCACATCGGCGCCTCCAGCGCCATGCCCACGTTGATTATCATGATTGTCGACAAAAACGAGTGCCCGATCGGCCGGCAGGAAACCCCATGCTGTGCCCCAATTGACAAGCCAACGCAATTGGTCTTTGCCGCGAAAAACTTTTCCAATCGAATCGGAATGCCGGAACTCTGTAACGGCGCCAAAGTCTGTATACTCGTACTTGCTGATGGCCTCACCGCCCAAATCGATGACTTCCTGGTAGATATAGGCACTCGCTCCCTTGGCAAAGCCATGCGCGGCACTGAGATTATTAAGACGAGAGTAAATAACTTGCAAGTCCCCTGGCCACATGTGCTTGGCCGCATCCACACGAAATCCCGCCACACCCATTCCAATCAAGTGATTTAAAAAACCAACAATCTTGTCGCGTACCCAGGAGTTCGCTTGATTCAGATCACGCAGACCAACCAGCTCACAATTGCGCACATTGGCGGCATCGTTGTAGTTCGTGATGGCACAAGTGGGATGGAAATCTGTCGGCACGTAAGGAACGGCCGGATAGTTCTTAGTGCTAGGATCCAAACTGCTTCCGCCGGTGCCTATGGGATTGGCGCCCACTGCGGCCATATGGTTGAAGACGACATCCACGTAAATGCGTACGCCAACCGCATTGCAGCGTTTTACCATGTCAGCGAACTGAAGCTCATTGCCGGAGCGTGTGGCCAGCTTATACGACACCGGTTGATACCGCTCCCACCAGGGCCGGCCTTCGTGCACAATATTCTCATTAACTGGAGAGACCTTGGCATTTGCGGGATAATCATTTCGATGGAAATTATTATAATTATTAATTTTTGTGTTATTCAATTACCTGCACGCCTGCATAACCCTTGGGCGCTAAAAAGTTCTCACATTCGGCCGCAATGTCTGTCCATTTCCACTCGAACAAATGAACAATGCCATTTCTGTCCGCTGCGTAGTTCGAAGTAAACTGCGCCTCGGCACATTGATCACTCAATGCCACGACCACCAAATACACAAAGAAGATTGTTACAAAAAACATTTGCCAGGTTGACATTTAGATGCAAACTGTCGACGCTGAACGCATTTCCCGCCTTATATATGCGCTAGCTGCGGCTTAACATTTGAGAATGGAACTGTGCATTTATCACTCCAAATCGATTCTTGTTAAATGAATCTGTCTGTCAGATGCGATAAGATAACGACCCCATGCTAATTACTGACAACTTCGAGTAGCAGATGGCATGGTCTGGCGAATACGAGTTGTATATGAACGATGATCAAATAAGGGGTTGATGTCACTGCGCACTGTCGCAAATCGCTGCAGAGATTGGCCCTAGCTTGTGGCACACATGTAATTTGATTGACAAGTCGCAGCGATAAGACAAGAAACTGCGGAGCGGTCACTCCTCCCTTAAAGCGGGAAGTTATTACAACCCGAACTGTTGTTGCCGATAAAACGATTTCGGAACTCATAAATGGCTTCAGACGCCGTGAGATTGGGTGAGCTATGACAGTAAATATAAGAGAGTAAACACAACAATAATAACGGTCAGCGCGGGAAGGCAATGAATTTTACATTTAATCGCCTTTGATGGCAGCCAAATACAATAGGGGTATTCACAATGTTGGGGAAATGGTCTGGCATCGTGGCAGACTAACTACCCTAACTATAAATTTCCCAGACTACGGGCATACTAACAGCTGTTCGAAAATATTAAATTAAAATAATTATTTAAAAGAGAAATACCGGACAAAAAATGGACGGAAGAAGAAGTGGCGAAAATACGGCATGTTTTTTTAAATATCAGTCAACTAATTAATAATAATTCGTACACCCTTGATGACAAACAAAAATGAGCAGTTCAGACCCTTGTGTTTTTTGTTTTTGAAAATTTTTTTGTAGGGACTGTAAGATAAGTATATTCTCTACGTAATGAGTAAAGGAAAAAAACCGTTATTCTACTCTGATTGGAAATATTCGAGACAAAACAGCAGAACAGGCAAATTCACGCAAAATATTTATTCGTACACACGTCGGTTATGATATTGTGACTGCAAAAATAACTGTAATCGGCGTATCTGTTTTAGCCCATTTCGTTGAATATGCAATGGCATTAGTTATTCTTAGCATTTGGCGTCGTTTTAATATCATAGTCAATTTGAATTTGGTTAGAGTTGGAGAAAATGGGTCGAAGTGCTGATTTATCACATGATATGCGAAAACTTATAGTAAAAATTTACTTGGAAAACAGATCTCTTCGAGAAATTGCAAAAGTAATTGGTAGAGCGCACTCGACTGTTCAGAGCATTATCAACAATTATGTTAATAGTGGTGAATTGATACCAAATCATACAAATGCTGGCAGGCCTAAAATATTGACATCACGAGATGAGCGCCAAATAGTAGCTTCTGTGGTTAAAAATCCGAAAATTTCAACCACAGTGATACACCGCGAACTGCAAGAATGTGCTCCTAAACAAATTTCTACCCAGACTATACGCAACTGCTTGCATTCAGCTGGTTATCATGGCAGAATTGCGCGGAGCAAACCATTCATATCGAAGACCAACAAAAAGAAGAGGTTGGAGTTTGCTAACGAATACATTAAGAAACCAGATTCTTTTTGGAATAATGTGTTGTTTAGTGATAAATCGAAATTTAATGTTTTTGGACCTGATTGCCCTCCAAAAATTTGGCGAAAGGTAAATGAAGAACTGCAGCAGAAAAATGTTATACCGACAGTAAAACATGGAAGTGGTAACGTGATGATTTGGGGATGTATGAGTGCTCTGGAGTCGGCCAACTGCAAGTTCATCACTGATAGGATGGATAATTACAAGAATCTGGACATCCTAAAAAATAATGTTCATGCAAGTGCCACGACACTTAGTTTTGCAAGGGAAAAGTTCCTTTTTCAACAAGATAACGACCCAAAGCATTCATCATACATCGTGCATGAATGGCTTCTTTACCACTGCAAGCAACTAAAAACATCCTCACAGTCACCGGATTTAACCCCATAGAGCACATTTGCGATTTATTGGAAAAAAGAATAAGAAAAACTGGGGTAACATCAAAAGACTCATTGAGGGCAGCCATAAGTCGCGAATGGGAGAAAATCTCCGCTAATAAGACAGGTGTCCTGTAAGAAGTATGCGCCGTCGCTTGAAAGCTGTCATTAAAGCGAAATGACGTCCGACAAAATACTGATTTGTTTTTTTTTTTACTATTTGATACAATATATGATATCAATTTCATTACTGTACGAATAATTTTTTGGCGTGAATTTGTGCTTTTTTTTAGTTTGAGTTTTTATACCCTGTACCAAAAAATGGTAAAGGGTATATTAAAGTTGTGCAAATGTATGTAACAGGCAGAAGGAGGCGTGGCAGACCCCACAAACTATACATATTCTTGATCAGCATCGAAAGGCGAGTCGATCTAGCCATGTCCGTCTGTCTGTCCGTCTGTATAAATAAACGGATCTCGGAAACGGTAAGACCTATAACCACTAAATTTTGCACGGAAACTCTCCCAATCCATAGGCATAACGAGTTTATTTTTTTTTTTTTCGATATTCGACCTATAACATATAGCTGCCATAGGAACGATCGGGTGATGACCCACATTTAGTAACAGAAACCCTTTTGTTTTTCAAGATATCTCCACCAAATTTTGGATTTAACAGTTTTAGCTAATGTCCAATTACATATCTCAATATAATATATCTCGGTTTACTATATCATATAGCTGTCATAGGAACGGTCGGCCGAAAAACAACATTTACTGTGAAAAACTTTTTTGTTTATTAAGATACCGTTACCAAATTTTGGATTTAATTATTTTAAGTAATATCCAATCATATTCCCGAATATAATAAATATCGATTTACTATAACATATAGCTGCCATAGGAACGATCAGCCGAAAATGGGTTTTTGCTAAAAAAAATTTTTTTTCTTGAGATATCCTTACTTAATGAATACAAAATATTAATGCAACAAAAAATATATATTCAGTTTTGGATTGGGTACAGGGTTTTCTATAGTCGGTTACACCCGTCTATAGCACTGCCTTTCTAGTTATTAATACCAAAGGTGAATATGAGCTATTCTACCTAAAAAAAACATTAAAATAAACTTTAATTTATATAATTAAAAAAGTTTTGTTCAATTCTCTTAAGTCTGCGCTAAGTTACAGGTGTTTAAACTTTCAACTTGAGGGTGTACGAATAAATGTTTGGTTGACTGTATATATAAAAAAGTTGTGCAAATGTATGTAACAGGCAGAAGGAGGCGTGGCAGACCCCACAAACTATACATATTCTTGATCAGCGTCGAAAGACGAGTCGATATAGCCATGTCCGTATGTCCGTCTGTCTGTCTGTCTGTCCGTATGAACGTACGGATCTTGGAAACGGTAAGACCTACAATTAACAAATTTGGCTTTAAGACTTTCCTAATCTATAGGCATAACGAGTTTATTTTTTTTTTTTGTCGATATTCAACCTATAACATATAGTTGCCATAGGAACGATCGGAAGAAAAACCATATTTCCTAAACAAAAACCTTTTGTTTTTTAAGACATCGTTTCCAAATTTTGGATTTAATCGTTCTAGCTAATACCCAATCACATATCTGAATATTATGTATATCGGTTTACTATATCATATAGCTGCCATAGGAACGATCGGCCGAAAAATGGGTTTTACTGAAAAAAAATATTTTGTTTATTAAGATATCGTTTTTGTAGGGACTGTAAGATAAGTATATTCTCTACGTAATGAGTAAAGGAAAAAAACCGTTATTCTACTCTGATTGGAAATATTCGAGACAAAACAGCAGAACAGGCAAATTCACGCAAAATATTTATTCGTACACACGTCGGTTATGATATTGTGACTGCAAAAATAACTGTAATCGGCGTATCTGTTTTAGCCCATTTCGTTGAATATGCAATGGCATTAGTTATTCTTAGCATTTGGCGTCGTTTTAATATCATAGTCAATTTGAATTTGGTTAAAGTTGGAGAAAATGGGTCGAAGTGCTGATTTATTTATTATTTATTTACTTGGAAAACAGATCTCTTCGAGAAATTGCAAAAGTAATTGGTAGAGCGCACTCGACTGTTCAGAGCATTATAAACAATTATGTTAATAGTGGTGAATTGATACCAAATCATACAAATGCTGGCAGGCCTAAAATAGTGACATCACGAGATGAGCGCCAAATAGTAGCTTCTGTGGTTAAACATCCGAAAATTTCAACCATAGTGATACACCGCAAACTGCAAGAATGTGCTCCTAAACAAATTTCTACCAAGACTATTCGCAACTGCTTGCTTGCAGATGGTTATCATGGCAGAATTGCGCGGAGCAAACCATTCATATCGAAGACCAACAAAAAGAAGAGGTTGGAGTTTGCTAACGAATACATTAAGAAACCAGATTCTTTTTGGAATAATGTGTTGTTTGGTGATAAATCGAAATTTAATGTTTTTGGACCTGATTGCCCTCCAAAAAATTATACCGACAGTAAAGCATGGAAGTGGTAACGTGATGATTTGGGGATGTATGAGTGCATCTGGAGTCGGCCAACTGCAAGTTCATCACTGATGGGATGGATGATTACAAGAATCTGGACATCCTAAAAAATAATGTTCATGCAAGTGCCACGACACTTAGGTTTGCAAGGGAAAAGTTCCTTTTTCAACAAGATAACGACCCAAAGCATTCATCATACATCGTGCATGAATGGCTTCTTTACCACTGCAAGCAACTAAAAACATCCTCACAGTCACCGGATTTAACCCCATAGAGCACATTTGCGATTTATTGGAACAAAGAATAAGAAAAACTGTGGTAACACCAAAAGACTCATTGAGGGCAGACATAAGTCGCGAATGGGAGAAAATCTCCGCTAATAAGACAGGTGTCCTGTAAGAAGTATGCGTCGTCGCTTGAAAGCTGCCATTAAAGCAAAATGACGTCCGACAAAATACTGATTTGTTTTTTTTTTTTTACTTGCAATATATGATATCAATTTCATTACTGTACGAATAATTTTTTGGCGTGAATTTGTGCTTTTTTTTAGTTTGAGTTTTTATACCCTGTACCAAAAAATGGTAAAGGGTATATTAAAGTTGTGCAAATGTATGTAACAGGCAGAAGGAGGCGTGGCAGACCCCACAAACTATACATATTCTTGATCAGCATCGAAAGGCGAGTCGATCTAGCCATGTCCGTCTGTCTGTCCGTCTGTATAAATAAACGGATCTCGGAAACGGTAAGACCTATAACCACTAAATTTTGCACGGAAACTCTCCCAATCCATAGGCATAACGAGTTTATTTTTTTTTTTCGATATTCGACCTATAACATATAGCTGCCATAGGAACGATCGGGTGATGACCCACATTTAGTAACAGAAACCCTTTTGTTTTTCAAGATATCTCCACCAAATTTTGGATTTAACAGTTTTAGCTAATGTCCAATTACATATCTCAATATAATATATCTCGGTTTACTATATCATATAGCTGTCATAGGAACGATCGGCCGAAAAACAACATTTACTGCGAAAAACTTTTTTGTTTATTAAGATACCGTTACCAAATTTTGGATTTAATTATTTTAAGTAATATCCAATCATATTCCCGAATATAATAAATATCGATTTACTATAACATATAGCTGCCATAGGAACGATCAGCCGAAAATGGGTTTTTGCTAAAAAAAAATTTTTTTCTTGAGATATCCTTACTTAATGAATACAAAATATTAATGCAACAAAAAATATATATTCAGTTTTGGATTGGGTACAGGGTTTTCTATAGTCGGTTACACCCGTCTATAGCACTGCCTTTCTAGTTATTAATACCAAAGGTGAATATGAGCTATTCTACCTAAAAAAAACATTAAAATAAACTTTAATTTATATAATTAAAAAAGTTTTGTTCAATTCTCTTAAGTCTGCGCTAAGTTACAGGTGTTTAAACTTTCAACTTGAGGGTGTACGAATAAATGTTTGGTTGACTGTATATATAAAAAAGTTGTGCAAATGTATGTAACAGGCAGAAGGAGGCGTGGCAGACCCCACAAACTATACATATTCTTGATCAGCGTCGAAAGACGAGTCGATATAGCCATGTCCGTATGTCCGTCTGTCTGTCTGTCTGTCCGTATGAACGTACGGATCTTGGAAACGGTAAGACCTACAATTAACAAATTTGGCTTTAAGACTTTCCTAATCTATAGGCATAACGAGTTTATTTTTTTTTTTTGTCGATATTCAACCTATAACATATAGTTGCCATAGGAACGATCGGAAGAAAAACCATATTTCCTAAACAAAAACCTTTTGTTTTTTAAGACATCGTTTCCAAATTTTGGATTTAATCGTTCTAGCTAATACCCAATCACATATCTGAATATTATGTATATCGGTTTACTATATCATATAGCTGCCATAGGAACGATCGGCCGAAAAATGGGTTTTACTGAAAAAAAATATTTTGTTTATTAAGATATCGTTACCAAATTTTGGATGAATCAAAATAATATCCAATCATACCCCCGAATATGGTAAATATCGGTTTACTATATGGTATAGCTGCCATAGGAACGACCAGTCGAAAAATGGGTTTTACTAAAAAAAATTTTTTTCTTGAGATATCCTTACATAATGAATACAAAATATTAAAGCAACAAAAAAATATATTCATATTTGGATTGGTTACAGGGTTTTTATAGTCGGTAACACCCGACTATAGCACTGCCTTTCTAGTTTTGAATATTTTACTGATGTTTGAGTGGTTTGCCACAAGTGATGCACAGAAAGCCAAATAGGTCGTTCACAATTGATGACAAATATATGCACGTGTACAAATGCCCGTGCCATTTGCCCGATATTGTGAATCACCCTTATACGATATATTATGGTTTTTATGTGTTTGTGGTTGCAAGGCGTCCGTAAAAAAGACAGAAAATTTCAAATCGGAAACATAAGTGTAGTGATTATACTTGAGGATAAGTCAAGATATGAATGTTTAATTTACAAATAATTAATATAATAATAATTTAAATTATATTTACTTAGTTCTTTTTGACATTATGTCTAACAGCTTGCTGACGACAATCGATCGACGAGTGTGGGGAAGCTGAACCGAAGTTCATTCGGTATAATTTCTGTACTGCGCAATTTTCATACATGCGTAATTCACTCAGTCGCTTGCAGGCAACCAAGTCAGCCGGTCGTCTTGTAGGCTCGTCAACGTTTTGTCACTGCTGCTTATTGCCCATTGTGTGGTTGGCCATCAGTTCTGTGCTCTCTGCACAGTCGCTGAGCATGCGGCCATCAATTTGGTGATGGTTTTTTGGCACTGCGCTCTCAGTTGTCTCGTCGCGCATTGACCATTCGACTATCGTTAGCTGTGTGAGAGCATGTGGCAATTATGTATGTTGAAATGCAAAGCAGCAGGCAAGTGTTTGTCACTTGGTTTGTACTGTGTGCAACGAGTGACCACTATGAACGAGAGAAATTTTATATGAATGTTGTTGTTGTTATTTATTATCAGGTCAACGAGATCTCGTGATTCGACTTTTTTATATTTTTTTTTTCTCTTGGCAATTTTTTTTTGTGACTTAAAAATGTTAAAACAGTAAGAAAATGTATATAAAATCGTTGCTATCCTTCGGTGCTTATGCTCATATGAACAAAATTGTAACAGAAATATACCAAACTCTGCTTCTTCACATTTTATCAAATTTATTTATTAAATTATTATATTTTTCTGCAATTTCTTGGAACATCGACATAAAATTACAAAAACTAGTTCATGTTACATACATTTCGGTTAGCTTTCATCATTTAAAAAAAAAAGCGTTACTAACAACAACAATAGGGAGTTGTAATCTAATTTTACTCTACCGAAACGACACAAATCCTTTTCATGAAGAAGCACATTTCGATTTGCTGAGCAGATAGGCGCCAAGTCGCATTTTAAATTTTATGCTCTGACGCATTTTACATGCCTATTATATTTCATCTAATTCTGCATAAGCAACTCTCGATTAACCTCGTTTAATGTAAGATGTAGCTATACTACGAACCATGAAAACCACTTTATAAACTTTAATATTTGCATTTGCGTTCAAATTGTAAACAATTCACAAGTTTTTCAAAGACGAAAAGTGTACACAAGTGCTCTTCTGAAGTTCAAATTTGTATAATTTTTTCGTTCTCCAGCTACCAGTCCCCAAAGAACTTCAATAATAAATCATTCCAAGAAAAACATTATACATTCATAATTAGCTTATTTTTTCTTATAAGAAGAACCTTGTATTTGTGATACATATCTTTTAGTTTACTTTTAAAACGTCTCAGTAATCACAATTGCATTGTTTCATTTCTATATTTTTATTGTTGCATTTGTTTTATTTTTTATGCTAATATTATACCTCATTGTTTTTATTTCTTATTTTTTTGAAAGAAACTTGTTCTTTTTTTATATATATAATTTATATTTGGTATATTTAATTTTTTATATATTTTTCTACTTGTATTTTAAATTTATATGTATTTACGTATGTGTATCCTGAGCAAGTGTGCATGATTTTAACGCGTGTGACTTTATTATATATTATATTTGAATTGCCAATAAAACAAATGCCTATTGTTTTCCTAATTAGACACCCAATTCATTCTTTTTTTATTTATTTTTTAATTAGATTAATTAAATTTATTTTTGTTCAATTCTTATGTATTTGTTTGAAGTTTTGAAAAGGTTCGATCTTATCTGTTAATTTGTCAAAAATGACTGACAAAACTTTTCAGTTCCTGTGGTTTTTTTCTTCATTATGATTTCAGAATTATTGTTACGTAGGTTCAAAAATAATTTACAGTAGATTTGGCTTTACTAGAAATGCGATAATACAGCGACATTTTTTCTCGTTAAGTTATCACGTGATTTAACAAAAGTTTTTTATAAACGCATTTATGCAATAAACCGATAAAATTTATAGAGAAAATTCATATAATAACAAAATATTTTTTGCAAATATATAAATTTAACAAATTTGCAATCAAGCAATACATGAATTTCGAAATAAAATCTATAAAACGAAATTTCGTTGCAATAAGCCGGAATTTCCAATCAACCGATATATACTATAATGGCTGTATTTTTGATGCTGAAAAATATTTTGCATTTTATTTACTTTTAACAAAGCTAGTTATTATTAATAGTAATCATGTTTAATTACAGTCGGATGTGTTGTAGGTATACGTTATCTTATAAACTGTAGATTTTATTTGTAATGATAAAATTTATTTAACTGTATGCAGAATTTTATCTAGCCGCTTTCCTCATGATCCCGATAATATATTATATTAAAATTTAATAAACTACCTTACGAAACTGAAAATAAAGCTCAAAATATTTGGCACAAAACAACAGAAGGTAGTCGCATTACAGCTATAGTTAGTACTTTCGGTACTTTTTTTATAGGGCATTACTCAAGCTAGTATTTTCATAACTCTCAGAATTTGAATTTTTTATGTTAGTATATATTAAGTTGATTTTAGCAAACAGATCATTAAATTACATAAAATAGGAATGCATTTAAAAGTTTTGTTTATACAAATGTTTTATATACAATGTGATATTTCAAATTTGTATCTTTTTATAAATACAGTGGTGCGAAACAATTAATCGTAACTGTAAATATAGTTGGCCCTTCCAAGTTACCTTTTATATATATATTTCAAATTATTGCGGTTTTAAATGTTTCATTCATAGTACAAATAATTGACACTGCAATGTATTCAGAATTGTATGGCTGTGACGAGCTCAATTAATAACTAAAATCATTTACAAATGAACAGAAACTATATATGGCATGAAAAATTACTGGATTCTAAGAATAAAACTATTAACTTGCAGATATTTATGAGAGTGACTCATAAAACTAGACATTTTTCAAAATTAAAACGAGCTGCAAATTAAAGACGATGAAGAAGAAACTTAATTGGTACCCACTGTATATAAATATTGAATTAAAAAAAAAAAATTTAAATAACACAAAAAACGCGTCAGTTGTATATGCAGCACTAGCTCAAGATATTACAACATATATGGCGTTTGCTATAAAAGGAAAGTTTTCTTAACAATTTTAGTCAATTCATTTATATGATACGTACGTATCAGTTAATTAATATTTATAATGAAATATTTCTTTCTGCTGTGTTTAATATTTGTGTGCATCACTTATGCGCTAGCGCAAAATGCAGTTCAAGATTGTATAGATCGTGTCAATGCAAGTTGCAAATCGGTTCCGTCTTGTGGGCGTTTACCCTCCACTAATCAATGCAGATATTTTCAAGATGACTGTAATAGGCTGCGAGCAAACTGCCAAAGAGCCGGATCGAATTCAGAAAGTATAATAGAATCTCGTTAAGATATAGACAATGCATGCAATAATCAATCGAAATGTCCACAGCGTTCACAAAGGTAGCGCTTGACAGATGTGATGGTTTTGAAGTTAATAAACTTTACATCTGTGACAGCGGAAAAACTACAACTCGAGCTACGACTACTACTAAAGCAACCACAACCACTACAAAACCAACGACCACAACTACTAAAGCTACTACGACTACAACACGAGCAACTACTACTACTACTAAACCAACTACTACAACAACTACCGTAGTCCCTACTACCACAGTAGTACCAACTACTACAGAAGCTCCCACCACTACTGAAGCTCCCACGACCACAGAAGCTCCAACAACAACAGAAGAACCAACTACAACAGAAGCGCCAACAACTACAGAAGAACCAACGACTACAGAAGCGCCAACTACCACAGAAGAACCAACTACTACAGAAGCGCCAACAACTACAGAAGAACCAACGACTACAGAAGCGCCAACTACCACAGAAGAACCAACTACTACAGAAGCGCCAACAACTACAGAAGAACCAACGACTACAGAAGCGCCAACAACAACTGAAGCCCCTACAACCACAGAAGAACCAACTACTACAGAAGCACCAACAACCACTGAAGCTCCTACTACTACTGAAGCTCCTACTACTACAGAAGAACCAACAACAACAGAATCACCCACTACCACTGAAGCTCCTACAACCACTGAAGCTCCTACTACTACTGAAGAGCCAACAACCACAGAAGCACCAACAACAACTGAAGCTCCTACTACCACAGAAGCACCAACAACAACAGAGGCTCCGACTACCACTGAAGCTCCAACAACAACAGAAGCACCCACCACCACCGAAGCCCCCACTACAATAGAAGCTCCCACGACCACAGAAGCTCCAACAACAACAGAAGAACCAACTACTACAGAAGCGCCAACAACTACAGAAGAACCAACGACTACAGAAGCGCCAACTACCACAGAAGAACCAACTACTACAGAAGCGCCAACAACTACAGAAGAACCAACGACTACAGAAGCGCCAACTACCACAGAAGAACCAACTACTACAGAAGCGCCAACAACTACAGAAGAACCAACGACAACAGAAGCTCCAACAACAACAGAAGCTCCCACAACCACTGAAGCTCCTACTACTACTGAAGCTCCTACTACGACTGAAGCTCCTACAACCACTGAAGCTCCTACTACCACTGAAGCTCCTACTACTACAGAAGAGCCTACAACCACAGAAGCACCAACAACAACTGAAGCCCCTACAACCACTGAAGCTCCTACTACTACTGAAGAGCCAACAACCACAGAAGCACCAACAACAACTGAAGCTCCTACTACCACAGAAGCACCAACAACAACAGAGGCTCCAACTACCACTGAAGCTCCAACAACAACAGAAGCACCCACCACCACCGAAGCCCCCACTACAACAGAAGCTCCGACTACTACAGAAGCTCCAACTACCACAGAAGAACCAACGACAACAGAAGCTCCAACAACAACAGAAGCTCCCACTACCACTGAATCTCCTACCACTACTGAAGCTCCTACTACGACTGAAGCTCCTACAACCACTGAAGCACCTACTACTACTGAAACTCCTACTACTACAGAAGAACCAACAACAACAGAAGCACCCACTACTACAGAAGCACCCACCACCACCGAAGCTCCCACTACCACTGAAGCTCCGACTACAACAGAAGTACCTACAACCACCGAAGCTCCTACTACAACAGAAGCTCCAACTACTACAGAGGCACCTACAACCACCGAAGCCCCTACTACAACAGAAGCTCCGACTACTACAGAAGCTCCAACTACTACAGAAGAACCAACAACAACAGAAGCTCCAACAACAACAGAAGCTCCTACTACGACAGAAGCACCAACAACAACAGAGGCTCCAACTACCACTGAAGCTCCAACAACAACAGAAGCGCCCACTACCACTGAAGCTCCTACTACTACTGAAGCTCCTACTACGACTGAAGCTCCTACAACCACTGAAGCTCCTACTACTACTGAAGCTCCTACTACCACAGAAGAACCAACAACAACAGAAGCACCCACTACCACTGAAGCTCCTACTACTACTGAAGCTCCTACTACGACTGAAGCTCCTACAACCACTGAAGCTCCTACAACCACTGAAGCTCCTACTACCACTGAAGCTCCGACTACAACAGAAGGACCTACAACCACCGAAGCTCCTACTACAACAGAAGCACCAACAACAACAGAGGCTCCAACTACCACTGAAGCTCCAACAACAACAGAGGCTCCAACTACCACTGAAGCTCCAACAACAACAGAAGCGCCCACTACCACTGAAGCTCCAACAACAACAGAAGCTCCTACAACCACTGAAGCTCCCACTACCACTGAAGCACCTACCACTACTGAAGCTCCTACAACGACTGAAGCTCCTTCTACTACGGAAGCTCCTACAACAACAGAAGCTCCAACAACTACTGAAGCTCCGACTACTACAGAAGCTCCAACTACTACAGAAGAACCAACGACAACCGAAGCTCCAACTACCACAGAAGCTCCCACCACCACCGAATCTCCCACTACCACTGAAGCTCCTACTACTACTGAAGCTCCGACCACAACAGAAGTACCTACAACCACCGAAGCTCCTACTACAACAGAAGCTCCAACTACTACAGAAGCTCCGACTACTACAGAAGAACCAACGACAACAGAAGAACAAACAACAACAGAAGCGCCCACTACCACTGAAGCTCCTACTACTACTGAAGCTCCTACTACGACTGAAGCTCCTACAACCACTGAAGCTCCTACTACTACAGAAGCTCCAACTACTACAGAAGAACCAACAACAACAGAAGCGCCCACCACCACCGAGGCTCCCACTACTACAGAGGCACCTACAACCACCGAAGCCCCTACTACAACAAAAGCTCCGACTACTACAGAAGCTCCAACTACTACAGAAGAACCAACGACAACAGATGCTCCAACAACAACAGAAGCTCCTACTACAACAGAAGCACCAACAACAACAGAGGCTCCAACAACAACAGAAGCGCCCACTACCACTGAAGCTCCTACTACTACTGAAGCTCCTACTACGACTGAAGCTCCTACAACCACTGAAGCTCCTACTACTACTGAAGCTCCTACTACTACAGAAGAACCAACAACAACAGAAGCACCCACTACCACTGAAGCTCCTACAACCACTGAAGCTCCTACAACCACTGAAGCTCTTACAACCACTGAAGCTCCTACTACCACTGAAGCTCCGACTACTACAGAGGCACCTACAACCACCGAAGCCCCTACTACAACAGAAGCTCCGACTACTACAGAAGAACCAACGACAACAGAAGCTCCAACAACAACAGAAGCTCCTACTACCACAGAAGCACCAACAACAACAGAGGCTCCAACTACCACTGAAGCTCCAACAACAACAGAAGCGCCCACTACCACTGAAGCTCCTACTACTACTGAAGCTCCTACTACGACTGAAGCTCCTACAACGACTGAAGCTCCTACTACTACAGAGGCACCTACAACCACCGAAGCCCCTACTACAACAGAAGCTCCGACTACTACAGAAGCTCCAACTACTACAGAAGAACCAACGACAACGGAAGCTCCAACAACAACAGAAGCTCCTACTACCACAGAAGCACCAACAACAACAGAGGCTCCAACTACCACTGAAGCTCCAACAACAACAGAAGCTCCTACAACCACTGAAGCTCCCACTACCACTGAAGCACCTACCACTACTGAAGCTCCTACAACGACTGAAGCTCCTTCTACTACGGAAGCTCCTACAACAACAGAAGCTCCAACAACTACTGAAGCTCCGACTACTACAGAAGCTCCAACTACTACAGAAGAACCAACGACAACCGAAGCTCCAACTACCACAGAAGCTCCCACCACCACCGAATCTCCCACTACCACTGAAGCTCCTACTACTACTGAAGCTCCGACCACAACAGAAGTACCTACAACCACCGAAGCTCCTACTACAACAGAAGCTCCAACTACTACTGAGGCACCTACAACCACTGAAGCCCCCACTACAACAGAAGCTCCGACTACTACAGAAGCTCCGACTACTACAGAAGAACCAACGACAACAGAAGAACAAACAACAACAGAAGCGCCCACCACCACTGAAGCTCCCACTACCACTGAAGCTCCTACTACTACTGAAGCTCCTACAACCACTGAAGCTCCGACTACTACAGAAGCTCCAACTACTACAGAAGAACCAACGACAACAGAAGCTCCAACAACAACAGAAGCTCCCACAACGACTGAAGCTCCTACTACTACTGAAGCTCCGACCACAACAGAAGTACCTACAACCACCGAAGCTCCTACTACAACAGAAGCACCAACAACAACAGAGGCTCCAACTACCACTGAAGCTCCAACAACAACAGAGGCTCCAACTACCACTGAAGCTCCAACAACAACAGAAGCGCCCACTACCACTGAAGCTCCTACTACTACTGAAGCTCCTACTACGACTGAAGCTCCTACAACCACTGAAGCTCCTACTACTACAGAAGCTCCTACAACCACTGAAGCTCCTACAACCACTGAAGCTCCAACTACGACAGAAGAACCAACAACAACAGAGGAACCAACTACCACAGAAGTTCCGACTACAACAGAAGTACCTACAACCACCGAAGCTCCTACTACTACAGAAGCTCCTACTACTACTGAGGCACCTACAACCACTGAAGCCCCCACTACAACAGAAGCTCCGACCACTACAGAAGCTCCAACTACTACAGAAGAACCAACGACAACCGAAGCTCCAACTACCACAGAAGCTCCCACCACCACCGAATCTCCCACTACCACTGAAGCTCCTACTACTACTGAAGCTCCGACCACAACAGAAGTACCTACAACCACCGAAGCTCCTACTACAACAGAAGCTCCAACTACTACTGAGGCACCTACAACCACTGAAGCCCCCACTACAACAGAAGCTCCTACTACAACAGAAGCTCCAACTACTACTGAGGCACCTACAACCACTGAAGCCCCCACTACAACAGAAGCTCCGACTACTACAGAAGCTCCGACTACTACAGAAGAACCAACGACAACAGAAGAACCAACAACAACAGAAGCGCCCACCACCACTGAAGCTCCCACTACCACTGAAGCTCCTACTACTACTGAAGCTCCTACAACCACTGAAGCTCCGACTACTACAGAAGCTCCAACTACTACAGAAGCTCCCACCACGACTGAAGCTCCTACTACTACTGAAGCTCCTACAACCACTGAAGCTCCTACTACTACAGAAGCTCCTACAACCACTGAAGCTCCTACTACTACTGAAGCTCCAACTACGACAGAAGAACCAACAACAACAGAGGAACCAACTACCACAGAAGTTCCGACTACAACAGAAGTACCTACAACCACCGAAGCTCCTACTACAACAGAAGCTCCAACTACTACTGAGGCACCTACAACCACTGAAGCCCCCACTACAACAGAAGCTCCTACTACAACAGAAGCTCCAACTACTACTGAGGCACCTACAACCACTGAAGCCCCCACTACAACAGAAGCTCCGACTACTACAGAAGCTCCGACTACTACAGAAGAACCAACGACAACAGAAGAACCAACAACAACAGAAGCGCCCACCACCACTGAAGCTCCCACTACCACTGAAGCTCCTACTACTACTGAAGCTCCTACAACCACTGAAGCTCCGACTACTACAGAAGCTCCAACTACTACAGAAGAACCAACGACAACAGAAGCTCCAACAACAACAGAAGCTCCCACCACGACTGAAGCTCCTACTACTACTGAAGCTCCTACAACCACTGAAGCTCCTACTACTACAGAAGCTCCTACAACCACTGAAGCTCCTACTACTACTGAAGCTCCAACTACGACAGAAGAACCAACAACAACAGAGGAACCAACTACCACAGAAGTTCCGACTACAACAGAAGTACCTACAACCACCGAAGCTCCTACTACTACAGAAGCTCCTACTACTACAGACGAACCAACAACAACAGAAGCTCCCACAACGACTGAAGCTCCTACTACGACTGAAGCACCTACTACAACAGAAGAACCAACTACTACAGAAGCTCCAACAACAACTGAGGCTCCTACTACAACAGAAGCTCCAACAACAACAGAAGTTCCAACTACTACTGAAGAACCAACTACTACAGAAGCTCCAACAACAACTGAAGCTCCTACTACAACGGATATTCCTACTACTACAGTTTCTATTGCTAGTACAACTTGTTCATGTACATGCTCATAAATTGTATGTTAAGTTACTTTAACAGATATCATTCAGTTTCAATCAAATCCTTTATTGGTTATGTATAAACATTTTGATTAAATCAGAATCTGTCTTATACCAGTTTGCAAAAAATTTTGTTGTTTGGTTTTCACATTTAATGTGTCTATATGCTGGACTATCGGCTGAAATACGTTTTTGGCAGATTTTTACCATGACACGAAATTGTTCAGCATACATTTTAGACAGATGATTTCAAGCAGGGTGACCAATTGGCTTGGCTCTCTCTGGTATTATGCACCACAAAAACAAC
>JBAMBQ010004348.1:0-11560 GCA_037044495.1 Stegana nigrithorax | reverse complement strand
TAGTTTTTGCCTGTTTGAGACCTGATTGATTTACCCAGAGTTTGTTCCTGAGTTTAACCTCAAGGTTTCGGAGATATTCTCTGTCTGTGTGAGCGCCAATGCCTAAACAGGGTTCTGGTCCTATCATTGCATTGGCTGCTCCTTTCCTAGCTAGTTTGTCAGCTTCTTCGTTACCCCGAATGTTGGCATGGCCTGGTACCCAGAGTAATGAAACTCTGTTACTGGAGGCCAACGACTCAAGGGTATTTTTGGTTTCTATGACCAGTTTTGACTTCAGGCTATATGAGGATAGAGCTCGTATAGCTGCCTGACTGTCGGAAAGAATGGCTATGTCTTTGTTTTTATAGCCCCTCTCGATGATTAGGTGTGCACACCGATTAATGGCGCATATCTCCGCTTGGAAGATACTGGTGTTCTTGCCGAGGGATTCATAGTACCTTGTGCGAGGACCGAAGACACCCAGGCCGGTACCTTCCTCGGAAAAGGAGCCATCAGTGTACCACTTTATTGCATATGGTTTGATATTATATGCCTCGCGTTCCGTTGTCCAGCTTCTTTTAGTATTAAGACCAATGTCATAATTCCTTGAGAAGTGGACGGTGGTAGTAATTGCATCTCAGGGGAGCGGAAATAGGGGTAGGTCTTCGCTTATCCTATTTCGGTCGACTAAATTTAGCGAGTCTCCCGTGCAGAGACGTAGCAATGTTGCTTTTATTAGATTGGAGATGACGATATGCAGTGGAGTTAGATCTAGGATGTTCTCCATTGCCGCAGTTGGGCATGTTCTCATAGCACCTGTGATACCTACGCATGCTAAACGCTGGATAGAATTCAGTATATTCCTGGCACAGACCAGATTGGCTCTTTCTCCCCATGCTATGGCACCATAGGTGAGTCTTGGCTTGGCAACCATGTTGTAGAGCCAGCGCAGTATCTGAAGACTACATCCCCAGCTACGCCCCGCAAAGTTCCTACGGACCATGATCGCATTTGCACATTTCCGAATTGCTTCGTCCATGTCTTTTGACCAGTTTAGTTTCTAGTCAAAGATTACTCCGAGGTACTTGACCTCGCTGGAGGGGAAGTGGATTGCGGAGTCTCATGGGCGAATTTCACTTAGGTGGCCTAGCAGTCTCTTCTTGGTGAATGGTATGATAGTGGTTCTTGCAGGGTTGTTGTTGAGTCCTACTGTATTATACCATCTCTTCGTGATATTCAACCCGCGAGTTATAGTATCACAGACAGTTTCCTCGAAGGGGCCAGAGGCTATGAAGACTATGTCATCCGCGTAGCCCTGGATGGGGATACCCTTTGCCGTAAGCTCGATTAGAAGACTGTCAATGACGAGACTCCACAACAGCGGTGATAAGCCCCCCCTCTTGGGGCAACCACGGGTGGTTGTCATTGCAAGAGTGGTGTCTCCTATCATAACCTCGGCTGCGCGTGACCTTAGTACAGAGTTAATCCAGTTAACTAAGGAGGGATTAATGCCTTTGCGTATAAGTCCATCAGCCACTGTAGCGTGGAATGTATTGTCAAAGGCCCCCTCTATATCGAGAAATGCGTATAGGGTTGTTTGTTTCCTTGCTAACGAAGTTTTAATGGTCTTGGTTAGTTGGAATAACGCTGAGTCCGTGGATCGGCCAGCTCGGTATGCATGCTGCGAGTGGTGAAGTATTGTAGTCCGTATCTGTTTGTCTACCAGCTTTTCTAGTGTTTTCAGGAGAAAAGTCGTCAAGCTGATGGGTCTGAAGGACTTCGGGTGAGTAATATCTTTCTACCCCTGCTTGGGGATGAAGAATACTTTGGCCATCCTCCACGGAGCGGGCATATAGCCTAATGCTAAGCTGCTCGTGAGGTTGTGTTTCAAGTGGGTGAGTATGATTGGTAGTCCTTCTTGGAGTAGGGCAGGAGCAGTCCCTCCCAGGTGATTTGTATGGTTGAAAAGTGTTGATTGCCCATGTCAAACCTTCCCTCGTGATCATGTTAGTCGCTGTCTTCCATGATCCACCTGTGGCTCTTTGCCAAGGTTGGGTCACAGGGTGGTTCAGTGAAGTACTGCCTGGAAAGTGGGTGGTCATAAGTAGAGAGGCCTTCTGTTCATCATTTTCCTTGTAGGAGCCGTCAGGTTATCTCAGTGATACATTTGCATCAATCCTTACGTTGGCCATAACTTTATGTAGTCTGGCTGCCACAGGGGTGGTGCTAATTGTATCGCAAAAGTTCCTGTAGTTTTTGCGTTTTGCCTTTCTGAGTTCCTTATCATAAGAAGTAAGGGTGGTGAGGTAGAATTCCCACTGGCCAGAATTCTTCGCTATGTTGAAGAGCTTTCTGACCTGTTTTCTGAGGTTCTCCAATGAGTTGTTCCACCAGGGTGCGTCATGCTCTCTCTTGACTCTACCTTTTGGACAACTCTCCTCATAGGCCTGTAGAAGGCTTTTATTGAGGGAGGAGAGGCATTGTTCTAACTCTAAAGGGCATCTCAGAAGGTGGAGCTTTTCTGACTGCGTGATGTCAGTGAGTGTTTCCCTGTGTTTTACCCAATTTGTGCTACGCGGGTTCCTACAAGGGGTGAGGCTTTGCCTTTATATCCTATGTCGAATAGAATCATTCTGTGGTGGGACATTGAGGGTTCGCTACATACGTCTCTGAGAGTACACTAGGCTGGTGAGTGTGATACCCAACACCTCCTCCCTTATCCTATTAACAACCGTGGGGGTATTCCCTAGGTTGCTTCTTGCTAGGTTAGGTTGAAGGATGAATTCTAAAAGATACTCACCACTTTTGTTGGTGTTGGTGCTGCCCCACACTTCGTTGTGGGCGTTGGCATCACAACCGGTTATACAGGGCAGGTTCCTACTGCAGGCAAAGTCGACCAGCTTCGAGATTTCCGGTGGGAGCACTGGCCCATCTCCCGGAAAATATCTCGACGCAATGACCACTTTAGTCGCCTTGTTGTTTTCGTAGGCGGTGAGCAGAAGCGGTGTACAGTCCTTACTGAGAAATTCTGAAAGAATTGTATATGAAAACCGCTTGTATATAAAGATACAAGTTTTAGGGGTACTATCTCGAGTGTCCCATACTACTCGGGAACTCTTACCATACATGCCTTTTATTTTTCCCTTGTGGCAAAAATGTTCCCATATAAGTACTAGCCCCAAGTTCTGCGATGTAAACATCCTACTCAGCTCAGCCGTGGCTGCTTTCGCATGGTGGAAATTTGCTTGGGCTATTTTGGTGCCGCTCATCTGCTGTGACTACAGCAACGGCTCGATGTCCCCGAACTCGGAATCCGAGTAGGAGTCATCGATGTTGATGAGGGTGCGATCTTCCTCATTTTCTTCTCAGGGACGAGAGTGCCGACTGGCTATTCCTGCAAATGGCATTATTGTGTCCGCGTTTCCTATTCTGCTTGATCCAGTCTGCTTCATGAGAAATAACGCAAATTTCGGTTTTGTGGTTGAGTCCACATTTATCTTTGTGTGAGCTCCACTTTGTAACCTTTCTGCAGAGAAACAGTCAGTGGTGTAATATTAGAAGATAGAGACAATGGTGAACCATGTCTATCAAACTTTTCCAATATTTTACCAAGTCTGAATTTATCTGCGGAATTCCAGACTCCGTTACATCGTATGCTGGGTGCCGCTTTCAGTGCTTCCTTCTGAATTACTAAGTCCAGCGATAGAAAATTAGCAGCGCATTAAGAGAGTCTACGGTTGCGGTGCACATGGTACCAGTAATGCCCTAGCAGACTTCTCTCTGCAGCTTGTTCAGCGCCTTGATTGTCATTTTAAGTCAGGTTTTTGGCAACCTGACTACAGCTGCATTGGTTAAGATTGGATTGATTGTAGTTGTGTACAACCATCATGCCATCTAAGATTTCAAACCCCATGTTTTACCAAAAGCTCTTCTACACTGTCAGAAGGTGCTGCGGGCTTTTGATAATCATGATTCAATGTGAGCCTTCCAGCTAAGCTATTTATCTAGAGTGACCCCTAGATATTTCACTTCGCTGTGTCTAGTGTGCATCCTTTCAACCTGATGGGTAGGATGCTGTCCGTCTGTCTCTTCCTAGTAAACAGTATTATACTTGTTTTGTTTGGGTTTACAGACAGACCGTGTCGGTTGCACCACGTCAAATTTGTCAATGGCCGCTTGAAAGTTGTTGCAAGCAGTTCCTAATGACTTGTTTAATGTAAGTAGGCAAACATCATCAGCGTACGCTTGTATGTGTACGTTGGGTCCTGAGACTTCTTCTAGTAAGGAGTTGACTACAAAGCACCATAGTAGCGTGAAGAGGACTCCGCCTTGCGGACAGCCTTTCTGCACGATTATGGTGTCCTTATCTTCATCTGTTCCCGTTTGAATTATTCTGTTAGCCAACATGTTGTGTATCCATCTCACAAGAGTGCTAGGTACCCCATGTGCATGCGCTGAGTTGCACATTGTATCAAAGTTTGCGGTATCAAATTCTCCCTCTATGTCCACGAATGCCCCCCGAGCGTAATGACCACGACTCATGCTCCTTTCGATTTGGTTGACAAGATCGTAAAGAGCAGAGTCACACGATTTTCCACTCTGATAATCGTGCTGGTTCATTTTGAGAGGATTGCGTCTGAGAACCTTCGAATTAATGTACCGGTCAACTGTTCGAGGAATGATGATAAACTAATGGGTCTAAAACTTTTTGGGAGGGTTAAGTCGTCTTTCCTAGGATTGGGTACGAAAGTTACTCTGACCTTCCTCCAGGCGGATGGCACAAACCCGTCTGCTAAACATGCCGTATAGATATGTTTTTGCGAGTGCATTAGTCTGACTCCGCCCTTCTTCAACATTGCTGAAAAAATCCCACTTTGACTAAGCGACTTGCAGTCCTTAAACACTGATAGAGCATACCTTGTGGATTCAGTTGAGATAACTTTTCTGGCAATGAACCAATCTAGCTAAGTGTTATCTTTAACCTGACATGTCAATAATTTCCCCTGCTCTACAGTTACTACCTGGTGTCCCTGGAAGTGCGTATTAAGCAGCTGTTCATTCCTTTCACCTTATGTGTTCGTGTTTGATCCGCAGGCTTTTCGAAGCTTGACAAGCTTAGCTGACGGATCCTTTTGCAGAATTCTGCTCAGCGTGGCTACTGTCCTGTTCCTTCTAGCTCAGAACAGAAGTGTAAGAACAAGTTACGCTGGGCGTTTGACAGTTCCTACTTGTACGCCTTATGTTCATATCTGCATGCATCCTAGTCAGTCTCCTGAGCCTTAAGAGCTCTATTCAGGAGTTTGCGGGTGCTCTTGCGAAGGAAGGTAAGTTCTGAGTTCCACCATGGTATTGACCTGTCTTCTCTTTCTTTCCTAATTGGACACACCTCTTCTTAGCTTTCAATAATGGTTGCACCCATTTCTTTGGATGTCACATCTATGGAAGCTATGTTTGGTAACCTAGCAGGGATGCTGGGTATCCGAGCATCGATTACGTCAGCGTATTGCCTCCAATTCGTTTTCCTAGGATTTCGTCCAGCGGTTGTTACTAGTTTAATCCGCACACAAAATCTCAGGTATCTGTGATATGAAAGAGATACTGTATTTAGTACTTTCTAGTCATCAATGCAGATAGTTATTGTTGGTAACCGTCAAATCAATGTCTTCATGTCTTCGTCTGTTTATGAACGTCGGTTTGATACCGGAATTCTTAATAACCAGGTTAGAAGATAGGATGAAGTCCAACAGCATCTCACCTCTGTAGTTGCATTTTATGCTACCCCAGATAGTGTGTTGAAAGTTTGCATCGCAACCTACTATCAACCCAAGGCCGTTGGTCTCAGCATATCTTATGATTGCGAAGAGTTCCGTCTTTGCTGGAATACAGATCGAATCATATGGGAGATACGCAGACACAATAATTGTATCTAATCGTTCTCCTCCATTATCATAAGATATTTTAATCGCAACCAATTCCTTTGTGCAGAACTGTCTCAGCATCATCGTCCTACATTTCTTCGGTACGGTGCAGGTCGGTGGTCTGTCACAGTCCCTAGAGAGGACAGTGCTCCAAGTAATCATAACAAAGCCACAGATGCGTTTGTTGTGCATCCATGGCTCTTGTATTACTACTACTTGTTGATTTGTGTGCAGTTTCGCTAAGCTACTACATAGTGAAGTAGTAGCTGCTTTGTTGTGCTGCAGATTGATCTGAGTAATTACGAGACTGGTCATCAGTATAATTACCCTTAGTTCTTACTAGTTACTAGGGAAGCTTTGATGCGACCCAGAAACAGGTAAGGACGTAAACCCCACATCTCTTTAAGTAACTTGGCTGATTGCTGATCCACTGCAACCACACCGATCGAGTCGTTAGGTTTTGGTTCCTTCTTCCGTCTCTTCTGAGACTTTTCTATGCCCTTGCCTTATTCAAGGCTAGTGTCGCCTTTGCGACCCTCTTCTTATACTCTCGCTTTCTGGAGTTCCCCCGTTCTGGTGCTCCAATGGTTGTGGAGCTCTCCTCCGAGGTTCTTTGCAACACCTGACTGGAGTGCTTCACAGCGCCACTCGGTTGGACTTTTCCAGTGCTGTCACCAGCGATGGATGCCGCAGTAGTCGCCTGACAAGAATGACTTCCTGCCGGCTCCTGACCTCTACAAACCACCACAGGCTCAAAGGGAACCACCATCGAGACATCCGAGGGAGGTAGAGGAGGACAGATACCAACTGTATCCACTGGTGCGGATACAGTAGCCCTCCGTGCCTTTCTTTTCCTTCTCCTCTTGTTGCTGTCCTCCGGAGGTCCCGGCAGCTCCCATCTGGGTCACTGAGTCTCCCAGAGGACCTTCCGCCACCTGTGGAGTAGATTCCACTTCAGCTTCCTGCATCTGGGTGGACCGTGGTCCTCCATAAACATGGCTGCCTATCGTGGAGTCCGTGTTGCTTACAGAACTAGGTACAATAATTAATTCCTGGTCAGAATTGACTCCAACCTGGTCTAGATTATTAGCCGCCAGAGCTGTAATTCGGAAGGTTGTCATAACCGGTTCAAGTCCGGGTGGTAAACCTTCCTGTATCTGGTCTTGCCTTCCCAACAGCGATTTTGAAGGTATAACCGACGGTGCCGGCTCACCCTCCAATAGAAGACACTCCAACGATTTCGACCGAGTATCCTCCACATCCAGTAACAAAGTAGATACGAAACCCCGCGTAGTCGCGCTATCTGGGCCCAATGATGTTAGGGCCTGCACACCTGTTGCACTGACCACTGACGAGTCAGTGGGAGGATTTTGCACGTTGCCTGGTGGCCACATGCAGAGTGACTATTTGTCGTTGTGTCCATCATTGTTAGACTGCTTAGTGTAGACCTTTAGAGGGCATTTTAACGACATCCTCATACTCCCTGAGACGTCACTAGGTCCAGTCAGGACACACCATTTGGATTACTTTTAGCTTCAATGAGTTTCATGGTACCTACTTAGCTTGCCATTGGCTCCTAAGCAACTCACCTAATAAGGCCCTTCATCGCGGCGAGACAGATAAAAATAAATTTTATATCATTATAAATAAAACTCAAATACTTTTCCGTCTTTTTTTCTTCCATATTTGTATAGTTGAAGATTATAGTCTGTTAACAAACAAAAGAGCTTTATTTCAATACTAAAATTTTAACTGTTTAGGAATAGACCCGTTAAGCTAACTAAAGCATAGCACTGAATATAAAAGTCTTCAGCTATGTACATATATAAGATTTATTAGTTATATGTATATATTCTATAGTGTTATAATTTTTATAAGATGTATTTATGATCGAAAAATAACTTTACAATATGAAAATTATAAATTATTATAAATAATAAATTAATAATAAATTGAAATTTACTTTGGATGTTTTCTTTTATTTTTTTCTTATATTTAATTTTAAAAAGGTATATTTATTAAATTGGGATTGAAATTGGAGTAAATCTGGGGTATACGAATAATTTTCTTTATCTCAATTGCGATAAATGTAAAGTTTTGTGGTTTCACAGAAATAAATAAATTATTCAATTATAGTTTAAATAATAACCCCTAAGACGCGTTCACGAATTCATTGACTTACGTATTTTAATTTCTACCAAGCTCAACTTCAGTTCCTACATTTGTATGGCCACCAATAAGGCAAAAGGTGTTCTTGGCTTTATTAAAACATGGTCTAAAGAATTTTACGATCCCTACACTTCAAGTTGTTGTTAACTTTTCTAGTTCGCCATATTATTGAATATGCTCCAAGTTGTGTTGTGTTCAGCGACGAAGCTCACTTTTGGTTTAATGGGTACGTAAATAAGCAGAATTGTCGATTTTGGAGTGAATATCAGCCAGAAGCATTGCAAAAGCTACCAATGCATCCAGAAAATGTTACAGTTTGGTGCGGTTTATGGGCTGGTGGCATCATTGGACCGTACTTCTTCAAAGATGATGCGAATCGTAACGTAACTGTGAATGGTGAGCACTACCGTGAGATGATATCCAACTTTTTTTTGCCCAAAAGGCAAGAGCTTGACTTGCATGACATGTGGTTTCAACAAGACGGGGCCACATGCCACACAGCACGCGCAACAATGGACTTATTGAGAGGCGAGTTCGGTGAACATTTTATTTCACGTTCGGGACCGGTCAATTGGCCGCCTAGATCGTGCGATTTAACGCCTTTAGACTATTTTTTGTGGGGCTATGTTAAAACTCATGTCTATACAGACAAGCCCGCTTTAATTGACGCATTGGAAGACAACATTGAAGCATTTATTCGTGAGATACCGGCCGAAATGTTGGAAAGAGTATGCCAAAATTGGACTAAGCGGATGGACCATTTGAGGCACAGTCAAGGTCAACATTTGCATGAAATAATCTTCAAACATTAAATTATATGAACCGTACAATCGACTCAAATAAAGATTTCATGCATTTTTATGAATTTTATGTGTTTTTGTTTTAAAAACTTTCCTATAGCTTTTAAAAAATCACCCTTAGCCATAGGCCGAAAAATGGCTTATACTATAAAAAAACTGTTTTGTTTCTTGAAATATCGTTAAATAACTTAAACACAATTATAAAACAAAAAACAACAAAATTTCAAAATTTTCCATTATTTCTTTTTTGGGGTAAGCTTGTGCAAGGGTGTAACACATATATGTATCAGTTGGTCACTGAATCCTAACCTAACTATAAATTTAAAAATGATTTTCATTAAACAGTTTGAGTAAATATAAAATAAATAATTAATTTTTCATTTTTGGTAAGAAAGTAGATGTTCCCAATTAACGATACAGATACACAGATACAGAACGATAACACACACGATGCATGAGGGGTATGTAGGTTGTTGAATAATATGTAAAACGAAACACATCAATTTGTTTATTTTAGAAAAAATACTGAGTAAGCTTAAAACTTAAGTGTAGTTAATGCTTTAGAATTAAGGTTTTATATTTGATTCACACAAATAAATAAGTAAATATTGTTCACTAAGTCCTTAACATCTCAGCTACAATCAATAGCTTCTCTATGTTCTTAATCTATTACTAAGGTTATTTTAATAAAATTAATTTATTTAACTAAAGTTGATCGCTTTTGCATTAACTATATAATATATTATAACTAAAATGCTTGGAAAAAGAATTGAAAGTAATAAAATATTGATTCAATCATTCGATGTTAAATATGAAAAATAAAACTCTTGGCCACATCAGGTGTCGAAGAGGCAGTGTGTTAAAACAAAAAAAAAAAAAAAAAAAGCCTTGTTGACAACAAGGTTTGAACCACGACCGCTTGATTGGCTAACTGTCCTATATCTGTGTTTTGCCGTGTGTTGAAAACAATTGACTTAAAAAAAAAGAATAATATAAAAAGTGAAACTATAATATTTTCTTCGATTTTTCCTTAACAAAATCCAAGGCCTTCTATATGGTTTAAGATAAAGTGCTCTACCAATCGCAATTACATCCTTAGTTTGATTGGATCGTGATGATGTTTGGTCACCGATGCTACTATCTTTAGATATCACTCGCCTCCAAGCCTTTTTAGCTAATGTTTTGTATGTCTTGATTTAGAGTAAGCAAAGTCGCAATGTCCCTACAACCACTATCAAGTGTATTAATTTTTTGGTCATCACTTTATAGTCGATTTTTCGTTTTTATAAGTTAACACAGATTTTTCCAGTATATAAGTTAACACCGAAGTCCGCGGCTCCAACAATTCGGCACTGGGCACTTGCACTCAGAAAGTCGCTGAAGCAGTAGTGAAATACCACTGACTCTGTCGCCCAAGCGGGACTGTCTAGTATAGCGTGTTGTAACGTTATGCAAAAAGCGCAGAGTTAGCATTATCCGCGGACGGCAATTGCAGTTGCCGTTGTCGCGGTACCGTTTAGGTTTTGGGATTTATGTTAGTTTTAGTTTTATGCTAGCGTTTGAGATGTAAGCAAGCGCACTTAATAAAACCTTTACTCGCCAAGTCGTAATGTCATGCAAGCCCTAAAAAAGGGCAACTATGAAAACTAATGAGCAGCCCAAACTAAAGCAGCGGCGACTGCAGTGCCAAGGCAACTTAGTATTTTATATAGTTTCATTCAAAATTTGTCTACATTTTTATTTAAAAAACTATGTGTATTCTCTAGTATTTACTAATTATTATTACTATTAGGTTTATTTATTAGCATTATAAAGGTTTTCGTTGATTTTTTTTTTTGTTTTTTTTTTTTTCTGTGAGCGATTCAATCACTCAAAGAGTGAATGATTTAAGAGAAGAGCAAATAATGTGTATTTGTTTAGTACTTGTGAAGATTTTTTTCCCAAAACAACAATAATATATGCTCTTAAAAAATGTTGATGGCGAAGTCGTACCCACATAAAAATAAGGTGCGTTTTAAAACTATAACTACACGAAAAAATTTTTTTATAATTTGACTGATAAGTTTTCAGCGTGCTTATATTTCATAATATTACTTATAGAGCCGAAAAATTCAATAAGAATATTGTTAGTTCATTATTAAACAAAATTAAAAAAAGAAAGATACAAAACACCTGTAGACAGGTAATAGTTTTTGAGCTGCACGCAAATACATTATAATATAATTTTATGTCTAGTCTAGTAGGTAGAGGAATACGGTTGATCCTGTGTGTATGGGTATGGTAGCAGGTAGAGGAATGCGGCTAATCCTGTATGTATGGGTATGGTAACAGGTAGAAGAATGCGACATCGTGATGGTGAATATGCTAGCGGGGAAGTGAGTATGCTAGTGGGTAGAGTGCGGTTGATCCTGTGTGTATGGGTATACCAGGTAGAAGAATACGACATCGCGATGGTGAATATGCTAGCGGGGAAGTGAGTATGCTAGTAGGTAGAGTGCGGTTGATCCTGTGTGTATGGGTATATCAGGTAGAAGAATACGACATCGTGATGGTGAATATGCTAGCGGGGGAAGTTAATATGATAGCAGTGATGATGAAGGATGGGCGATCGCATATTTGTTTTGTGTTGTGTAAAATGATTTTTGTACTGTGTGTGTTTTTTTTTTTTTTTTTTTATTTCATAACAATAACAAA
>JBAMBQ010004347.1:0-40196 GCA_037044495.1 Stegana nigrithorax | reverse complement strand
AAATAATTTTTGATAATTTCGCGTGAACATTTTTACTAAAAATTTCGGCTGAAAATACTGATGCAAAACAGATTTCAGCCAATAGTCCAGCTTATAGACATTAATGAATGTAAAAAAATAAAAACAAAAAGTAACATGATGATTCTATCACGGGTGGCCACCCAGGTGTAAATCGCCTATACAAAAAGATAATGATAAGGAAGTAAAATACAGGTGCAAAAATTGCACACAAATATGCAGTCTTAACGATCAAAATATAAAAAAAAAAAAAAGCAATGTGAAAAAAAGAAGAAACATACCAAAATGCATATGACACTAACATAAATATATGCAAAAATAATATTCCGAGCCAAATAGGAGATTTACTTCTAATATACAAAATAGGGAAATAATTAGATAGTAGATACAACACCCTTTCTCAATTGTAAGTAAAGATGATAGAAACAAAATAACAGTAAGCTTAAATAAGGACAAATTAATGACCATTTATAAAGATAGAAAAAAAAGAATTACAATACATAAAGCAAAATAAAATTTATTTCATCATCATTCTCAACCCAGCTGTCACCGGTGCATATTAGTACAACAATAATAATTACAGAAATCATTACTAATAAACATATTAGTGGTTACTCATATTACTGGCGTACTGTCGCAATGTGCTCAACAACAACGATTTTCATATCAAAATGTTATCTGTTTTCTGATGTTTAAAATAAAAAAAAAAAATTTTATTCTATACATCAACTAATATGTTGTAAAGGACGGTCTTGATAGTAGAATATCTTAAAATAACACCATTTTCACATATACATATGTGAATTAAAAATGTTCCAGGCTTTACTGTTCATTTCGATAAAATCAAATCTTTGGTCAATGACGAAGACTCATATCACCCATACATAGTTACTATGTATAATTTATATGAAGTAGGAAAGAAACAAAGCAAAACATTATTTCACTCTATTGTCACCGATGCACAGTAGTGCAACATTGGCAATAAAAATTATAGAAATCATTACTAATAAACATATTGGAGGTCACTCATATTACTGGCGTACTATCACAATGTGCTCAACAACAACAATATTCATATAAAATCGGAACATTTTAATGTTTCCACCCTTATTAGTAGCAGCTAAGCAAAGCAACGATTTATGAAACAGCAATAAAAACTTACTTTGAGCTCACACAACCAAAAGAGCAGAAGCGAATATTATTTTTGTGAGTATAATTACAATTTCTGTTGTTAATGTATTTAGAAACCCAAACAATATTCTTTTCTGCTCGCTTTAATGTTCTAGTTGTTATTTCTTTAACTTCGTTACATTGTTTTAAGCATATAAGCATGCGTAGCACTACTTTTCGTACATGCGCTGTTGTTGCCTCTTTTTTGTCTGCTCGCACTGTGGTTGTTGTTGGTTTTGTTGGTCTGATATCATTTCGTTTGCTTAACTACTTATTTACTTTACTACAAATTGTCCTTTCGATAAACGCATAAATATCATTATGTGTGTGGCTACGCCACCAGAGTCGAATGGCCAGACCGACAGGGATGCACGATTTTTCAATTTCAATTTCAAACTAATAAAAATATGACCACATCTTCCCTGTATTCGGATTCAGAGAGGTTTTTTTTCGATGTTCTACCTATAACATATAGCTGTCATAAGAACGATCGGCCGAAAAACCGCATTTACTAACAAAAACCCATTTGATTTTCAAGATATTGTTACCAAATTTTGCATTTAACAGTTCTAGCTAACTTTCAATTATGTGTATCAATATTATGTATATCGGTTAACTATAAAATATAGCTGCCATTGGAACGATCGGCTGAAAAACAACATTTACTGAGAACTTTTGTGTTTATTAAGATATCGATAACAAATTTTGGATTCGATTTCGATAAGATCTTAGGTAATATCAAATCATTTACCTGAATATGATAAATGTCTGTTTACTAGCTGTTATAGGAACGATCGGCGAATAATGACTTACTAAGAAACATTTTTTTTATCTATATATGTTGTTTCATAATTAATACAAGTTATTAAAGTAAAAGAAAAATATTGAATTTTAGATTGGGTATAGGGTATTCTATAGTCTGGTGTCCTATAGTCCTGCTTGTTCAGTTTTTTTGGTGTTGTTGTCTTTTTGTCTCTGCTTAATGTAAAAGCATATCAAGAAAAAGAGCAAACAACAAAGTTTTCCAACAGATTGATGATATTTGCTACATTTATAGAGAACACAATAGGATACTTTATGAAAATTGGCAGGATAACATCTGTGGGTCCGTTAGTAATTATCTATATATATATTTATAAACTCCAACACTTTTAGCAAATAGAAGCCAATAATGCTGAAGTGAGTTTAATATATTTTTATCGAACGCTTAAGCATCATCGTCGCTGCTCGCTCTGTTGTTATTGGTTTTGTATCATATCGTTCGGTTCTTTTTTATGTAAGTAAAGTATTCGTAAATATTAGTAAACTTGCACATTTTGTATATGTGTTGTTATTGTTATTGCAGCCAGGTCGCCCATTACGCGCTACCGTACAAAGCAAGCGACGAACACATGCCTGCTGCCTTAATCCAAACAATACAAATCATTACACATTGCACCTAGTTGATTTGAAATAGCAAACAATTTTTTTATGGACAAATGCAATTAATTGATTTTATTTATTGGTTATAAATAAATTATTAATTTAATTTAAGATCTCGGTGAAGATCGCTTTTTCGTATATACCATGGGGCCTCTACAATGTTTCTTAGAACTTTATTTTGTAATTGTTGGATTAATTGGACATTGTTGCTGGACGTACAGCCCCAGAGTTGGGCCCCATATGTCCAGACAGGTTTGTGAATTTGTTTGTAGACCATAAGCTTGTTTGATATTGATAGCCTAGGTTGCCGATCTAGGAGCAATTTTATTGTCTTGAATTTTATGTTAAGCTCGTCTCTTCTCTTGAGGATATGCTCCTTCCATCGTAAGTTGGCATCCAGTGTCATACTCAAGTATTTGGCGATATTAGCGTGTGGTATCTGTGTACCATCGATGTAGAGCGGATGGACAACATGGACAGATTTTGTGTGGTTCAGCTTTGTCTTCCATTTCGCGGCCAATAGCGCCACTACATTGATTGCTTTTGGCAGGCATCTTGTGGATTCTTCTTCCGTTTTGCCCACAGCCAGTAGGGCCGAATCATCAACTGGAGGGATATCGTGGGTGTATAGCAGGTACAACAACGGGCCTAGCATATTACACTGGGGTACTCCGGCTTGGATGATTCTAAGGTTAGAGTAAAAGTCTCCCTCTTTTATATATTATATATAGTATATTTCTTTGAGATAGGATTGAATGATGCTGTAATATTCAGATGGAAATATAGTTTTTATAGCCGTCGTGCCCAACTTTGTCGAAAGCTTGCGATACGTCTAGAAGTGATTCCTCGATGACATGTGTTATTCTTAATCAGGATTTTTTCGAAGATTCTGGACAGTAGCGGGAGTAGTGATCTCGTGAGGTTTGCCCGGTTTTAGGATCGTGATAATATCTGAAACCTTCCTGATCGATGGTACTTGTTTCAGTTTTAATACACTTTTTTTTATTGATTCTGTTGACCACTGAGATGACGATATATTCTGTGATGAGACGAAAATGATGTTTATTACAATGTTGGAACGACTAGAGTGTGGCGCAGGCCATTAACAGTAGTAGAAAATTGCATCATTATTCCAACTGCAAAATGCGGTGCGAATTTTGTAAAGTGTTTGGTATGTAGTATGGACTGTCATACTGTTTCATGGGGGAAACAACTAAGCCATACTCTTTCTAAAGCTTCCTAACAAGGGTTCTTGACCAAACTTTTTGGTTTTTGACCAAGATTCCTTGTCATTACGCGCTCTGCTCGTTTAGTAAATTTAAATTTGGCGTCGCATAGAGGCATCGGCACCAATTTACATTAGTTTTCGACTCGATTTATTATAATCTAGTGGTCTTTCCAGTTCCCAACTTGTGGTTGTAGTACACCAACTGAACCCCACCAATCGATCATCTCCGTCCTGCTATATTTGAAACAAATGACTTTATGGTGCGCACTAAGTCAAAACTCATTAGCAACTTATTGAAAAATTCCAAGAAAAGTACAAAGCAAAGAGAATACTTAACGGTAAATGTGTCGTTTATCGCTGAATTGGTGTAAAAAGGAATGAAAACAAAGTAGTGACAACCATTTCTTGACAGTCGAAAAATTGAGTAATCTTTGTTGTTGTTGTTTTTTTTGTTTGTTATGCATTGAAATTGCACTTTGTTTTTTATAAATTAGTTTTTAAATACTGTGAATATTTATAATCAATAAAAAAAAATATAAATAATATATATAAAAAAATAAATATATAAAATAAAATATATAACGTTGAAAAATAGATTTTTTTTTTCGACTCGTTAACCACATCTGACAGACTGTACATAATTGTCACACGCACTCATTCAGGCAACGTTAGCCTAATGGTCAATGCGCGATGAGATAACTGAGCACTTGAGCCATTGACCAATCATGTTGAGTCGGTCGGCGGTAGCTTGTGTTAACTAAGATTTTAAACAAAAGCTTCATTGAAATCAAAAAATCAAGTAAAAGAAGCTGTGTGTCAGCTCACGATTTTTTAGATAAATACCCATCCGTAACAAGCCCAGCGATTTTCAAGAAAGCCAACCAGATGAAACGAAGTCTATTGATTAGTTTTTTTACTTCCTATTTTATCTAATTAAGTTGATTAAGTATAAAAAATATTTTACATATATCCTAATCAATTCGTTTTGTGTTGTTTTCAGATTTGTCGATTTAACTAAAATTAACAGCAAGCTTATTCAAAGTCGTTTGAAAGTGCACCCAAAACTGGATTCCTTATTTATTTTCAATGAAGATTCTGATAGATCTGTTGCAAGTGTTTCAATGTCGGATATCCCAACAGAAACATTAAAGAATATTATTTCGTCCAATCAATATTTAACGCTACCGAGGCTGTCATCTCAGGAAATGCTTGAAGGTAACATACAATTATATCAATATGGAATTTGTAAATTATCAGTTAGATACAAATACTGCTTATATACAAATATTGAATATCATATAGAGGCATGACACCACCCACTTCAAATATGCGTATTATTTGTCCTGGTCCCGGTATCCTTTATATATGTACCAAATTTCATCCATTTAACATGCATGAAATACTTCAAGAGATATACCGAATTGAATTTTTTGCTTATATGGATAGGGCGTAACATCGCCTTCTTTTTGAATCGGAAATATCATTGAATCTTAAGGACATACAAACGAACCATACCCTATACCAAAAAAAAAATTTTAAGGGTATATTGAAGTTGTGCAAATCTAAGAGGCAGAAAGAGGCCTGGCGGACCACACAAAGTATATTTCTCCCTTGATTTACTAACAAAAACTCGTTTGTTTTTCAAGATATGGTTATCTGTTTACTATATCATAGTGCTGCCATAGGAACGATCGGCCGAAAAACCACATTTATTAACAAAAACCCTTTTGTTTTTCAAGATATTGTTACCAAATTTTTGGATTTAAAGTTTCCTTGGGTAGTGCTACAGCTGAAGCATAGCGTTGTATATGTAAGCAGTCCAATGTGCTTTGGGGAAAGGTTTGCTAGGCCGTTGGTTTGCTCGTCCTATTTCTAAAAATGTTAACAGTAGAGAAAAATATGATTTTTTATAGTTTATTATTGCAAATGCAAAATATAACGATTTAATCAAAGTGAACGAATGTTTCATTGCTAAAGCAAGCGATTTGCCTTGTTTAATGAGTTTATCTGAACTGAACGATTAATTGACTTATCGACTACCTTAATATCCATGCAGAAGGCAAACGGATCAAAGGAAAAAAATGTCAAATAAAGGTAAGTGGCGTAAAAGGAAATGCAAATAAATTGAGAGAGAAAGAATAGATTAAAAGCCGCATACCTGCTTCGCAGAGCAATCTAGCAATTTAAGAAGCCTGCTGATAGAGACATATGACAAATTTAAGAGCGCCACGCAGGGCAAGTAAAATAAATAAAATGTGTAATTAAAAAGCCGCGCAGGGCTGTGTATGGTTGTTGCTGATGGTTTGAACATATTCCTCCCATTAGAAGTTGAATGCTTTCAACATAATTTTAGTTTAAAGGATAGCAGCAATTTCGATTGCTATATGTCTGATGTGCCACGCTGCAATCCTTGATTGGTAATGCGGCAACTTTAGCAACTGCTCTTTTAAGTAGGCCATTAGCAGTACGAATAATGGCGACGCGAGCGACACCGTCGTCTCCGGTGATTATTTTGTCGATTCGTCCTAGTTGCCATTTCAAGGTTCAGTAGGACAACGGCATCTTGTTGCAAGTTTACCAATAGTGTTCGCCAATTGCCTCTTTCTTCCAATAGAGACAAGTAGCTGGTGCTCCATTTTCTCCAGAAGGTTTGCTTCATTTGGCAAATTCGTTGCCAGTGACTTAAACGATTAATGTTTAAGTGCGTCATATCATGCTCATTGATTTTTGTGTAAGGTTGTCCAATGAGAAAATGTTCAGGCGCCAGCCCTTCTAAGTCCGATGAGTTTTCTTTAAGGGGACAAAGTGGTCGTGAGTTTAAAATAACGGAGGTTTCACAAACAAAAGTGTGGAGCTCATCATAGTTGAGTATTGATGCACCGCGGCCAATCGATGCCGTTATCAACGCATGCATTTTAAATGCATGATTGTGAGGTTGAGTTAGAAATAACTGCTTTAGATCAGTTAGCTGATTTTTGACTCGAACAAAATTTGTGGCGTTGTCAGACCAAATAACACGCGGCTCGTATATACAACGCCGCAACACAGCTAAGAATGACTGTACAGTTAAATTTTAAACAAGCTCAAGATGTGTGGCCTTTGTTTTGAAACAAACGAAAATAGATACATATGTAGTATTTCATGGGCGGCTTATTGCGAATTTCAGCCTTATAGTCCACAGAAATCGATGCCGGTGCTAATCTAAGAAGGAATTTTGGAGAAGGCGTGCAACTCATACGTAGCTTGTGGTATTAAAACAAGTTTAAACAAATTTAAAACTAGTGACAATTGAGAGCTGAGAAGTTCATTTACTCCATATAGAATGTAATTCGTGTGGTAAAGTTAGGTTCCAGGTGAGGTTTTGCTTCCATAAAGCTTGCATAAAAGTCTTTGAATTCGTAATGATTGGTAGCTGAATATTGCGAATCATTTGTTATGTCCTGCTCTGAATCAAAACTATTTTCAATCTGCCAAAACCGTTTGACGATGTTGGTGATAGATTTCTTTGTCAATTAATGCTCAGTAGATTTTCTGAAAATTGCTAAATCAGTGGCTTGTGGTTGTATAAATTAAGTACCACCAGACATCACCCAACCTTATCTAGATTTTTGAAGGGTATGTAAGTGTTCTGCTGTCCTAATTTGGCCAACGCAAATTATGTCATAGAAGAGGCTGCCACCGATAAGAAAATCAACTCGTTTGGTATGTCCCTACTTTCAACGCTTAAGTCGGCATTGGGATGATAATTTGTTATGCTAGGTGTTAAAATAGCCGAAAAGGACGTTGAATAGCTACCATTTTGAGTTTGCGCAAAAATATCTACACATTTGTTTGCTGAAAGGCTTGCCTCCCCCATGCCAAATATTGTGACAGGTGAAATACGTTAACGAAGCTGAGTTAGATTTACAAAGCACGGTGTGATAATATTCAATTGTGAAGCGGAATGTAGAATGGCATGGCAAGGAACGAACGAATGCGAATACGATTTATTACAAGAACTTTTGCCAATAGCACACATTGGTTAGGCGAAATTTTCGAAGGTTCAAGCACAGGATCTGAAGCTACGGCTGATACAAGATTAGACTGCATTGATGCGACGTGGCTTGAAGGCATGTCTGATATGTTGTTTTTTTTTTTGGTGGGGTTAGGGTGAGTGAAAAAGCCTGTAGCACTCGGACTTTTGGTTCATTGTACTACAATATAATACCCCGTCTAGTCAAATCGTTTAGTTCTTTTCAGAAACTTTAAGATTTGATATAGACCTAAAGACTGAAAGTCGTCCAGTCTCTTGACGTCTGACCTAAAAGTGCTCCTTCTTATCCGTGAGAAAGCAAGATTTATATTATATTATATATAGATGTATTATATTTAAAATTGTTGTTCAGCCTACTCTTGCAGTCAAAACCAAGCTTAGAGGTAACTTGGGTACTGTCCAGGGACAAGAGTGCCGTCTGGCTATCGCTGCAAATGCCAATATTGAGTCTGCGTTTCCAGTTCTGCTTGATCCAGTCTGCTGCCTGAAAAAAAAGCGTAAATTTCAGTTTGAAAAACTGTAGCTAAATCCCCAAGTGGGTGAGATTCCCTCACTAATTCGATGAGGAACCAACCCACGCCTGTTCCCTCTGATGTGAGGGAACATTCAGTATAGATATCAATTGTGAAGCTATCAAGGAGTTCTTGTGGTTGGATCCACATTTCTCATTGTGAGAAATCCGATTTGTAACCTTTCTGCAGAGAAACAGTCAGTGGTGTAATATCAGGAGGTAGGGACAAAGGTGAACCATGCCTATCAAACTTTTCCAATATTTTACCAAGTCTGAATTCACCTGGAGATTTCCAAATATAGTTTGTCTGTATACCGCTTTCAGTACTCCTTTCTGAATTACCTAGTCTAACGGTAGCAAATTGAGCAGCACATTAAGAGAGTCCACGGCTGTAGTGCAGTGATGCTCAAGCAGACTTCTCTTTGCACCTTGATGTTCGTTTTGAGGTTTTCAGGTTCTTGGCCACCAGACTACAGCTGCGTGTTTTACCGAAAGCTCGTCTACACTGCCAGAAGGTGCAGCGGGCTTTTGATATTCGGTATTCAACATTTTCCTAGTGAACAGTATTATACTAGTTTTGTTAGGGTTGTCGGTTACACCACTCATCAAGCTTGTCAAAGGGCGCTTGCAAGTGGTTGCAAGCAGTTCTTAATGAGTTGTTTGATGAAGGTAGGCAAATATCATCAGCTTGTATGTGTACGTTAGTCCTGAGACCTTTTCTAGTAAGGTGTTGACTACAAAGCACCAGGGTAGCGGAGAGAGGACTCCGCCTTTCGGACAACCTTTCTTCAAGCTTATGGTGACCTTGTCTTCGTATGTTCCCGTCTGAATTATTCTATTAGCCAACACCATAGTATCCATCTAACAAGAGTGATAGGCACCCCATGTGCATGCGCTGAGATGCACATGGAATCAAAGGTTACGTTATCAAATGCCACCTCTATGTCCACAAATGCGCCCAGAGCGTAATGACCACGACTCATGCTTCCTTCGATTTTTTTGACAAGATAGTGAAAAGCAGAGTTACATGATTTTCCACTTTGATAAGCATGACCAGCATGTTGAGAGGATTGCGTTTGAGAACCTTTGAGCTTATGTACAAATCAACTATTCGCTCTAGACCCTTTAGTAGAAATGATGATAAACTAATGGGACTAAAACTTTTTGGGAGAGTATAGTCATCTTTCCCAGGTTTGGGTATGAAGGCTACTCTGACCTCCCTCCAGGCAGATGGCATAGACCCGTATGTTAAACATGCCGTATAGATATGTTTCAGCGAGTGCACTAGTCTGTGTCCGTCATTTTTCAACATTGCTAGAAGAATCCCATCTAGACCAGGCGCCTTGTAGTCGTAGTCTGATAGAGCATACCTTGTGGATTCAGTTGAGATCACTTTTCTGGCAATGAACTAATATAGCCTAGTGGCAACTCGAACCTCAGATGTCAATGATTCCCTCTGCTCTACCGTTACTACCTGGTTTTCCTGGAAGTGCGTGTTTAGCAACAGTTCATTCATTTCACCTTTTGTGTTCGTGTTTGAGCCGCAGGCTTTTCGGAGCGTGACAAGCTTGGCTGACGCATCCTTTTGCAGAATTCTGCTCAGCCTGGCAACCTGTCTTGCTCCTTCTAGCTCAGAACAAAAATCTACCTACGAGTTACTCTGGGTGCATCTCAGTCAGACTCCTTCTGAGTCTTGAGGGCTTTATTCTGGAGTTTTCGGGTACCCTTGCGAAAGTAGGTAAGTTCTGCCTGCTCTTTCTTTCCTAATTGGACACTCCTCTTCATAGCTTTCAATAATGGCTGCACCCATTGCTTTGAATGCAACCTCAGCGGAAGATATGTTGCGTTACCTAGCTGGGATTCTGGGTATCCGACCATCGATTACGTCAGCGTATTGTCTCCAATTCGTTTTCCTAGTATTTCATTCAGTGGGTGCTACCAGTGGTTTAACCCGCACACAAAATCTTAGGCATCTGTGATCTGAAAACGACACTGTGTTTAGTATTTTCCGCTTGTTGGTAAGCGTCAAATCAATAACTTCCTGTCTTCGACGGAATTCGTAATAACCAGGTTAGAAGATAGTATGAAGTTCAACAGCTTCTCACCTCTGTAGTTGCATTTTTTTTTTTTGGACTCAGCATATTTTATGATTTCGAAGAGTTCTCTCGTTGGTGGAGGGCTGATCGAATCATATGGAAGATACGCAGACACAATAACTTTATCTAGTCGTTCTAATCCATTATCAAAAACTATTTTAACCACGACCAAGTCCTGCGTGCAGAACTGTCTCAGCATCATTGACCTACATTTCTTCGGTACAATAATGCACGTCCGCGGTCTGTCACAGTCCTTCCTAGAGAGGACAGTGCCCCAACTAATCATACCAAAGTCACAGATGCACTTGTTGTGCACCCATGGCTCTTGTATTAAGATCTGAGTTATTATGAGACAGGTCATCAGTATAATTACCCTTAGTTCTTACTAGTTACTAGGTAAGCTTTGATGCGACTTGGAAATAGGTAAGGACGTATACCCCACTTCTCTTTAAGTAACTTGGCGGATTTTTCATCCACTGCAACCATAAGTATTGAATCAAGTCCTATATTCTGATAGCAGAGCATGGCGATAATTTCCTTAGCCTTCTAGAGATGGCCAGTGATATGAAATATCGCTTTCACCAGCTTTGAGCGTTTAACCCTAACAACAGTGAAGATGAAAGTTTTGGAATCTTCTTCCTTCTTTTATGAGACTTTGCGTTGCCCGCGCTGTTAATGGCCTCGTTCTCAGGAAAAAAGGAGTCAACTTCTACTCTACATCGTTTGCTGCTAACAGCTATCGGGGTCAAAAATTGTCCTACAGCGTCACTTGCCTTATTCAAGGCTAGTGTCGCTTTTGCGGCCTTCTTCTCGCGCTGTTGTTACTAGTGGAGTTTAAATGCAGTGATGTATATCGTCTCTTTTGGCATTTTTACATTTACAAAATTCTGGAAAATTCAATTACTTATGGCCTGTTTTTATACAATTTATACATAAATTTCGATCTCTGGCTTCTTTAAGACGTAAATTTGGAGAAAGATTAAGAAAATGAGGGCATTTGTACAAAAAATTCTCTTTGGACTCACAAAAAAGGCACAACACATTTGACCTGTGAATGATTGTGGCTACAAGCGCATTCGGTTTATTTATTGATGTAGTTTTTCCCACCTGGGTGCTAGTTGTTCATGTTACCATAGCATTTCAAAATTCTCTATCATTCTGCATCTGATCTGCGAAAATGTTTCCATGCTTCACCATGTTAGCAATGTTTGAGAAGCAAGATATTCTTCCCATTTTTCTAATGACAGCCTGTTGCGCGAGTTACCGTTTTATGAAAATAAAAAGACACGACCGTTAGTTTTAAAGTCAGATAATTAATTTTTGATTTTGTAGAAAGGAAACTTATACTATGACCATTTGGTTCATTCTGATGTATTTACATATGTGCTGACGTATACAATATATTTTATTATACACGTTTTTGTTTGTCATGTGTTCGATCGTTTATCAGCAGCGTAAAGTGCTGCGTTGCGATTTTACGTTGTTCGAACGCTTGACTTTTATGTGTTAGACTTAGTATGTAATTATTGTAATAATGTAAGTAAAATATCCAAAGTTTGTTGTGAAATTTTTAATTCGTGTAATCGCGATCGTCGATATGGTTGCTGAAGCATTGTTTTATCCAGCGAATGTTTCGTAGTTGGTCTTTGCTGTAGGCCTAACATACGCTGTAATTTGGCCTTTAGATCGAAATATACGTCAGGCACCGGTATGTCTAAACTGTCGCGAAATTCACTTATATTTAGCCTTGAAAGGCTTTCATGAGCATTGTCAATCTTTGCCTTTATAGTTTCTACAACGTATAGGCGAACTGCATGCTTAGATTCATTGAATTTGGCGAGCTTATCGGGCTTAAGAAACTTATTGAATGTGAGTGAGTTGCACTTTCCGATTGCATTACGGACGAATCGTGCGGTTTTAATTTTTTGGGCATTTTTACGAGACGCACCGGTTTCAAGGTTTTGTAAACCGACGGTTCATTGACCGCTAATGATATAGAGGATTGTACGGAATTTACAATAACCAGTTGGCAAAGCAAACCGCTAACGATATAGCGGATTTCACTTAATTTGCAAAAACGTGGTGAGAAAAAACACCGTATGACTGTTCACTGCACAAAGCAAAAACAAAACCAGAATTGTTACTATTTTGCTTTTGTGGTTTGCACCTGATTGAGGTTTGGAGCATGTATATTATGTTATAAATGTCTGTATTACTTCTGTTAGTTTTTGTATCTTCGTAGTTTTGTGTTAGATTTTATGAATGTTGATGTGTTCCACGGCTACGATCAATAATGGTCAACAGTTGCTTTATCTACATAACAAAAAACAATTTATTTGCTAACTAAGAACTGCAAAGATTAAATTGAAAATTATTTTTAAATTTAAAAAAAAAAATGCAAGAAAATAAAATATGTGCGTAAAAACAGCTTACTTCATTAACTCTAAGTAGTGAAAGGATTAGTGAAAGGATGTTTGAATTATAGGCTGAATACATAACATAAAAGGGTTAATGCAGTAAGAAAGACGATCGTGCAGTGTTAGTCTAATTGCTAAATAAAATCTAGTTAAACGTGATGGAATGTTGAAGTTAATATTTGAAAGAATGTATGTAGAGTGAACGACTCCCTTAATTAAGCTATGGAGAAAAAATATGGCAAATACGGATCTCCGGCTAGATAAGGAAGGCAGATTAATTAACTTAAGGCGACTAAAAGAGGAAAGGAGGCGAAAACTAGAGTCCCAATTAAGTCCTCGCAATAGAAAAAGAAAAAACTGTGTTTGAATAGATTCAATACAGTCAAAATAGTTTTCAAATTGAGGATTCCATACACAACAATAGCTTAGTAGATCATTGAATTCTTTAGACCATCTTTTAATAAATCCAAGCTTTATTAGTAGTCATAAACATGTCGGAACTGAAGCTGTTGTAAGGTTGTTTGAGCTGAGTTTTGTATTGTTGTTTGTGTTTTTGCGGTGATGTTATTCTTGAAATCTTCAATAAAATTCTGTGGATGTGTAGGGTTGGTTCCAACTAGATAGGATACTTTTTATTGAAATCGGTTTTTAAACACGGCCGTATCACTGCTTATAAGAGTATAAGCACTTTTTTATACCCTGTACCAAAAAATGATAAAGGGTATAGACGGCGCAGCCTAATGATGATGATGATGAGACTGCTGCTGCTGCAGAGCCGCCAACAGACAACATCGTCGTCGAGAAAACTATGATGAATTGCATTGAGCAGATCTTCAAAAGCATAGAGCAGAGATTGATTAATACTGCCAAATATTTAAATTCTGCCAAAGAGAAAATTATGGAAATTATTTGATTCATTGTCGAAAATTCTACACATATAGAAACTTGAAGCGGTTATTCCCACTATTGAAATTTGTTCGAGATGAATATCCGTTCAGATTTTACAGGAAGGTGAGAATGACTGCTGAGAAATTTGATGAACTGCTCAACATAATAACAGATAAAATTGATAAGTCGAACCCGAGGGTACAATCGATCACACGAGAACAGATGCTATTATTAACCTTATAATATTTGGGAAGACCAATCAGCATGGCAGACATGGAAGACATGTTTCTGGTCGATAACTCCACAATTAAGAGTTCAATGATAATGGTAATGGAGGCAATAGTAGAAGCCCTGCCTATTATTACGCCGAAAACTCAAGCGGAGTGGCAAGCAGTAGCGAAAACTTTCGAAGAAAAGTGGCAGTATCCAAATGAAAATTGAGCAGCGTCGTCGGCGGCACTCATTGTTGAGTAGTACAGAAGTTGTTGTTGTTGGCTGTGCTGCTGTATTATAAGCTATTATTATTATATATACATTATTATTATTATACATATACGTTAATATTATTATATACGCTAATATTATTATATACGTTAATATTATTATATACGCTAATATTATTAGCTGTCACAGAATTTGCAATGTTTGTGACGAAATTTCAACGTTGAACTGCAACTTGAGCAGCGTCATCATCACTTGTTGTTGATTGAAGTTGGCTGTGCTGCTGTATTATTATCAGCTGACGTTAAATTTTAAGAATGGTCGCAACCCTAAGGACTGTATTGATTTGCTTAAAGCATTTGCCTGCCTATATTTTGCATGGCCGAGTGAACATTTGCTTAAGCAAATTGAGAAACTTTACTAGCTGACAATACTGACGTTCAAGAAAATCTTGTTAGAAAGTGATACTCATTTAGACAAAGTGGGACGTTGGAAAATGCTGCCGACATAGTATATTTGAAGGGATTAATAGCTCATTATTATTATTATATACGTTAATATACGTGTATCACGCTATTAACCCTTATTATTATTTTAGGGTATATTTAAGTTGTGCAAATATATGTAACGGTCAGAAGGAGGCGTGGCAGACCTCATAATGTATATATATTCTTGATTAGTATCGAAAGGCGAGTCGTTCTATCCATGTCCGTCTGTCTGTTTGTCTTTCCGTCTGTCCGTATGAACGCACGGATCTCGGAAACGGTAAGACCTACAACCATCAAATTTTGTACGAAGACTCTCCCAATCCATAAGTATAACAAGTTTATTTTTTTTCGATATTCGACCTATAACATATAGCTGCCATAGGAACGATCGGGTGAAAACCCACATTTAGTAAAAAACTAGACAGGCAGGGCAATAATCGGGCGTAACCGACTATAGAAAACCCTGTACCCAATCCAAAACTGAATATATTTGTTTGTTGCTTTAATATTTTGGCCATTTGTTATAGTAAACCGATATTTATAATATTCGGGAGTATGATAGGATATTAATTACTTTCAACTGAGTCGGTCGATACGAGGTGTCCTCCGCGTTTTTTTCTGAAATTATAGAGATTCGGTAGAGTTTTAAGTGCCGGACTCGAGTGCAATAAACAAAAGCATTTGTAATTATTGTGATATTGCCGGTCGCGCCATCATAAATTGAAATATATTGGCATTGTTATTGTTTACCAACGGCTCCTAAAGGTCAGAGATGGCAGATCACTGAAAACAAAACAAAACATAGTTATCCCTGTCGCACATCATAATCCATCACTAGTGATCACCAACGTAGCGAGTACTTTCCAACACACCTGGCAGCACTCGTGGGGATAAGTGCTAAGAGCGCTAGTGAGTTATTTATCAGAGCCCCTAAAAGTATACATCAACGCCTGTGACTGTTAACTTCCTTTTATATATAAGAATAATAATAAATATAAATTTGCCAAACGTTGCTCGTTCACACCCGAAGAAGCCGCAGAACATAGATACGCAGACGGCAAAAAGGATGTTAAGTGTACTTTCACCGGAGGAACCGAAGGCGGACGCCATGAGCGAAGTGGGAAAACTTTCAGTAAATGAGTTGATGAGGTTGATGCAGAGTACTATGGCGTCGACGATGGATGACAAAATAAAGAATTTGGTCACGAAGGATGATATAGAGCAGATAACGACACGTATGGAGCAACTAAACAACAACATGGCGGAATTAAAATCAGAAAATGTAGAGCTGAAGCAGAAAATTACGACACTAGAGCAGGAAAATAAGAAAATGGCGGCCAACTTAACGATGATAGAAATTCAACAGAAAAGGAAAGGCCTAATATTTAAAGGACTGGAAGCGGCTAATTCTCCAGTTGAAGCAGATGAGTTTCTAGACAGGAACAGTGTAGAGAGCCACGAACTTACGGAATAATTGGCAAAGTGCATACAAAAAGCAACACATGGCGTAAGGAGCTGAAACACAGGAAAAGCCAAACAACCCTGGTTTGATGCAGAGTGCAAAATTATGCGTCAGAGGTCCTATGATGCATTAAAGGAATTCAGACAAAATGACAAGGTAGAAAATACTAAGTAATGAACCGGCCGTTTAAAAACCTATGTCAGCAAAAACAATTACGATACTTTAGAAGAATGGAACACGAGATAGGTACAATCAAGGACAGCAAAACGTTTTGGGCAATGGCTAGAAAATTAAGAGGGCAGACAATCAATAAAATAATTAAAGCCGACTCACAAGCATTGCCAGAGCATTCTAAGAGCCTGCTACTGGAAAACCACCTAGCAACCAGAATATGTTACACACTGCCGAAGATTGATGACGCAAAGCTTGACGCGCCTATATTACTGGTGGAAGTACAAGCAGCGATTAAACAAAGTAAGTCGAACAAAAGCGCCAGGAGCGGACCGTATACCTGCGGAGTGCTTCAAGCATGCAACCCCCAAGTTCGTAAGACTGCTAACACGCGCGTATAACTACATATATGAAAAAGGGCAGGCGTCGACGAGCTCCCTAGAAAACATTATATATATATATATATATACATTATATATATAAGGCAATCCCAACGAGGCAAGGCATCTTTCTTAAACAGCGGCATGAAAATCTTTACCACGATAATTCTGGAAAGACTCACAACATGGGTAATTGAGAATAACCGCCTAACTGAATTTCAAGCAGGTTTCAGGAAGCACTCTTCAACAGTGGATAGCATTTTCACCTTTTTAGCAGTGGCGAGAGAACACCTAGAGAAAAAACAAAAACTGTATCTATTCTGCATAGACTTTAAGGCAGCGTTAGACACGATAGACCGCAGGAGCCTAATACTAAAGATGAGTAATTGTGGCCTGTCATCCAAAATTATAAAGATCATTGAAAGCCTTTACAGCGGAAACAAAACAGCAGTATGGGATGGTGAAAACCTATCCAACTGGTTCCAGACGAATACGGGCGTAAAACAAGGCTGTAGATTGAGCCCACTATTGTTCTCGCTGTTTGTTAACGATATTGTAGATATATGCCCAGGCGGAGTCATATTCGCGTTCCAAAGGATAAAAGTACTTATGTACACAGATGATATGGTGCTTCTAGCTGACAGCCCGAAAATGATGCAAGTTATGATAGATAAGATGTACGCGTACTGCGAAATCTGGAATCTAAAAATAAATGCAGATAAATCAAAAAGAATGATAGTGAAAAACAGAAGAGGAAGAATGGCCGTGGCAGACAAGTGGAACCTGAACAATGAGCCTATCGAAGTGGACAAGGAGTTTAAATATCTAGGAGTCACCCTCACAGCGGATATGAATTTCAATAAGCATGTAGCACTGAAGCTAAAGTACGCAAAAAAAGCCATATATAGTACTTGGAACACATTCTTAGGTAAGAAAAATGTTGACCATAGCGCAAAGTATAAGCTCTTCGAAGCAAAAGCTAAAGGGCTATAATGTGCAACGCAGCACAGGTATGGTGATGGGACGAATTTGACGATTTAGAACGACTTCAAACAAATCATGTTAAAAGAACATTCAAATTGCCATCGAATACGCCTAATTACGCTATCGCCCTGGAAACAAATCTCGCCGCAATGTATACGTACGCTCTTTCGATGCATTTTCGGTATATAAGACACACAATGGAATTAAAGGAGGACAGACTACCTAGAACTGCCACGATCTATCTGTTACAAACAAGGTCGAAATTCTTTGAGAATTGGGAAAGTTTAGCAGTCGCGGACCTCAAACAGACATGCCACTGGTATTATAAGCTCATAGTTCTTAAGAGTGAAATTCTATGAAATAAAAATGAAAAAAAAAAAAACAAGAAATTGAAAATAAAAACTACTACTACTATTACTTAAAATCATCAAATTTAAAATTTGGTAACGATATCTTCTGACCATTATACATTTGCACAACTTTAATATACCCTTTTACCATTTTTTGTTACAGGGTATAAAAACCCTTTTGTATTTCAAGATTTCACCAAATTTTAGATTTAATAGTTCTAGCTAATGTCCAATTACATATCTCAATATTTTATATAGCGGTTTACTATATCATATAGCTGTCGTAGGAACGATCGGTCGAAAAACAACATTTACTGAGAAAAACTTTTTTGTTTATTAAGATAATGTTACCATATTTTAGATTTGATTATTTTAAATAATATCCAATCACTTTATTGAATATCGTAAATATCGGTTATATAGCTGCCATAGGATCGATCGCCGAAAAACAACATTTACTGAGAATAACTTTTTTGTTTATTAAGATATTGTTACCATATTTTGGATTTGATGATTTTATGTAATATTCAATCGTGTTCCTGGATATTATGAAAATCGGTTTACTATAACATATAGCTGCCATAGGAACAAACGGCCAAAAAATGGCTTTTACTAAAAAATAAACTTTTTTTCTTGAGATATCCTTACATAATAAATGCAAAATATTAAAGCAACAAAAAAATATATTCAGTTTTGGATTGGGTACAGGGTTTTCTATAGTCGGTTACGCCCGACTATAGCCCTGCTTTTCTAGTTTAATTTGCTTTGGATTATAATCCTTTTAATAGCATGTTTTACAGCTTGAACTTTGAACATAAAAGTGTTTTGCTCAATATACATAAGTGGATTTTTTTATACACTCGTGAGTGCAATTGCTTGTTTGTTGCAAAATTTTAAAATTTTTTGCAGCAAGTATAGTACTAAAATTAAGGACTTTACAAAAATTTAATCAAAAATTCACATTTACGATTACATTTCCAATATTTTTAATAATTTTAGGAGTATGTCCAGCTGAGTGGAATCGTCCCAGGAAGCGGTTATGTGTTGTTTTAATTACAGAAAACTCTAATTCACATGACTTCGCAAGAAGAGCTTTAAGAATCATTGCTATTGACAGTGCATATAATTCAAATAAGGTTCGATTTGCCTATATGTTCAAGGTTAGTATTCGATTAGAAATGATTCAAAAATGATTATTTTATATAAATATTTAGGAAAAACAGATTGATTTTATTAATGCAATATCAAAAGGATCAGTAGAAAATAGTCTGCCTAGAATAGTCATTTTATGGCGACGAGACATTTCACATGTGAAATATGAGTGGATTGATAATACTTATCTTAATATAAATAGTAGAACTCCGCAACACAAAACCATAGAACATTTAGTTAATTATACAAAAGAGAAAATTGATAGTTCAATTCAAAGACTTTTAAGAGCATCTGAAGCATTAAGTTATGAAGCATTCGTTCAGGTACGTAATCAATAGAACATATCTATATATTTTATAATAAATTTTATAATAAATTTATAATACTTTGGAAATAAAACTTTAGAACCTACTTGACGAACATGCACAAGGAATAATAAGCAAGTTTTTTTCGCGATTATTGTATGTTATGGACTATCTCTCAGACAACATTGAAGAGGAACACATATTAGCAATATTATCTCTTTTCGGAACGATTTTTTTCATGTTAATGATTGGATACGTTATGATGTATTTTGTTCGCGCTGAGGAAGAAAGTTTGAAAGTCAACGGAAAAATTAGTAAAGAAAACTGTAAGTATTAAATTTGAGGTGAGTATCAATTTTTGCTTTACTCTTTTGATTACTTTTTCTTATTTGTTTGTTAAAGAATATAAGTAATATAATTTGGAAATTCCTATAGATATTAATTTAATTCGTTTTGAATTTTTATTTTTTTTATTTTGAAGTTTTATTCAAAGAAATTGGTACAATACAATTCAAAGTATTATCCATCGTCAACCGCGATTTTTCCCCATCTATCAAGTATCGGATCCCCGTTAAATCACTTTTAATGTTTCTTGCCGAGTTTCACAAATTATGACTGAGTGTTGTCGTGCTGAAAGATCATTTGTCATGTCTTTTAGTATATTGATTCAATGATCGGCTTAATTGCATTAATTAGTTTAGGTACCGTCCCCAATATTTGTTTCCTTTGGTTAGAGCAGCTCTTAGTCGACCACTTCAAGCTGATCCTTTGTTTGGCTGTAAAATATAAACTAAGTGACGGTGCTTTCTCAAAATTTGACAGTCGTCTATTTAAAGATGGTAGTTGACCGGAGCAGTGTTGTAAAAAAAAAGTCACCGACAAACTGACCTCGAAATGAAATTCTGTAGACTAAATTTTAATAAAGCTTCATTAGTAGACATTAGGTCGTAACAACTCAAGTTAAGTTTGGGACTCATCAAAACACCTGTCATTAATTTAATTCGTCATTTAAATTCCTCATTCAAACCACCAATCCTGCCATTAAAGTGTAAAACTCAAGTTAAACAAAAAAGAGAATATATATGTATATATATATATAAACACATGAGGCAGTGACTCCTATCACTACATTGATTCATTCAAAAGTGTAAAAAAATAAAGGCGGAATTATGCCTAATGCTTAAATAGAAGAGCGAAGGCTAAGCACCAAAATCATGAATGGTTACTTAACAATTTACAAGACAACTGTTTGCCTTGTAGAGCTGAAGAGAGAGCACGCTCCTTCTCTCCGGCTTTCCTAAGCCCAGCGGTAACAAGCACGCTAACTTGGAGCACACAGTGCATCAAATCCTATATCACCGACAACAACGTCATCAATAACCAGCACAACCAAAAGCTTATTTTCAACAACAGTAGCATCAACCACTATCACAACATCTACTTACACAACAACTACTTCAATTACATCACCAAAAACTCAGGTAGGAAATCAAAACGTTGAAAATATTCATCAAAACAATTTAAATACAACAACTAAAAGAAACCGATGCACATCAGAAAACAACCAAATAACAGTAAAAAAAAAAAAAAAAAAATAAAAATAAAAATACCGCACAAAAATCAACGCTACAAAACTCAGCACAAACAACTTTACAACAGTACTAATTCAGCAAACTCACTTCGTCATCAAACAGATTTGAAATACTAACAACAACGGTTGAACAAAATATCTGATTGTATTTTTTTGATTGCATAGGAAATTGAGAGGCATTTAGAAAAACGGAAAATCTAAGCATATATCATCACTCTGTTGGTGAGTGAGTGAATGAAAGAGAATGTCCATGCAGAAGGTGGACAACTGTATATCACGACACTGTGGTCTGTTTTCTAATGCAACCCTAGTGTCAAAAATCTTGCTTACAAAAAATATTACAAGCAAATATCAAGTTTTAATTGATGCCTTATTCAAATTGGTACAGTTATATATACAGGGCTAGGCACTTCAAGTGTTACCAATTTCATAGCGATATATGTGGCAACTCTATGGTCCGATTTATGTCAAATTCACACCAATGACAGCTGACTATATTGTTTACAGGCTACCAAAAGCATATACGTTTAAGTTTTGTAGAACAATGGATCATTAATCGTTATAATGATTTTGGCAGCATCGCCAAACGCAATTTTGGTGGACGAAAAACAACAGCAATATCACCTGAAATGGTTCGGAAAGTGAAGGCTCGACTTTAACGAAATTCACGTTGTATTGGTAATCAAATGGCCAAAGAACTGAAAATATCCCAGCGAATCATTCGGCGCATACTTCAAAATAAGCTCAAGGTAAAGTCTTACAAGTTCCAAAAGGCACACGATCTTACACCAAAGTAAAAAAAAGCTAGACTCGATAGAACAAAGGAGTTGTTACGCTTGCACGAATGTAGCGCATTACCAAACATTATGTTCTCTGGTGAGAAAAATTTCCGAATAGAGCAGATCAAAAACTTTCAAAATGATCGTGCTTACTTAACTGAACACACATACGAAAATTTGAGCCTACGAATGGCCACCCGAAGTAATTTTCCATCCCAAGTAATGGTGTGGGCAGTTGTGACCGCCGATGAACGCTCTCCAGTCGTTTTCATCAAGCCTGGAGTCAAGGTTAACTTTTCCCAACTTTTTATCGGGAAAATGTTTTGGAAGCTGCTTTAGTGCCGTGGGCCCGCAAACATTTCGGTCGTACACCATTGGACGTTCCAACAAGACTCGGCACCTTGTTATAGAGCTCGTGTGAACCAAGAATGGTAAAAAAATCATGTGCCAAACCTTATTTCGTCCACACAGAAGCTTTCAAATTCGCCAGATGCAAATCCGGTGGACTTTTCCAACCAGCAAATATGCCAGTATGGATGCGCTGAAGAAAGCCATTGTACGGGAATGGGCTAAAATACCGCAGGACCACATTCGTGCAGCATGCAACTCATTCTTTGACCGTTTGATGGCCATAGTCAAGGCGAAAGGTGGCCACATCGAGCTGAGGTGTTGGGATTCTATTATTTTGGTTATTTCCACGCAATTTTGTAGTTTGAATCAATAAAAATAAGTTAACACAAAAAAGATATGGTAGTTTGAATTGGTAACACTTGGAGTGCCTAACCCTGTATATAGTTATATTAATTCTTTCCGACAGCAGGTTTTGAACCACGGAACAGGCATTGTGTAGTAATTATAAGAAGAATTTCGCAGTCGCTCGACTTATGGCGCTACAGCTACATATGAAATATTTCTCGATAATTTCGGCTGAAAATTATGGCTGAAAGTAAGGGTTCTTTTCAGAATTAGCAAATTTACTCGGCTGGTGGTCAGTAAAAATCTTGAGATCCGTACAAGTAGTAACGTAGCTTCTTGAGTGCCCAGACTATTGCCAGTAATTCCTGCTCGTTGATGGCATTATGTTCTTCCCTTCCCCTCAACGATCTCGATATCATTATAAGCGGCCGAATATCTTGGGAAAGCGCTGCACCTAGTGCGTCTTAGGATGCGTCCGTCATAAGATCGAACTGTCTGCCGATATCGAGGTATGTCAGCATAACGTCTTCTGATATTAAGACGTTCTTTAGTTTCGTCAATGCCTGAACGCCATTGGGGTCGAGGTCAATTTTAACCTTTTTTAGCAGTGAAGCGCTGACATTACTATTCTACTATTTATCAGTGGCTTCGCAATTTGTGTAATCCCTAAAGAAGCATCTATAATACGGTGTCATGCCAAGGAAAGATCGAAGGCCCCTAAGAGTTTCTGGTTTCTGTCCTTTCCTCACTAGTCTTGATACCATCGGTAGACAATGTTCCAATTCGCTTCTAAAAAATTGCGATTTCTCAACTGACACTCGCATGTTTGCCTGATGTAGCTTTCTGAGGACCGTGTCGATGTATTTAAAGTGGTTTTTGCTATAGTCAGAATATATAATCTCGTCATCGATGTAGACTTGGCAGAGTTTACCTATTTCTTTCCTAAAAATATCGACTATTGCCCTCTGGAATATGCTACAGGCATTTTTGAGGCCAACCCTTTTCGTTTTGTTACCTACGGAGTCTATTCCCTTTTTGTCCACCATCCGAATTGGGTTGTTATAAGGTGACAGCGACTTCCTGATAATACCGTCAGCTAGAACTGCTTGTTTTCGCTGTTAACGAAAACAGCCAAAGTCATCGTGTAAGGGTATGACTTCGGTTCGATATCATTTGTTCTTATCGTGGCCAGCACGCTAGTATTGAATGGTGAAGCCTTGTTGGGATCGGCAAATTCTTTTGAATTACTTTCTATTCTACGATAGAAAAGGGGCAACACCTTTTGTGGGACATACTCGTACTCTTTGTTAATAATGAAGTTATTCATATCGCGACAGAAAAAGTAAAGTTGATAGCTTGGCTTTGATTTTACTAATGAGATCCTGACCAATGATAGCATCAAAGGTAGCTAAATGTGGAAATATAAAGAAGTCTGATTGGGTACCGAAAATTTTTTACAATTTTAACGAATTTTGTTTTACGGTAAATTATTGTTGTACCGGTTTGATTTTTAATGTACCGGGCATCGGTTCGACGTAATTTTTTGATGCCCCAGTATCAAAGAGTATTTTTAGTTTTTTCCCTGATAACGTTCTACTTAAATACGGAAGCAGGGATATACCCTTAATCAATTGAGCTCTTCTGAAGGCTCTAGTTCTTGCTCGAGGTCTTCCACCTTATCCTGGGCGTTTTCTCGTATTCCCCTTGGTTGTCTTGGCTTGGGGCTAGCGTGTTAACACGCTACTGCTTATTCCTGACCCTGAAATTACCGCCAGGGGACGTTTATTAATATATCTACGCGAGCTTTCGGCGTTACGAGCCTGCTGGTTATTTTTGTTATTAAATGAAGTTGGTTGCCGGAATCTAGATTTCGCCGGGTCAACCTCCATTGGTTGGGGATCCTGCGATGCCTTGGATTTCCTAAACCCGCCGTATTTATTAGATCTATTTTGATTATAGTTGTTTTGTTTCTTAAACTGGGGAGGATTTTTGGTTGTGTCATTTTTATTAGCGAATCCTGGCGCAAACACATATCGCTCATGGTTGGCCTCTATCTCCTGAGCTAGGGCCAAGGCAGATGGCAGATCTTTGGGCCAGGAGTCGAATATGAAATCGTACAACGGTTTCCTTAGCCCAGAGATGAATACGCTAAGATCGTCGTGCTTATATTTTTAATTAATTGTAATGGCTATTTCGGAATTTCTTTCATGCGTCATGATAACTTTGTTGCTTACGAGAGCCAATTTTTGATCGATTTCGTCATAATACTCTGTTACCGTTCGATTACCCTCATGAAGTGTCGACATTTCCTGTTCGATAAAATAAATAGGACGCTTGTTGGCGTACGTGAAGTCCAAACGCGCAAGGATAGCATTAAAATTCAGGGGCGTGTTATAATGATACACGTAGCTTGGTAGTGTTTAGAACTATGGTTTCGGTAAAGTTTATATGCGGCATTAGCAGCCTGTCGCCAAGACATATACCGAGTTGGGTCGCCATTTAACTCTGATACCGATTTTGCGATATCTAAAGTCTCGTTACACACGACATTTGGGTCAACTGTCACATCTGAGTATAATTGCATCGTATCAGGAGGGATTTCTAACGTGTTTAGTCTGTTCGTCAATTCGTCTAATGTAGCCTGAAGTTCGTAACGCTCCCTTTGATTTTCCTAACGTTGGATTTCTAATTCAGCAGCCATTGCCAAAGCCACAATCATCTGAAATTGCTCAGCATTCATATTGGCAAAATTGAAAAAGCTTATTTATAACAATCAAACTGATTTTGGAATTCACTTCTTTATTTGGAATTTATTTTTATAATTGAAATTTACTTTTTCATTTAAAAATTGTTGGTTAAAAAATTAAACGTCGAGTTTATTTTTTTTGCTTTCACAATGATAATATTAAAAATAATAGTTTTTTTTTAAACTACTTGCATGACAGGCTTATTCTGTACTTGGAGTCCCATGTCGTCTTCGAGTTTGGCAATACAATTCTATTGCAGGATGGTTTGCTTTCCTCGGCACCGTTTACAATTGATTTTTAGAGCTTTCGCGACTTATTTTTTTTTTATATATATATATATTACTCCACGTTAATTAAACTTTTTTTTTTGGAATTTTTGCGCTTTCGCGTCTTAATGTTTTTTTGATTTATACCAACTGGTTAAAGTTAATAAAAAGAAAAAGTAATGTACCTCACCCATATAAGCACACTATTGAAATGAAACTACTGCACAAAATATAGGGGTACTTTTGTTTTGGAAGATTCGGCCTTCCATTTAGGAGACAAATCAGCACATTTTTACTCCTCAAAAGATTTTTTCTAAACTTCAAGCAACACCTAGCCGTTTATAATGCTTAATTAATTACGCGACAGAGTAATCATCTATCATGCTTTGAACCAAATGATTATAGAAACTAATACGAGAAACAAAAAATCGGATAGAAACTCTAAACACGCACTTGACTGGAACCCACAAGGCTGCCGTCGTACAGGCAGGTCTAAGGCGCCTGGCGCCGCACAATAACCAAAGAGCTGTTACGACACAACATCACATGGGAACAAGCCAAGGAAATTGCGCCCATTAGAGTACGATGGAAGATTTTTGTAGAAGCCCTATGTTCCCTAGCGGAGTAACAAGAAAAAAAAAAAACAAACAAAATTACGTGAATTCATTAAAAATTAAAAAAAATTAATCTCCGAAGGGCGGCGGTTGGGGCACGACGTAAGCCATTATTTTTGGCAATGCTGTCCACGATTCGACAATTCAGGTCGGCACAAGGGACATGTGCATGGTTGACTCAAATCCAACACGATACCGAAGCGGTGGCAAAATCGAGTGCCTTCTTACACTTCGCGTAACAACAAGCCATAATAGAAAAATTTAATAAATAAATAAAAATAAAAAAATATAAATAAAAAATGGATGAGGAAAAATTTAAAATATTTAAAATTAAATGAAGGATTTAAAAGGAAACAGAAGCCAAAAAGTATGCAATTATATTTAATAAAAGCAGAAGAAAGTATTAAAAAAGGAAAGTGAAAGTTTGAACGAGAAAATTGATACAGTCACTCACTATGCAAAAATTACACTATAGTCGCGCACAAAACAAGTGTTTGCTGTTTGTTTACAAAAAAAAAAAACGATGCAAAGCACCAAAAGCACAAAGTTGTTGACGAAGATATTAAAAATTAATAAAATCACTTCACCAAAGAGCACCGAATAAATCAAATGCCACCACCGATAATTAATAGAAATAGACTATTATTAACGCACAATTTAGTGATCGAACACAAGTGAAAAACCTTCGTAGCTATATTGAAGGAAGGAAGTGAGGAGCTAAGTGAAGAGAATCCATTAAACTATAATATGAAATAAATATGCTGAGCGATTTGAACATTAAAATATTCCGAAACACAATTTACATGAATGTTGATGTTGGTGTGCACATTATGGCAGTAAAAAAGAAATAAAAGTGACCACTAATATGTTTATTAGTAATGGTTTCTATAATTTTTATTGCCGATATTGCACTACTATGCACCGCTGACAATAGAGTGCAATTGTGAATTGCTTTGTTTATTTCCTACTTCATATATATTATACATAGTAACTAAAAATTCATTCCTATCATTTTGTGCAACAGTTTCACTTCAATAGTGTGCTTTTATGGGTGAGGCACATTCTTTTTTGATGTGTAAACAACTTTACGCTCAGGGGGTAAACATCTTAGTTCACAAAGAAACTCAGATGCATTTCTTACGCTGCATATGTGTTCGGGCGAAAATGTGGCTGACAGGGTTGCAAGATCGTCCGAAAAAACCAGAGTTGCCTAATCAGGCCGACTGGGTTGCATGAAAGGGCAGACCAGATGACCTTATGGTGTAATAATTACAAGGTGATTCCAATTTTTGACACTAATCGGACTACTCTCATTAGAAGGCCGCCATTGTCCGGGTGTGAAATAATCGACAATTAGTGTATTTTTGGAGGTGGAATTAGTGTTGAACACAAAGAGAGAAAATGTAGTGCAAATAGTTAAACTAGTGTTATGAATTGTTATTTAAATCCTTTTAAAAACAAAATATTCACAAAAACTCGTACATGTCGTAATTGTTTCAATCAATTAACATATTTGTTTATATACAAAAATAACTTAAGTTTCCGAACATATGATAGTGCCGTGCGGCGTAAAAATTTAGAAAATACCAAATCGGTGTTAGGTTATATCAGAGTGTATTGGTCGACTCGACAGGGTTTCATGAAAGATCAGACCAGATGACTTCATGGTGTAATAATTACAAGGTGATGCCAATTTTTGACACTAATCAGACCACTCTCATTAGAAGGCTGCCATTGTCCGGGTGTGAAATAATTGACAATTAGTGTATTTTTGGAGGTGAAATTAGTGTTGAACACAAAGACAGAAAATGTAGTGCAAATAGTTAAACTAGTGTTATCAATAGGATTGATATAAATGTTAACATAAAAGTTCCACATATTTCGTCAATTTAATTGCGCGTAAATCCTTTTAAAAACCACATATTCACAAAAACTCGTACATGTCGTAATTTTTTCAATCAATTAACATATTTGTTTACATAAAAAAATAACTTAAATTTCCGAACATGTGCGGCGTAAAAATTTAGAAAATACCAAATCGGTGTTGGGTTATATGAGAGTGTATTGATCGACCCGACGAAGTTTCATGAAAGGGCAGACCAGATGACTTCATTATAATAACATTATAATGAAATGAAAGTTTAGATACTGTAAATTGACAAAAAATATACTGAGAGCATAACTACTTGCAACTTACAAAATTCTTCAACAAATTCTTTACAAATCTCCCGTGTGATTCGACTCACATTGGTTTTTTTGTTTTCCCAGACTTTGGGTAGCACACTACCAAACAAGAGGACTGGCGAAACCAGATGTAGTGTTTGCTCCACAGCTACGACCTAATGGTCAACAGCTGCTTTATCTAATAAACAAATTTTTACTTATAGATTTGAAAAAACTAATTAATAATATTATACAAACTTAATTAAAACTAATACAATTATATACAGCCGCACCTATTACAAGTTGAAATTTTTGTTCGTGGGCGCCTATAAAGGCGCCCAGAATTTTGTTGGGAGTACCATAGTAAGAAAGCTACTCTGACTTTACATTTTCGTTTGGCTTGATTGGCCTAGCTCATATAAAGGTTTTTGGTGGTAATTGCCATTTTGTTCGCATTTCAAGAACGTTGTTATTGTTGAAGTAGGCGAGTGCGCAAATTTTTTGCTGCAGACAATTCTATTACTTGCTTCATTTTATGAGTGCCTGGTATAAAAAGGAGGCGCTGTTCGTCAGTACCGCCTAAAATACACGTGTTTGCGTGTGCGTTTTAATCATCTTAGAAGTTTGAATTGCCAAGCTAGCTCATATTTCTTCGTTTTCAGAAAATATTCTGCTTTTTCTTAATTGTTACGGGCATTTCATTCTGCTTTTTATGTGTGCCTGGTATGAAAAGTCGCTAGTCGACGGTACCGTCTGAAATAGATGAGTTTGTGTGTGCGTGCAGAAAAGAAATTGTCATGATTTTGAAGTTGTGACTGTTTCTACGTCTACAAAATATAGTTTTTGCTTTGTGATGCTGCTGCTTCTTTATTGTCAAATGCGTTTCATTCTGCTTTTCATGTGTGCCTGGTATAAAAAGGCCGTCGTATTCAATTTGTGTATGCATTTGGACACCAACACCATCAGTAATGTGTCTACACACACAAATAAGCGAATTTGTCATGATTTTAGAAGTTTGAATTGTCTAGCTATTTTTTTTTCTTGCTTTTTGTGAAATATTGCCTCTACTTCTTCATTGTTACGGGCATACAAAATTCTCAATGCTGCTTCTTCACGCTTTGGATGTGTGCATGAAAAAAATCAAAGCCAATTAGAATATTTTGCACTAATCTTGCATTATTTGTGAAAATAATTGTGTGCAAAATACATTTAATATTTATACATATTTTAAAATATGGTGCAATTATTCAGTTCTTATAGAACAAAAGTTTGGCAGGCGTTCAACTGAACCCCAGTTCGTTTGGCTTGTAGAGGAGTGCAAAAAATACTTCAATAAGGAAATTGCAGGCTGACTTCGCTGACTATTCGCTTCAAATGTGTCTTCTTGTAAGATGTCGACCAATATGAATTTGAATTTTGCGTAATTTGCGAGTAATTTTATTATCGTAACAGGCGCTCATAAGTGCAAAAAAGAAGAATCAGCATGAATCGAAAATCATCAGAGCAATTTTGGGCTGCATAGCATTTAGGCGAGGGGAACAAGCATAAGGGAAGTAACACAACCAACGCAAAGCGCACACAAAACAAAAAACAGTAACAAACGATTGTCTCATGTCATATTAGTGCAAGTAGCACATTGTGTCGTGCGAAAGGGTGAAACAAATGAAATGCAATCGCATTTGGGCAAGGGGGACAAATATATGCAGTGAAAGAAGTGTCAATTGCTAAGGAATAACACACTGACCGAAAACAAACGATTAACGTAGGCAGTATGAGCGTAGCAGCATATTTAAATGAGGAAAAGGGACAAAAAGAGAAAAAGCAAAGCTAAGTCAGACAAGACGTCCAGTTTTCGCTTCGTCTTTTACCCTGCCCGGCCGCACCTAATTTTAAAACTTAACAGTGGTCGTAACATTGCTCTGGTGCAGTATCTATTTATAAGTTGTCTCTGGTAGAACTTTAAAGTATGTAATATTGTTCTATCTAATTTCATTAAATCTACGAGTAAGAATATATTTTAAGGTGTGAGAAGAAGCTATGTTAGAAGTTAAATTTTAGTTCGAGTTATAAGCCAAACATATAACATTAAAGGGATCATGCAGAAAGATAATTGTGCAGTGTTTAGTCTAATGGGCAAATAATATATTGTTGAACGCGAAGGCACGTTAAAATTCACTTTAACACGGATCTGCGACTAGCTAAGGTAGAAAGATTAATCCATTTAAGGCGGCAATGGCAATGAAGGGAGACGCATTGCAGAATTACAGTTTAATCCTTGCAACGCAAAAGTAAATAAATAGCAATCAATCCACATTACAAGTTTAGGCGAAAAGCCAAAACTATCTAACTTAGTAAGAAGCCACGAATGGCAAAAACTAACAAATGCTTTAATTGAATTCAGAATAAAAAACATCTGTCTTACAATAACGAGCAAATCCACTGGAAACAAGTGAAGTGAACTCCAGAAGATTTGTAACTGTCTATCGTTTTTTCGAGAAGCCATGTTGAGATATACTCAAATTCGGAATAATATAATGCTGAAGTTGATCAGTAATTATAAGTTCCAGTAACTTCGATATTGCGCATAGCTTAGCAATACCACGGTAGTTTAAAATATCCCTTTTACTACCTTTTCTATGGAGAGGCGAAATGTAAGATTCTCTCCATATCATAGAAAAGGAACCGATAAATTAAACAACAAGAGGAAGAAGTAAAGCGCTACCACAATACTTTAAAACGCATGCAGGAATACCGTCAGGACATAAAAAGTGGGTCCAATAGCTTACTAGGCAATTGATTGGATAATTGGCCACTGCACTTGGGTCGGGATAAAAACTACGTCTATCACTAAAATTATTTTGGAAGAAGCTGATAAATAAGTTAGAAATATCAATATTAATACATCCCTCAACATTACCTAGTTTCAAAACTTTATTTAACTAGCAATCCCGGCGCGCTTCACTTCGCTTTTTTTTTCTGTCCAGTGTGTGCAACCATCTTCGTTTGTCAAACCCGTTAAAATCATGAGAAAAAAAGAGAGCACATGCTTTTTCTTTGTCCAATTAGTAATTCCTTCAAATATCCTAATTAGAATCTGATAAAACAATTTATTTTATACTACAAAAAAAAAAAAAAAAAACAACAACCACAATATTTATAAGCAAAGACGAAACGCTGCTCTGTGAGCATAGTTCGGCTATTCTTTCGGCTTTTCGTTCGGCAATACAACAAAGTCGTCGTACAACAAAATATAAGCAGACGAGACAGTATAATTGGCGTAATTAATTGTCAAACCGGTTCGTTTCAATTTATTAACAAGCTGAGTTTTGCGATTTTTCAGCCGAATTAAATCGCGGGAAAACCATGTTGGTCAATTATACTCATGGAAAACCTTGAAATTGGGATTGCATTTATTGAAAAATTTTAGTAAAGTTTTGTTAAACGACTGCACAGTTTCATCGATATCAATCATGGAATGTAAAGTAGACCAATCACTATTTAAGAGAAACTAGTTAAGTTTACCAAAATCAGCTTTTCTAAAACCAAAAAGATTTACTAGCCTTTCTAATAGGTGAATTCAATGAAGATGTCTTCAAAAGAATTTCTAGCTGAAGAGTATCATCATCTGAGTGTGATCTTGCTCAAGAAAATTATTCAGTGGTGTGGAGAAGAGAGTGGATGAACTTTGTAGAGTCCGCATAAGTAGTGTAAATTGCATTATCAGACGATGGTGAAATATAAGAACAATAAATACGATCTAACAGAAATCAGAACTCCACCATCAATTCTCGCAGACCGATCTCTCCTAAAAGTAACAAAAGTACCATAAAAAATTTCTTAGTTAAGGACTTCTGGATGGAACCAGGTTTCAACAAAAGCAATAATGTCAGAATCAAAAGAAAAGCTACAAAGAAATAACGTTTTAAGTTTAGAATTAATTCCTCTAAGGTTTTGAAACGGTAGTAACAAAGTGGACAGCTGAGAGTCATTGACTTTTTTTCTGTTTTGCTCCACTTTTTGCGTTTGTTGGTACCGGGACTAAATTAGCAAAAGGGTGATTTTTTAAGCGTAGTTTTTTTAAAAATCGAATAAAACACGCAAGTTTGCTTAAAATATTCAATTTCATTTTTATTGCATCGATAAATAGGCCTTTACCATTTACGTTTTAAAGACAACTTCATGTAAATGGTGTCTGCGGCTCCGTTTCAAATGGTCCATTCGGAAGGTCCAATTTTGCGTCACTTTTTCGAGTATTTCGGCCTGTATTCCACGAATTATGCGTGTTATGTAATCCTGTAAGGCTTCAATCGTGTTCGGCTTGTCCACATAGACTAACGACTTTACATAACCCCACAAGAAATAATTAAGAGGCGTTAAATCGCATGATCTTGAAATTTGCTAATAACAGCACGAATTGTTGATTTACCAGGTTGATTATGACGACCATAATATGGTCGTAACAAACGGTGCACATTTTTCACAGAGCAAGAATTTTGATAATAAATTTCAATAATTTGCAATCGTTGCTCGTTTGTAAGTCTTTCCATGATTAAATCGCAGAGTATACTGAAAAATTTTTACTTTGAAAAACTTAACTCTTAAGAAATCACCCTATACAATATCTTTATTTCGATCTTTGTAATCATATACATGCACAATACAGTTACTAGGCCAAAAGTTGGACTTAAACAATTTCGGGAAATAATCGGCCGGAACTATAATTTTAAAGGAAGAAATATATCGCTTGTAGGCAAACTTAAATGATAATAGGATTTGATTAGACCATCTGGGTCATAATAATGTAATGATTAACATCACATTGTCAATGGCTAACCGGGAGACAAATATGTCTTTAGAGACTGAATCGACAACTAAAGGCTTAGGTGAAAGTTTGACAGAAGGCGGTATAGTTGGCACAATAGCAGGGTTAGAAACCACTGTTTTATCTGCCATTACAAGAGATTCTGGAGAGGAAACTGAATTTAATCCATCTTGTCACTATTCGGAGTAGAGCAACCGGGAGTATTTGTGCTGTCAGACAATGTGTGTTAAGGAGACAAATCAGCACATTTTACTCCTCGAAAGATTTTTCATAAACTCCTAGCTTTTCACCTAGCCGATTATAATCCTTTACTAACTCTGAAAAGGCATTACGCGAAGTCATTACAAATTTGGAAAAATTAATCTCTGAAGTGTGGCATTCGCGACACGATCATCGTATGCCATTACTTTTGGCAATGCTGTCAACAATCCTACCAGTTAGGTCGGCACAAGCGACATGTGCATGGTTGTCGCAAATCCAACACGATTCCGAAGCGGTGGCAACATCGAGTACTATTTTACACTTCGCGTAACAACAAGCCATAATCAAGCACTCAAATAAATAAATAAAAGTTAATATACAAATAAAAAATGGATGAGGAAAAATTTAAAATACTTAAAATTAACTGAAGCATTCGAAAGTATGATGCATAAAGGGATGCCATTAAAATTAATAAAAGCAGAATACGGTGATTTCTGTTTGATTGGTTCTCTGTTGTCTACTCTGTTTCTTATTTTTCAAAATGTTAGAGGTCTTAACTAAAAGCTTCAGCAGTTATACCTTCATAGTTTTTCTTTTCATGCTGATATAGTTTTCGTTGAAACTTGGCTTCGGCCGGAGATCTTTAGTGCATATTTCATGTCTTGACAACATTGAGTTTTTCTGTATTAAAATTTCACTTGGTAGCTCCACTTTATTTGTTACTTGTTCTTATATTCCGCCTACTTCTGTAGAGATGATTTATTTAGTTCATGCAGATTTAATGAAAACCATTCGTTGCTTTCTTCATAGCACTGACTATTTATTGGTCATGAGAGATTTTAGCGTCAGTCTAGTGTCGTGGCCACCTTCTGATCTTTCAAATGGTTTTGTACCTGCAGCTGCGTGTTAACTTATTGATTCAATTCTTGACAATTCACTCAAACAAATTAACTTTATAAGGAATTCTAAAAATCGTATGCTAGACCTGGTTTTTACTGATTATCCTATTTATGTTTTAGTAAGGATGTCCAGTCCGTTATCTACCTCTGAAGATAGTTATCACCCCACATATTATCTCGAGTTTCATTCGAAGTCTCCCTCTCTTTGTCAACCCATTGAAAAAGTTGTCAAGACTATTTGTTTCAAAAAACTAATTTTGATAGGTTGAGTCTTTTACTTTCAGATACAAATTGGTCAGTTATGAATTCTTAGGGTGATATTGAAGAGGCTGTCATTTCAATAAATGTATACTGAAACTCAACAGTTGATAGGTCACCGTGGTTTTCTCGCGAAACTGCATCTGTCCCGTCGGTGTGGAAGGAGTTTTTTATTTTTTCCACTCTATAAAAACCGATATGTAATTATCGAGGTTTTGCTAAAGAATGCGCAATTCCAAAACTCCTGCAACACATAATTACTGATCAACTTCAGTATTCTATTGTTCCTAATTTAAGTTCCTCTCAACATGGCTTTTAAAAAAACGGTTTATTGTAACAAATCTCTTAGAATTTACTACTTTTGTTCGTGATTTTGCCTTAGATCGACAAACGGATGTTATCTACACTGACTTTAGTAAATCTTTTTATAGTGTCTGCCATTCATTACTTCTAGAAAAACTTGCCAAGTTTGGCCTTTCCCCCAGGCTTGTATTATGGATTGATAGCTATCTAGGTCCCAAAAAGTTAAGTTTAATGGCTATGTCGCTAAAAATATAATTGTTTACTCTGGTGTTTCTAAAGGTAGCCACTTAGGTCCTTTGCTTTGTAACATTTTCATAAATGAGCTTCCATTAGTTATTAAGCATCCTCATTTGCTTATGCTTACTGATGATGTAAAGCTATGTTTTACTGTTGGTTCTCTTCATCATCAGAGTATTCTTCAAGAAGACAGCGAATGGAAATTTTCTTTTCCTAAATTGTGAAAAATGTAAAGTAATGTCTTATAATCGCAGCAAAGTCTCGTTATATACCTACTCTTTAAATCGTTCTTCTTTAACACGTGTTTACGAATTTTGTGACTTAAGAGTTTTGATGACCCCCAGACTTAACTTTAGTTCTCACATTCTTATGACCACTAATAATGCTAGAGGTTTTATTCAAAGATGGTCTAAAGAATTTAATGATCCTTATGCCACCAAGAAGCTTTTTACTTCTTTGGTTCGTCCGATTTTAGAAATGCTTCATATATTTGGAATTCTCAACTTACAATATTTAATGGCCGCATTGAATTTGTCCAAAAACAATTTCTGCTTTTTGCTTAGCGAGGATTAAACTGTAATTAATCTTCCTACCTTAGCTAGTCGGAGATCCATGTAAGGTATGCTTTTTTCTTCATAACCTGATAAACGGACAACTCTCATTATCACCTCTGAAAAATAAATTTTAACATGCCTCCGCGTTCAACAAGATATTATTTGCTCATGAGACTAAACACTGCACGATCAATTTTCTTACTGCACGATCCTTTTTATGCTTTGTGCTTAGCTATCATTCATTTTCCAAAGAAGCCTATTCTTCTTCTTTAAAATCTTTTCTTACTGGTAGATTTAATGAAATTAGATAGAATTAGATACTTAATTGAAATTTTACTATGTATAGTTGTAATAATTTTGATTTAGTTGTTTAGTTTTATTAATTAGTTTTTGTAATTTATAAGTATATTTGTCAGTAGGTAAAGCAGCTTTTGACCATTATTGGTCATAGCTGTGAAACAGACACTAGGTCTGGTTTCGTAAGTCTTCTTGTTTGTATATCTTAGAATTCATACCGTGCGTCAACTTCGAGAAGAAGTATGCAAACATGAAAGCTTATACAATGACTAATGCTATGTAGTAAGTCAGGCTAAGAGCCAATTTAGACGTAACATATCATTTAGATGTCCACACGCCTAAATGCAAACGGTGTTAACCCTTGGGAAACAAAACGAGGTGGTGCAAGCCATCACCCATAACACGGCCGAAGCGAGTTGTTAAACAGAGGACACTATCCTTGCATGTGCGGCTGGCAAGGCACACTGCAGCCACACACCGTATTTTCCATAAAATTTATCGTTTTTCGTTCGTCAATGAACCCCGTAGGTTAACCGTACTTTACCCTAACTTTTAGAGTTCTGTTCGTGTGCAACAATTTCTGGTAAAAATTTGCGCTGATATATGGGCTAATGGGTCACATGATTGCTGAACTAGAAAGTAGTTCGAGCGATTTAGTCGGAGACACGCCCCTTCAGCACGACTTATCACCACTCGATCTAGCTAATGTAATCGAGATGTTTCCCTCGTTTGATCGTAGAGAATTGGGCATAGACTTTGCTTTGTCTCCCGCGTAGTCAACAACGTTACATGCAAGGATGCGTATCCACTGCTACATATTGACGGCATATTAAGCTTACCATCAGCTCGATTCATTTCTGGTCTTGATTTAAATCAAGCCTTATGACAAATACCCCTTGATAAAAATTCGAAACAAAATACCGCATTTACCATCTCTAATCATCCTTTAATTTAATATAAAGTAATGACGTTCGTACTTTGTAACGCTCCACAGACCATGCGCCATCTGATGGATCACGTAATTCTACCACACTTACGTACACTCGCGTATTTAGACGATTTATTTATCCTTTCGGACTCGACCTCGACTCACATTTGATCCTTTTGCAGGAAATCGCATTATGCTTGCGTAAGTCAAAATTCTGTTTTAAAGAGATTAACTACATCGGCTTCGTGATAGTTGAAGGCAACATAAAAAAATTCGAGGTGATACAATAATATTCCAGTATCGGTGAGGCAACTGAGATGATTCCTGGGAATGACACCACCGTAACGTTCCCCTTAACCGAATTGTTAAAGGAAAAAGCTTTGCTTGGAATGAAGACTGTGTCGAATTATTTCTGCCAAGGACTGTTGTGCCAGAGTTCGTTACAGAAAATTTATATTTTTCTGGTTAAAATTAGATACTGTGGGTGGTTCCGTGTAATATATGTGTTTATTGGTAGTTCTCTTTTGTTTTTGTTTCTTGTTGTTTGCTTTATGTCCAATTCCCTTCGTGGGCTAAGTTTTATTTGTAAATTCCACTGTTTTTACTAATGCCTTTTAATACTAAAGTGCTTTTGTGCTAGTTCCTCGTGTCCCGCTCATTGCTTGTTTGTTGCCTCTTGTTGTGTGATCGTTTCTAGCTCGTGGCTTCTCGTTGCTCTTGTTGTGGCCTCTCGTTGCCTTTCGTGTATTCTCTGGTGGCTCAATATGATCGCGGCGTCTACGCGATACCCAGAGTTAGTAGACTGCTCCGTTAACTAGCGATTTTACCTGCAACGATAATTAGTACTCCTACCTAGCTAATTCTCTGTACTGTGGGCTATGCAAGTTGCGTGTATCAAGTAATTCCTTGGCAACACGTGTTGTTTACAAGACGGTTTGCGTAGGTCATGTAACTCCTTGGCGCTATGACTTATTCGAGAAAAGTTGTGGGTATCAAGTAACTCCTTGGCGACACGACTTGTTTATACCAATTTATGTCAAGTTCTCAGCTACCCTATGTATCGAGGTCTTAGCCAACTTACTTAGTCAGTTAACTTATTTTTTGTTGTTAATATTATCAAACGAAAATAATAATTTAATGTTGGTGTGATGACGTCATCTGCCTATGCTGTATTTTAAATCTGATACCTTTAGTTCACAGGTCATTGCGTGACCCGCTAAGCTACCTTGCTGTTATTCTATGTTTCGCCACTTGCTTATATCAACTCATAGTACTTGTTTCTATCTATTTTAATATTTGTATACATTTGTAACAATGCAATCTTTTCTGATTGTTCCATGACGCTAAAGCGGCCTTCAAAAAGTTAAAGCACAAACTTACGATTGCCCCCATACTGAAGACCCCGATTTTGACAAGCCCTAACGCGATTAGTTCACAGGCGTGCTGACTGGCGTAGAAAAGCCAAAGAAACGAAACACGCTGAGACACGTAAGGAAGCGTTGCGCGCCGCTGATGGCGAAGTAGTTAATTCTCAGCTGTCCACTTTGTTGGTATCATTTTAAAACATTAGAGAAATTAATTGTAAACTTAAAAGGTTATTTCTTGATAGCTTTTCATTGGATTCTGATATTATAGTTTTTGCTGAAACCTGGGCCCATCCAGAAGTCCTTAACTAAGGAATTTTTTATGGTAGTTTTGTTACTTTTAGGAGAGATCGGTCTGCGAGAATTGATAGTAGTGTTCTGATTTCTGATAAATCGTCTCTATATGTCGATGAAGTACTTACCCCTTTCTCTGGTAATATTGAGTTTCTTTGTAAAAAAGTTTTAGTTAACAATTGCAATATATTTTTAATTTGTCCTTATATTGCACCATCGTCTGATGATACAATTTACACTGCTCATGTGAACTCTATAAAATTCGTCCACTCTCTTCTCCACACCGCTGACTATTTATTAGTCATGGGTGATTTTAATCTCCCGCTAGTCTCTTGAACCCCTTCTGATCTTTCAAATTCCCTTAAACTTCGTTCTTCATGTAAATTTGTTGATATAATATTAAATAATTCTCTTGAGCAAGATCACACTCAGATGATGATACTCTTAAGCTAGAAATTCTTTTGAAGGCATCTTCATTGAATTCACCTATTAGAAAGGCTAGTAAATCTTTTTGTTTTAGAAAAGCTGATTTTGGTGAATTTAACAAGTTTCTCTTAAATACTGATTGGTCTACTTTAAATTCCATGGATGATATCGATGAAGCTATGCAGTTGTTTGATATAATTTTATTTAAATTGTTCAATAAGTGCCTTCCTAAAGTTGAGGTTTTCCCTGTGTCTAGTAGACCAGCATGGTTTTATCGCGATTTAATTCGGTTTACAAATCGTTAAAATCGTACAATACATAGGTGTTTTAACGTGCCCGAAACTTAACTTCAGTTCTCAGATTCTCATGACTACTAATAAAGCTACAAGTGTTCTTGGCTTTATTAAAAGATTGTCTAAAGAATTTAATGATCCTTACACCATCAAACAGCTTTTTACTTCATTGGTTTGTCCGATTTTAGAAATGCTTCATGTATTTGGAATCCCCATCTCACAACATATCCTGACCGTATTGAAGCATTTTTTTTGCTTTTTGCGTTGCGCGGATTAAACTGGAATTCTGCAATTCGTATCCCTTCATACCATTGCCGCCTTAAATTGATTAATCTCTACCTTAGCTAGTCGGAGGTTCGTGTTAGGAATTCCTTTTCTTCATTATCTTATTTTTTTATTCTTTTTTATTTCCCAATTGTATAAGTATTCTGTCTCAAATAAGTTTGACTTTAATACAATATTTAGAGCTTTTTGGGTTTATACTTAAGTTACATGAGCATTCAAATGTAGCTTACTATTATATTTGATATTTGGTTTAAAAAAAAAAGAGAAAAAAGTAGGAACACCTCGTCTGCAGGCGATTACTACACACAGCTTCCCCGCTCTCGCGAGATACTGTATCGTTCACTGCCTACAGCGAGGGATTCCTTTTTCCTTTCATTTGGGTAGGCGGAGATGGTGTGTTGGTTTTGTTATGTTAAGTCGATTGGACGGCGTCTTTGTAGTTTTCTGGGAAGGGTTAGCTCTAGCGTTGGTAGGGTATTTATATCGTTGTTGCAATGCACTTCGATTGTTGATTGGTGTCTACGGCTTGTTTTTTGTATTTGCTGTGCGACTGTTGGCACTTTAAGGTCACGATGAATGTCGTTATTAGAGACATACCTGGATGCGTTGGTGATAACTCGTAATATTTTTGATTGTTGTCGTTGTATGATGTCCAGGTTAGTT
>JBAMBQ010004345.1:0-241062 GCA_037044495.1 Stegana nigrithorax | reverse complement strand
CACACTTGAGGAATACGGCGCAATCCTCGACGACTTGGTGGATGACGCCAGATACCACCATCCGGTTCTCATCGCAGGGGACTTCAACGCCTGGGCGGTAGACTGGGGCTCGCCGCGTACCAATGCTAGAGGGCGCACTTTGCTGGAGGCGTTCGCTGTGTTGGACATAGCTCTAGTTAACTCTGGAAACGAGCCCACCTTCATCAGAGGAGAGCAAAGCTCAATAATTGACCTGACTTTCGTCAGCGCATCGATTTTTGACACGACCGGCTGGAGGGTGAGTGAAACTTATACGGGGAGCGATCACCAAGCAATCCTAGGTTCCATTTTGCCACTGGGGCGGCCCTCGGACCGACGCAATGAGCACACTTGCAGCGGCTTTAAACCGGACACCCTCGACCCAACAAGATTCGAGTTTGTATTTCGCGACATTGATCATGACACGGCGCATAATACAGACCCAAACAGTCACGCAGCAGCGGTTATGCAAACAGTCCGCTCCGCTTGCTCAGCCAGCATGCACTCCAGACGACAATACGGGCTCCATCATAAGCAAGTCTACTGGTGGAGCAACGAAATCGCTGCCGCTCGCGCAGACTGCTTTCGGGCTAGAAGACAACGCGGTAGGAACAACACCACCCATCTGACGGAATTTTACGACACTCAGCTTAGGCTAAAAAAGAAGATTCTTAACGACATGATCAAGGCACGGAAAAGGTCATGCTTCCTGCAATTAATCGACGACACCGAAAGTGATCCCTGGGGGAAAGCTTACAAAATTGTAGCCAAGAAAACTAAGACGTGCAGGCCAGCGGCACCGGGTTCACCTGAGGAGATGCTTCGAATAATCACGACGCTATTTCCAACGCAAGAGCGGATTGCTCACACAGCAACGCAGACTGACTCCAGCCACGACGACTTAGTTGTGACGGTCCCAGAAGTCCTGGCTGCCGCCAGCAAGATAAAAATTGGCAAGGCCTCCGGGCCAGATGCCATCCCCCCAAACGCGCTCAAGCTGGCTATCCTGCTCCGGCCCGACGTGTTTTCGACGCTTTTCAGCGTATGCATTCAGAGCGGAATCTTCCCAGACACATGGAAGAAACAAAAACTCGTCCTCCTGCCAAAACCAGGTAAGCCGCCAGACGACCCAGCTTCTTACCGACCAATATGCCTGCTAGACATTGCCGGCAAGGTTCTGGAATACATCCTCCACGAACGCCTCGAGGCAGCGGTGCTACGCTCAGGGGGACTCGCTGCTAACCAGTTTGGCTTCACCAAGGGTAAATCCACTCTGGACGCGGTGGGTACACTAGTCAAGACAGCTGAGGCAGCTATAGCAGGGGTTCGCTGGAAAGGCGGAACCAAAAAATATTGTCTCGTGGTGACCCTAGATGTGCGGAACGCCTTCAACTCGGCCAACAGAAATTCCATCGTCGAGGCACTGGTGGCGCTGAACATCCCTGGATATCTAGTCGACACCATTATTAGCTACCTGAGCGATCGCATGCTCACCTACGAGACGACTAATGGACTAAGAGAATACGAAGTCACGGCTGGAGTTCCCCAAGGCTCCGTCCTAGGACCACTCCTGTGGAACATAATGTACGATGGGGTTCTAAGGTTGGAAATGCCAAACGGCGTGACGATCCTAGGATTTGCTGACGATCTTGCCATAGTAGCGGTCGCCAAGGAACTGGCCGAGGCGGAAGGGATATGCAACGTGGCTATACAGCGAGTGCGCAATTGGCTGTGTGGAGCAGGACTACAGTTAGCGGAACAAAAAACTGAGGCGCTATTGATTTCCAGCAGAAAAAAAGTGGAAACGGCCAAAGTTACGGTGGGCGACTCTACTATCGTCTCATCCCGCACTATAAAATACTTAGGTATCACACTGGATACGAGGCTGTGCTTCAAAGAGCACCTAACATACGCCAATAACAAAGCAGCAGAGGCGTGCAGAGCACTGTCGCGCATCATGCTCAACACGAGGGGGCCCAGGCAAGGCAGGAGACTGCTCCTACATAGCGTGACGAAATCCATAATAATGTACGGAGCCCAAATTTGGGCCAATGCTATGAGGACCAAATCATATAGACGTTCCTTGGAGTCGACGTATCGCCTATGTGCCATAAGAGTGTGCTGCGCTTTCCGGACCATTTCTGACGATGCCGCTCTCGTAATTGCAGGAATGGTCCCCATCGACCTCCTGGTAAAAGAACGATGCGCAAAACACCATACCCCGAGACCCACCACGACCGATGCAGAGTTGCGGGGCGAAAGCCTCAACCAGTGGCAAACGCGTTGGGATCTCTCTACAAAAGGTCGCTGGACACACAGGCTGATCCCAAGTATTGCTCAATGGATTAGCAGGCCTCACGGCGAGGTGAACTTTCATCTAACACAGCTGCTCAGTGCCCATGGGTGCTTCAGAGCATACCTGCATCGGTTCGGACATGACGTATCCCCCATGTGCCCGACGTGCGGCGACGGAGTTATAGAAGACGCAGAGCATTGCGCCTTCCAATGCCCTAGATTCGCCGCCGCAAGAAGGCAACTACGCTTGGCTCTTGGTGAGGACTTCAACCCGGAAAACATAGTGGGGCTGATGTTAGAATCCACGCAAAACTGGAACGCAGGCTGTGGCTTTGCAGCCCACATTATGACGTCTCTGCGCGCTGCGGACTCCATGCGCAGATCTTAGCGTTCTAGCCACCCCGCGAAGCAATGCCTAGCGGCGGTCCCGCGGGTAGTGGTTACTCTTTTCCCTCCTTTCTTAATTGTTATTTGTTATCTATTCTATTGAAATAAAAAAAAAAAAAAAAAAAAACACACTCACACATGCATGTGAGACTACAGACAAACACTGGCACAGGCAGAGGCAAAGGCAAAGGCACAGGCGCAGGCATGCCATGCCGACAAGTGCAAAAATGGCATTTTTCGGTATGCAATGCAGCAGGCAAGGCACGGAGTGGCTCAGCACTTGCTGCCAACATCCCACGAAGCATCGCAGAGGTGGAGCGGGAGTGGATGGGGGAAGGGGAGTGGCGGCGGTTGCAAGCTTTGCTGGTCGCTGCACTCGCTTACACTCGGTAAGGTGCCACGCAGTCTTTGCCACAAAAGCCACTGGCATGCAGCGAAAGCAGCAGCAGTTGTTGTTGTTGCTGTTTGCTGCTTGTTGTTGTTGTTGCTGTTGCTATTTGTTGTTTGCTGTTGGGAGCATAGTGTATGCTTTAAGTGGTGGTTGCTGTCACTAAGTCCTTGCCGCAAACACATAAGCACACACACACACTCGCACAAGCACTTCGACGCAGGCACTCTGTGTGCGTCGTCACCCTTGTCCTTGCTCCTTGCGCTGCATATCGAGGATGCAAACAATGCAATCAAAAGGTAAAACACGCAACTCATCAGCATGACTCATGCCCAGCGTGTGCATCCATCCTGCCCGTGTGCCACACCATCCGACCCAACCACCCCCACTCCATCCCCTATCTCATGTGGTAAATTGCAATACGCTAACGCCGACGGTCTTATGCCTTAAGGACATTAACCTAATCAAAATGCTGCAGTTTACCTAATCCCCGGCTCTGCCCTAACCTGTTTGTGCGCCCACTCTCTTGCAAGGCTCCCTTGCCGTGCTTGCCGTTGTGGGTCTTGCTGCGCATTACCTTGTAACCGTAGCGGAAACCGATCCCCCGCCGTACCCAGACCGCGCACTTCGGCGTCTTTGTGCGCTGCCGCAGCCGCCCTCTGCCGTTGATTGTGTGCGAACGTGCACTTCGCTTCAGTTCTACGCTTCAATGCACATGGCGCGGTGAGGTGTGGCTTCTATGGCGTCGCTTTCATTACCCATCGTCCTTTATGGCTGCCTCACATTCGGTTGTCGCTAAGCTATGCTTAAATATTCCTTATTAAACGGATTTGTCGCTGCTGCTGCCTTGCGGTTGTGATTTGCGTGCGCGATTATTTGGTTTCTGATATTTTAAGACGATGTAAGGAAATTAGTTCGTTAGGTCAGATTTCAAGTGAGATGAGCTGATCGCCTAAATGGAAGGAGCTATCTAAGTGCTCTTGATTAACGCCATGCTAAGCCTTGCAATCCATTAATAGTTTGATACTGCTGCCATCCACTCGCAGCCAACACTTTATGGCTATGGATCACCTGCTGCTGCGACAAATATACCGAGCTGAGCGCAATTATGTTCATTATATTCATGACATATTCCGGTTTTTCTGGCGAACATAATAAGCAGCCGATGTGCAATCTATGGCGAATAATATAAAAAATAATAAGCATTGTTCTAAAAGTAAATGAACCATCTTAAAATCCAAATTTGTTATCCAGATTATATTTACATATTGGCAATTCATTATTAAGTTGGTTCCATTTGAAAAAAAGTTATTCATCAGATTGCCTGCACACCCTTCTTCCCATGTTTCAATCCTTTTCGTATAATTTTGAGAATTAAGAACTGTTTTGTAGTAGCTGCAATGACCAAGTGCATTAGCATTTTGTATGAATCTCCGTTTAGCAAAAATTAAAGTAATATTTAAAATAAAAATTTGAGTATGAAATTGCAGAAACTTTGCATGTGTATACGTTTGTATATTTTATGGCAATATGAGAGTGGCAGCAAAACCACCCACGCAGGCAGGCAGGCAAGGGGGGCCAAGGCGAGGAGACTCATGGCATGCCACAGTCAAGTCATTTATGCAATGACACTTTAGTGCCGTTGTTAGCTGCATAAATATTCAGTTAGTCTGTATGCATAGATGCAATGTTTGCCAACAGCAACAACAACAACAACAACAACAACAGAAACAACAACAAGAACAGCAACAACAAACAAGACAACAACGCCGACAACAATACAGACGACAATGATGTTAGCAACAACAGCGACAACAACTAACACAACTACTTCAGAAACAAGTAAAACAACAACAACAACAACAACAATACTTAGAGGAGGAAGAAGAAAAAGCATAACTTAAACAACTTGAATGCAAATCTGTGCCGCACAGCAAGTGGCGTAAAATATTTTCATATGAGTTTTCGAAGGCGTCTCCAAGTAAATCGTGTCGTGTCGTGTCGTGTCGTGTCGTTTGCTGTGGTGTAATGTCACCGTATGTAGGCGTATGTTGTATTTTTGTAGACTATATGCTTCTGATTGTTGTTGTTGTTGTTGTTGCTATTGCTGTGGCTGGTGCAAGCGAAGTTTGCTTTGTAACTTAAGTTGTAAATGAAGTTTAGGCCGGAAGTTGCAACTGCCAACAGCCAACTGGCAACTGGCAATGGGAAGGGGCACAAACTGAACCACGTTGCTGCCTGCTCACATGTCGTTAGGCATTGGCTTCGGTTTAATTGGTAATTGCAAAGGCAGCACATGCGGCTATAACGGTAAACATGCAAGTAACAGGAAATCATGCGAGCACAGTCAGTTAAAGTGGATGAGACAGCGTAATCGAAGTTGGAATTCAGTGCCGTACAGTCGGTTCCTTTGAGGCAGGTGGGACTGTAATTGATATGTAATTAACATTGAGCCAAGGCACGCTTTATGATATTGTATCGCATTACATAGCAATTCGAAGTATTAGCGTCAGTAACTGCTGCCATACAGCAGCAGCGCATATGCAGCATTAAATACAAAAGCTTATGTGTGTGTTTGTGTGAGTGTGTGTGTGTGTGTACATGTAAATCTGATGCCGCACATTTTATCTGCATTCAAATGAAAAATGTTCGCAGTAAGTGGAGATGCAATGCGGACTTTGGCAGCAAACACAGCGCAAGGATCCTTAACGAGTGCGAGTATCCTGTGCATAAGCAGGACAAGCATGACACGCAGTAAACCAACTACATGCTGTAATAAAAATGAGCAAAATTTTTGCCATTGGCATGTTGGCAATTTTGGGGCAGCAAAAATGCCGACAAACTTGAAAAAGGTTTGGCTTGGCTTGGCTCGGCTTGACTTGGCTTAGCTTAGCTGAGCTTGTGCTGGCTAGACTGTGTGTGTCCTTTTCATGCAAAGTCCTGCATGCGAGTGCCTGCGATGGCTGGCATGCCTTTGCTTGTCTTTTGATAGCCTGTCTCAGATGAATATTAATTACCATTTGAAAGCTTGTCATACACTTGTGTAAATTTATCAACAACATTGTTGTCTGCCTCCGACTGCCCAACTAACCAAGCAGTCTAGCAGCCAAACAACAAACACAACAAAGCATCGCAGTAATGCAAAGGCAACAGCAATAGCAACAAGAACAACAAGCAAAATACCATTGGCATCTTCAATAATAGCAAAAAGAGACAAAGAGAAGGAGATCGCAAAGCATTGAGGAGAAGACACACAACGAAGTTAGGCATGAAAATTGCCATGGAGCAAGGATTAGCAAAGGATTTGCCAATAAGTGCAAATGGGCACACAAGGCGACTGCTGCCGTGCAGCCAGGATGCGCGCAAGTATGCGTGCCGTATTCTGCCTGGCATGCAATGCCGACACGTTTCCTTTTTTTACACACACATTTCGTTGTTTCGTTTTTGTTTTCTGTTTTCTGTTTTCTGTTTTTTGTTTTTTGTTTTTCTTCATTTGAGTTTTTGCTTTTGATGCAAGTTTGTTTATGTTTGGCTTGTTGAGCCTAACCCACTTGCCACTCCTACGCTGGCGTGTTGATTGTCTTTGCCTTGCCACACACCCACACACACACACACACATACACACACTTTTTAAGCAAGCACAATGCGTGTCTGTACATTGTATTTTCCTGCATGAATGTATTCGCTGTTGTTGCTGTCTAGTGTGGTTCATGTTGTTGTTGTTGTTGTTGTTGTTTGTTGTTCGGTTTACTGGTTTTCTACGCTGGCAAAATGCAATAAATAAATGCATGAGTGTGTTCATTGAATTTACACGAGACAATGCAATGTAATTGATACTCGTACCACTTAAGCATTCGCACACTTCCCCCACACTCTCTCCCAGGCTCAGATTGCCACACATAGCTTAAGTTGGCGGATTTGGCGCTAACGTTGCCACAGCCATTGGCGCTGGCCCCGGCAATGCATGTCGACTTGGAGTTGGAGTCGCAGTCCCTACTTATTTGCATAATGTAAAATGTTTTGTTTAGACACGACGACGGTTGCAGTTTGAGTTATTTGACTGCGCTCTCATCGCCTGATTCCGTATGCAGTTTATTCTTAAAGTCCTCTTTGCCATTTATATAATTAGAAAGCTACAAGGCAAACTGCAGCTGCATATTGGCATATTTTCTCAGAATCTACGAGAAATTTAATTAGCTTTCTCAGCATTGCCTCGATTTGCAAGAGCATGTTTGAAAAGCAGAAATGATAGCATCAGAAATCATCACAAGTATTTGGCAACAGCAGGAGCAGCTGAAAAGACATGCAACGTTCGTTTGGTCACTGAAGGAATTGGCTATTTAAGCAAATCTTGCCTCTTATGCAAGCCTGAAAAATATATTTACTCCAAAAAAATAAAATTCTTTTCTATATAAAAGTTATGTTCTTAGTTAACATTTTTTGAACTGACTGTTATTAGTCTCCTCTTTTCTTATTGCATTAGTATACGTGCCGCATTCGCTCCGTAAAACTTATCACTCCTGATCTCCATAACAAAATTATTCAAAAATGTTTTGCCTATATTTATAATATGATTATCTGCAAACTGTTTATATTGAAACCAAAACCAAAAATTTAACAATTAATGTCAAAACAAAAAGTAGCAAATAAATAAATAAAATGAAGAAGTCTAATAAATATGTATGGAGTAGAAATTCCATACTCTCATGCGGTATAGACAAAAATAATGTAAAATGACAATTAAAACGAATTTAAATTGCATGCGAATTATGAACTTCGACAATTGCTGATTACATCGGACACGGCATGAAAGGGAGCGAGTCGTGCGTTGGAAATGAATAAGCAATTAAAAGTGTACGCAAAAACTGTATTTAAATAAAATAAAACAAGCAACGGCGAGTGAAGCACTTTTGATGACGACTGGCAGGCTTTCATATGCTCTACAGGAGGCTCTAAAATAAGAGGCAATGATTTGAACAGCTTCAGGATCATACGAAGTTTGATGCACCATATAAATTATGTTTCAAAATGTTGAAGGACTATGTCGCAGTTGGCAACAGCATTGAATTGAGGAGCAGAAGTTCTGCGTTCACTTGTTTGATTTTTTTATGCTCAATTTCTGCAATAATTGGCTGTCATACACAGCTAATCAGTACTGTGGTTTAAATTGGTGCCATCCGAGCTCATTATTTTGAGAATGGCTGTGCATGTTACATTTAACGGGGCGGCGTGCACACGCTCTCCTGTCTGTTGTCGGTACTCAGTCAGGCAGGGTACAAAAAGACACTCGCACATAATTATGTGTCACTGATTACATCGAAAGTTATGTGCACATGCCTGATTGCCTTTTGTGTGTGTAATGAGTTGTCGACTTGTTTTCGAACCTGAAATCAAACATTACTGGCAAATAATATCGATTTTATGTACTCGCAGTAAGCACTTCGCGGCATGCAAATGACATGATAAAAAACACATTTGCACATGCGAGCATAAAGCGAAGCTCATTGTCTTTAATGTCGTTAATGCTGCAGTTTTTTTTTTTTTAATTTAATTTTGTCAAAATGTTAAAAATTAAACGAGAAATAAAAATAAAACATGTTTATAATGAAATAAATAATCAACAAAATGCAGCTGTGTGCGCTATTTCTAGAATAGTGTAGGCTCAGCGACATTCTACTTCTCATTAACTGGCGATATGCAGTTTACAGACTTAGTTAAATAACTACTCAGGGTATGCTTTGCAGCTCAATTTCCTTGTGAGTTTAGCTAAGAAAAAGTTCTTTGCATACATCTGAATGTAGTCCTTGTTGGTGTCCTTGTTTCTAAGTTTTCTAAGCTCTAGTGGTAGAAACAGCATTAACCGGCTTCGTAAACTACAATTAGCCACTAAATTTTTCACTTTACCTTCACCATTCCTCTTCTCTGCTTGATACGTGATTTACCCAACCATTGACTTTTTTTTTAATACCTTGTGCCGCAAAATGGTAAAGGGTAAAGTATATATATTCTTGATCAGAATCGAAAGACGAGTCGATTTCGGATTGGATCATTATGTATATTGGTTCACTATATTATATAGCTGCCATAGAAACGATCGGCTGAAAAATGACTTGTTAAGAATAACTTTATTGATTTTTGAGATATCATGATATAAATAATACAAACTATCAAAGGGAAAAAAATTATTGAATTGTGAATTGGGTACAGGGTATTCAATAGTCGGGTGCTCCCAACTACATCCCTACCTTTCTAGTTTTAATTTATATTTGAATTGTGCTCATATTATGCTTCATATGAGAGCCAATTTAACCATGCAACGATGAAGCAAATGCTTTTACCTTTACGATATTTTTATTAGAGCTCCAATTGGAGAGTCATGCATTCAAGGGCAAGGTGGTGGCCAGCAAGCATGAGGAAATGGGGGCAATGCTTAGGCTACTCTCAGTATAGCACATTTAAACTAAATCAGTGTTCATAGGAGCAGAGCGGAGCAGTTTATGCTCAGCATTGGTTGGCCTTAATAAAGACTTTGAGTGGCTTGAGCTGCACTCTTCTACGTCTATCGATTCGTGTAAGCTAAAGCTGCCAGCCATTAATGAGATTATGGTAAGTGACTTAGGCAAAGTAAAATAAGTTAACGTGTTCCTGCTGTGATGCGAATAATTGATAATCAGTGAAAGAGTGCAGCTAGAAAGCAAAGGAAATAATCAATAAATGCCACTTTTAAGTTAGATGCACTAGAACAAAACAAATTGCCCGATAACTTGAATCCAATCTCAATGTATAAATAAATAATTAAAATAAAAGATTCTATTGACATCTAGTGCGATAATTCAGCAAACATGCTTAAACATTATGCTTAAGAATTCTTTAAAAAAAATAAACGAAATGACTTTAAATTTAAAAATTTTAAAAATGTATTTTCTCTTTCGTCAGGTACCACCTACACACAGCAACAAAATATCAAACTCCTAAAATCAAGCTCACCATTGCAAGAAAGACAACAACAAAACGCACTGCAACCCGCCATAGCAACAACAGTTGCAACAACAAAAACAACAACAACAGCCGCAGCAGCAACAGCAACACAATGGCGCAACAGCATATCAGGCGGAGCGAGCAACGACGAAAGCTTGATCGAAGAAGACGAGGATATCGATTTTCTTCGCTCAACAGTTGACAATAAATATGAGGAACAACAACAAGAAGAACCACAACAAAATAAAGAACAACTGCAACCACAAAAATGTGCCAAAAATTGTTTAGCAAATGCTCAAAAAGCAATTTTCTCAAACGCTTTCCTTTCACGTTCTACAGCCGCAACTGGATTTCCCACTTCTGCCGTTGCCGCTTCTGCTGCCACTGGCGGCCCTGGTGCCGCTGCCGGCGCCTGGGTGAGTGCCACGGCAGCCACTTTCACTGCTGCATTCCCAGAAATGCCTTCAAGTACTGAGCAATTGAATGCAAGGCAACACACTCAGTTCACATACAGCAAAAAGCATATAAATCCTGCCAAAACAAAGAAGAAGAAGCACAAGGAGAAGAACAAGGACCTAACCGACCCATGGACTGCACAGCAGCCACATAAGAAAAAGCGAGAGCACCAAAAAGTCCACATTGCCCATCGAAACCTACACAGAGAGGTCACAGTACATGCCAAGCAGCGCCGATATCGCCGCGAGACCGCAGAGGATGTCGCTGACGGTAATGTGGACCTGGATGGGGATGGCGATGGGGACGCCGAGCCACTGACTGCAGCCACACAAAGCGTTGACATACTCGAAACGCTTGCACCAGCCGCGACAGCGACTTTGGCCGGTTCCACAACGCTGGGCCATGCAAATCAGACGAGCCATCTCGAGAATCCGCTGCTAATGGCAAAGATTAAGCGCGCCCGTTCCACTCTGGGCCTCACCGAGGCCGACATCAAGGCAAAGGAGGCCAAAGGCGAGGCCATCATCATCATCGATGACGTGGAGGAATTCGACAGCGGCACCGCGCCGCGCGACGTCGAACGGCATGGCGGCGACTTTGAGCATAGCGAGGACTACTCGCAGGAGGGTCCACTTGAGCCGCGTGTGCTGCCACTGCGACCAGTGTTGCCCAATCCCTATGAGGACGAGGAGATGTCCGTGGTCTACGCTGAGCAGCATTCCGAGATACGTTTGATGTGTGAAGTTGATTTGGACATATCGACAAGCATTTGGTACAAAAACGGGCAGGTGAGTAACGCCAGATGCGGCTTAACGCAGCTTTCTTTTTATTATTTGTTTTATTTGTAGCATACTTACTGGCGTTGGCATTAAGTCGCTAAGCATTCGGACTTTAATTGCATTGCAAAGCGTTTAATAATGCTCAGCAGCAATTTGCTTTGTCTGATCTCGCATTCTCGCGCAATTTTCTCTTGCTTTCCTTTGCATTGCTGCCTTCTGTTTGTCTTACTTACTTCTTGAGCACTTGCCGGCAACTCATTTTAATGCCAGGGGTTTAGTTTCCTCCTCTACTCCGTTGCAGGCCGTCGTTTTGTTTGCTTTGTGCATTGTGCTTGTGCAGGATCCTTTGTGTGGCTGCAGCATTCGTTGTCCGCTTATTTGTCGTTTAACTGTCACATTATGCAAATAAGATAATCGTTATTATTTGATAGTTTCTGATGTCAAAGCGTTGTCCTAAGCGTTGTAGGAGTTCATGTTCAAGCACAGACAAACAAACGAAGCGACATGGACTACGCAAGGAAGAAACGGTTGAATGAAGAATAAGTTCACTTAGCTTATTTTCTTGTTTGCAATTGCAGTTTAAAAGTTCTTTGCCATAACGTCTTGAATCGCATTAACATAACGTCTAGACAGGTTAGGGCACAGCTACTCGGCTTACTCAAGTGCGAACCAGTGTAACTGTTGATGTCACTAGAATTGGAACTTCTCATGCATATCCTGAGATATTTGAATTGAAAAAAAAATCAAAACAGCATTTCAAATTATTATTGTGAAGGCCAAAGTACTTCTCGAAATGTTAACCTTTAAGTAGCACCTATTTGACAATTATCAGGAACTAGCAGAGGATATTGCAGACTAATTAGAGAATCTTAAGGGGCTAAAACTGATTTTTCTAGCTGCTGAAGACCTAAGGACAATGAAACAATCCTTAACAAAATCAAAGTTGGTAAGAAGAGCTTTTCTAAATTTTTGAGATTACTTCTAGTTTAGTTCTAGTGCAGTCTTAGGCATAATTAAAAAGCAGCGTGATAAGAAGTGCAACAAAATGACATATGAATCTTTCTGATTTCGATTGAAAAGTTATCTCTCGTGCTCTTTTAATATTTCTATATTTAGTAAATTACAAGCCTCTGAGTAAGTGCTAAATTGAAAATCAGTAATTTCTATGCAAAGGAAAATGATTTGACTTTGAGGCACACGATGCGGTAAAACAAAGGTTGTGCATTGCTTAAAGCAATTCTGCTTTGTGTAAGTTGTAACAAGCATCAGAAACAATAATTCACACTCTGCCCCTGGCATTGCTAAAGGCCAGCGAGGCATCGCCACTGACGGCATTACAATAAATTTTGCAGTTTGGACGATTGCTCGTGTCCGTTCGCAGTAATTGGCCCCTAAATGAGTGCAGTATAAAAGTTGCACTCGGCTTGTAATTACAATTTCAATGCAATCAAAACAAGTCTGAGTGTGTATCCGCCCAGATGCATGCAGCAGCAAAAACAAATGCACACAACTCATTTCAACTGTGCGAAATTGCACTCACTAAAAAACACAAAAACATCGCACAGCAGCTTACAACTTACACACCTATTGGCTGCACACACACACACAAACACACATATACCTTAAACGGCAACCCTGCGCAAAACTGTTAAAATACAAATTATTGTAGCATATTTTTTGGCAGCTGCAATGAGCACAGTATAGAGGAAAAAACACGAATCTGAAATAAAAAAAGAAGACAACAACGGAAAATAGATTAAAAATCAACGCGTTGCACTTACAACTTAAATTGAAAACGAAAATGAGCAAAACAAGCTCAACAGCATAGAAAAAGCTGGCAAGCATATTTACACGCCAAAAAGCATGCAGCGTAAATTCCGTAAACCACAAAAAATATTATAAATACACACATACATACCAATATTGTATATGAGTGCATGAGTATGCAAGCCACATAAAAAGTTAACTACTGAAAAAAGTTATTGAGTTGTAATTGTTACGCGCCGTCTCCACGTGCAGAAGTGAGACAGGCACAGAGTGAGAGCGAGAGAGAGAGAGGCACAGAGTACCTTTGTTTATGTGTGTAAGAGTGCGTGCGAAAAAGCCAACACTAATATAGTGCAAAAAGCAGAGTCTACCTTTTGGCTTAATGCAATTATAACAAGTTTACAAACGTGTGGGCCCACGAGCAACGAGCCACAGGCAGCGAGGAACGAGAAGCGGGCAATCGGCAACTGGCAGCCGACACAGAGCAGCAGCCAACAACATTTGTTAAAATTGTTTAAAAAGTTGTCTGCAATACTGTGTAAATACTACAGTAAAATAACAAGTATAGCAACAACAACAACAACAACAACATCTACAACAATAAGAGTATTTAGTATAAACATGGCAGTGCGCAGTGTGGAGCAGCATCGAGAAGAGCAAAGCAGAGTAAAGTTGTTGATGGGCAAATAATAGTTGCAACTGCTGTTGGTTGCCACTGTTATGGACAGATGGACAGACTGACGGACAGACCGACAGACAGGCAGGCAAACAGCCAAGCTGAGCTAAGTCGAGTCGAGTCGAGTCGAATTGCATTGAGTTGCGTTGCGTTGCATTGCAATGCGATGCGGTGCGTTGAGTTGGGGGGTATGAAAGTAAGCAGCACAGACGGCGGAAGGACGGAGAAGGTGCCACGTTGCAGGTGGCAGTCATAGGGTTAACTTTTTAGTTAAGTTGTGTTCAAATGCGTTTGTTTGAGTTTTTTAGAAGTGAAAATAAAAATCAAACAAAGAAACAACAAAAGCAACAAAAATAAAGTTGAAAAAACAGGACACGAAAACGCGTCCATTGCACACTTATGTGGGCAGTTGCTGCTGTTCCTCTTGTTGGTTTTCACTTAGTTTTGTTGGCTGTGGATAGTGAATTGGCATTTGTGGCGGCACAGTAGCACGCTCAAGCACAACAACAACAACAATAACATAGGTTTAAGTATGTCGAGCATTTAAGAGATGCCGTAACACACATTGAGAGAATTTCGTACATTGTAGCCGCAAGTAAATATCATACCATATCACGCAGCATATGATAAGTAGCAGTTTGCCTATTTTTATACCCTGTACCAAAAAATGGTAAATGGTATATTAAAGTTATGCAAAGGTTACATACCTTCGGCAGGCAGAAAGAGGCAGACAAGACCACTCAAAGTATATAAATGCTTGATCTCCATCGAAAGGCGAGTCGATCTGCCCATGACCGTCTGTATGTATTTGTCTGTCTGTCTCTACGAACAAACGGACCTACAACTAGCAAATTTGGCGCGGAAACTCTGCTAATCCATAGGCTATCGATATTCAATCTATAATACGATTATATAGCTGCCATAGGAACGGTCGGCTGAAAGACCACATTTACTAACAAAAACCCTGTGGTTTTTCAAGATATGTATATCGGTTTACTATATCATATAACTGCCGTAGGAACAATATGCCGAAGACCAATATTTACTGAGAAAAACTTTTTTGTTTATAAAGATATCGTTACCAAATTTTGGATTTAATAATTTTAGTAAATATGCAATCATATACCTGAATATGATAAATATCCGTTTACTATAACATATAGCAGCAATAGGAACGATCGGACGAAAAAAGACCTACTAATCTTTTTTTTAGAATTTAAACTGAGTACAGGGTATTCTGCAGCCGTCGGTGCCCGACTATAGCCATGCCTTTCTAGTTCATATAGCATATTTGCAAAATACTTTGTTTTATATGATTACGGCTTTTAAGTGTTATGCAAAGCAAAAAATGTTTTATTGCACACTAAAAAATGTAGTTGGAAAATTTGCATAGAGACACTAAGAAAAACACGTTTTAAAAGCAAAATAAATAGTCAACATAAGAACTTTGTTCTTCATGATTCATATTTTTCTGCAACGATTATTACTGTTTGATGCAAAAAGCAGCTGACAACTTTAACTGCTAATCTCCAATGTAGCAGAAAATCTATGCAGAAGACTTGACAAAGTTTCAAAACTTATTTAGAAGTTGTTTAGTATTTTTTTTTACTTTTCCATGAAATCAAAGGCGCAATTGAATAAATCTTTGCAAATAAATATGCATGTGTATCTCGTAATTTTGTTTTCATATAGCAATCTCAGCATACCCGACTTGTTATGCAATTAAATGCTTTCAATGCGTAATTTGCCACCCTGTTAATGCTTCTCATAAATTCAACAGAAACTCATTAAAAATTATACTTTAAAAACAAAGACAGTAAGCAACCACAGAAATCTCGTGCTAAACATTTATTATACATGCATAATCGTATTTATTTTTATTTGTCTGATTATTATGATTATTGTGCCATCCGCCACCCGCAGCTCGCGGCCCACCATCCGCCGCCAACTGCAAACCTGCCTGTCTGCCTTAGCCGTAGCCAGCCAGGCAGACAGTCAGCCTACACTTGAGGTAGTTGATGTTATGCTATAATCGTATTAATAGACGATTTTCATTGTGTACGCAAAACAGAAACAACAGCCACACACACACACACACACCCGCACACCCCCGCACTCACACACACACTGCTGCCATAATGGCCTTTTCACTCGCACTCTCAGCGCATCTGCTGCTGACGTTGATGGCGCTTGTGCCTGTGACTGTGCCTGAGCTCGAGCCTGGGCTTGGGCTCGCAGAGGCTGCTGGCACACCGTCATTGTTGCTGACAGTTGGAGGATGTGCTAGACAAGCGCAGGCAGGCAGAGAAGCAGGCGGGCGGACACATTGCCGTGGCCGAGTCCGTTGGCAGGCATGCGGTGTTTTAGACTTTAGACTCATGTTGGATAGAGAAGACAACAAAGACAACAACAACAACAACAATAATAGTAATAATAACAACATAAAAAGTAAAGAATAAAACATAACACAATAAAGATAAAAAAATAGAAATAGAAAAACTTTACTTTTTATTTACCTTTGCACAGACATTGCTGTACATAAACTATGCCTGAATATTGTACAATGTTCCGGACACGGATTAAGTATAATAATGTTAAATACGCTCCTTGTTGTAGCTTCCGTTTCTTTTGCTTTCTGCTTTCCTTTTTTAACGTTGTTTATAATTGTGTTTGTGTTCATGTTATTTATGTTTGTGTGGGGTTTTTTCTCTTCTTTGGCAGTTTCGTCTGCATTGTGTTACGGTTTGAAGTGCTTCTCACTTACTTAAGTACTTTTCTCTTGCTGCTACTCTGCGTCGGTTATGTCGTTTTATAAATACACGGATTTGTGTCTGTTAATGCCATCATTATATAAATTTTATTATGATTTTTATCTTTTAATGTTGCCGTTGGATTCTGAATTTGATTTCTTTATTTGAAATGTTTTTTGTTTCTTTTGGTTTTTTATCGCATCTCTAAAAACTTTTTAATATGAGCGTTTTCATTGAGTATATACAGAAATAGTAACAAAATAATCAAGGAAAGAATTCATAAGGCAACTGCTCGCTCAGCTAACGCATTTTTATTTGTTGGAATAGTTTTATTTTGACTTTTTTGAATTAGATATTTATACATAAAATATAAAGTGTTAATCGTGTTCTTTGAAGTTTCTTCCGAAGATGGGTTATTGATTTTCCTGTTTAGTTGTCAACTATGCAAGGTTCAGAATTTCAATTCTGTGCTTTATTGTACCAGCATCTTTGGTACATTTTTTTAATGTTTTCTTGATTTAAATTTATTATTCATATAAAGGCTTCGCATACGCACACGTAATTGGTCGGTAAGAGGATTAAGCACACTTAGATCAAACTGATTGAAGATGATATTAGAAATATAATTTAAACATATACTCACATAATAACATATTTCAAATATTATTTAAAAAAATTTTTTGTATGGTCCTCCGATGGATTTGTCAACATTTTAATTCTATTAAAGAAGCTTGTATAATTTACCCCTCTGCGCTGTTGCCGCAGCATTGCCTGCATCGGCTTGGGGTCTAACTTCGACTTAGTGTCTTTGACAGCACAAGCCTCAAGCTGCAGTCTGAGTGCACGACGGCGCATTTCCTCGACACAGGCGCTCGGACGCATTAGTCAATTAGGAAAGTATTGCGCATACGCCAATTCGCACGGCAGAGACGCTGCCGACAGGCGAACACTGTAGTGAATAACATGACAGCAAATGACAATTTTATTATGCTTAACAAAAGCGTAACAGCTTTAGAGTAGCACTGGAGCAGTGGGGGCAGTGCATGTGTGTTTGTATGTGTGTGTGTGTGTGTGTGTGTGCAAAGAAACGTGCATTGGATGGCAGCGACGATGTTAGACACTAAATCACTTCAAACTAAGAAATTAATCACTCAACAAGAAAATCCCAAATGAAAACGAGCAAAGTCATCATCAAGCTGTGCCAGAGAGCGGAGTGCGCGCCGAGTGCTGGCAGCATGATGTAGCTGGTACCTTTGACAACTTTATTAACAGCAACAACAATAACAAGCTCAAGCACAAGCACGGGAACAGCAGCAACAATAACAACAACAACAACAACAATAAGAAAACGAAGACAACGAAGAACACGAACAGCAACACGACAAGCACAACAACAACAACGACAACAATCACATTGTACATAATCCCAATGGTGCAATTGCAATTGTTGTTGTAGAACAAGAAAAATAATACATGAGCGACAGAAAAAAAAGAAAAGGAAGCAAAAACACAAAAAAAAAAAGAAAAAAAGAGGAAAAAGGAAAGCGAAAATGTAGAAGTAAAATGAATTCTAGAAGAATTGCAATTACCACATACGCCTTGCAACAATGATGATGTTGCTCCTGCTGCTCCTACTGCTGCTGTTGAAGTTGCCGCTGACGTTGAAAGAGCATGAGGCCGAATGGATGTGTGGATGTGTGTCGCTGTGAGTACGTTGTGTAAGTGACTGCGCGAGACAATCGCACAAAAGCGCTGCGAAGTAGACAACGCAACGTTGCATGCATGCAAGTCTCTGCGGTGCATTTGTGCAAGAAATAAGCTTTTCAGTTCAAGTCGCATCGGGTGCGATGCGATGCTGCTATGCGATGCGATGCGATGTGTTGTCTACAACAACAATAACATATTTTATCATTATCTCAGTGTGACTCATTCTGTGTGTGTTTTATTATAACTGTTCATATATACACACACACACACACATCTCCGTCAGTATATTTGTGTGTATGCATGGGCTACGTAGTCACACACAGCACATGGCACAGGGAACATCGCTTGGTCGGTGCATTTTAGCTCTTGTCAGCAGCATTAGAAGTTGCCAGCGACCCGTACCATGCCGACTCAACTCACATGGCAATAACAACAATAGCGGCAACAACAGCAACAACAACAACAACAACAATGAGTATAAAATGACATGCGACAAGTGTTGCAATGACAGCCAGCAACATGAGCGACTTTGCCTCACACGAACTACAACACTTTGTGCTTCTGCTGCTGCTGCTGCATCTGCTTCTTCTTCTTCAACTAATGTTGTCTTTTGTTTAACTTATGCCCGCCTGCACTCTCACACTCGCTCTCACACCCGCTCTCCCTCTCTCTGCGTGTGCTGCCTGACACTGTCTCCGCTTAGGCAACTTCCTGGCTCTGCCGAGGCGCATGCAGCTGGGTATGCTGGCAAAGAATTTATTGTTGAAAATTATCAAGAGGCTAATATATTTGCCGAAAGCAATTTTAACAAGCTGCCAGCGTGGAGTAGGCGAAACTGCAGCATACTTCGCAGCATACTTTGCGGCGTTGCATGCTGGCAGCTGCCTACTGGCTGCTGGCTGCTGTAGTTTGGTCATGGGTATGCGGTGCAGCTCCGCGCAATGATTTGAGTCGAGCTGGGCTGGCAGCGTGCGCATCTTGACTTGATCCTAGTTTAATATAAGCCATGAGCTAATTGTAAGTGCTGCAGCATTTTGTCTCGTTTGTCCGTAAACGCGCGTCTAATTAGGCATTTGCGTGTATTCTGTTGCATAAGAAAGCCAATTAATTCGACTAAACAACTTCATATTGGTTTCATTTAATGCCGGAGCATTAAGTATAACGGTATAATACAAGTATGTTCTGCATTCGGAAGACATGCCGTGTGTACGAAGATTAAACAGCAACGTGGCCAAGCACACATGGCGTATGTGTAACAACTTCAGCCAAAAATGCATTGCGCATACGCCACGTACGCCAAGTGCGCCAAGTACGCTGCCAATAACTTTTCGGCGTGTCAAAAATGCAGCAAACTTTACACGAATTTGTTGTTATTGCAATGGAAATTGTTGCTGCTGCCATAAAGCATAATCGATACAATTTTTCGTATGTCAGCGCATCATCAACAACATCTTGTGCTGATCTTTGCCATCTTTATCGACTTTGTCGCCGCCGACAATTTCCAAACAATTTCACATATTGCGCGCGTGTTGCTTCGATTTTTCCTGAATTTTACTTTTTTCCTTTGCTTTTCCTTATTTTTTTTTTCTTTTTTGTTGATTTGCTAAGCTGCTGCTTATGTCAGCAAAGATTTTTCCTATAAGCAACGATTGCGAAAATTGCCTTGAATTGTGTGAGTGTGTGTGTGTGTGTGTGTGTGTGTGTGTGCGGCATGTGTGTGTATTGCAATGCTCTTGCATGGTTTTTACTGTTCTGTTCTGCTTTAGTTCCGTTTAAAGATTAAATTGTTTTTGCCACCCAATGTTGCCACAGTAAAAATGACGACAACATTGTTGTCAGATTGCCGTTGCTTGCGCTGCATGTATGTGTGGATGTGTGTGTGTGCGTCATAGTCGTATATTTTGTGTTCGCGCTGCCTGCTGTCTTGTCTCGCATAATAATTTGTTACTCTCGGTGTTGCAATATGTTGCAATATGTATGCGCAATGAAAGCAATGTGTGCAGCCAAGCTGCCGGGCAGCAGGGCAGCAGGACCGAGCTAAGCTGTTTGGTGGCATTCTGGCTTGCTGCACTTAGCGGCGACCGCCGCAGCGGGTTCAACTGCAGCTGCAGCTTAAAACAGCTTGGCAACAATTGCGGTTTAAGTGCTTAGCCGCAATGACAATGAAATAGCGACAACAGTTGCAAGGTGGGCCCGCATAGAAAAAGCGAGGAAAAGCTTAAAGAAAAGCCAGCAGAAATAAAAAAAAAAACTGTGCTGCTCTTGCCCAGACACAATAACAACAGCAACAGCAACAGCAACAATGCGAAATTCGAAACACGAAACCCTGCAGCCACATATACAATTTTGTTGCTGCTGTTGTTGTTGTTGTTGTTGTTGCGAAGATATTTATATGCCAGAGCCGATTTTACTTGGCTCCGTACTGTGCTTCTTATGGGCATGAGCTGCCGCCATGTAACTTATATCGCATTTCTATGTCCTACGTCTGCACGTCTTAGCTGGCTTACAGCCTGCCGCGCCCCCCTCGAGTTGCTTGGCTGTAGGCGGCGCATATGGCGTAATTGTTGTTCGGCATTCGATGACTTTGTCCGCGAAGACCCTGAAGACGCCGACGCGGCGGCACCGGCCATTGTGCTTATTTATCACACGTCAGCAGCGCTCAGGTTTAAGGTCAGCAGACTCTCATCGACGCGCTGCCACACACGCCTTGTATTGGCGTGGCTTGGCTGGCTGGGCTTCGCTTGGCTTGAATGGCGGCTGTACACAATTGGCTTCATGGCTACGTGGCTGCAAAGTTTGTCGAGTGTTTTTCAGTTGGGCTTTAATTTGCTGCCAATTGCGGAAATGCCGCGTGCGGACCTTTGGCGTTGTTGCCGACAGGATGTTACTCAGCCTGCAAAATGCATGCAAATTAATTTTAATTTTCGATATAAATTTAACACGACTTTGTTGTTGATGCGCATTATTTGCATGCACATGGCAATATAAAATATTAGCTAATAAAATTTGCGCATATAAAACATTTTACAAAATTATAATAACATTTTCGATTTTAATTTTTGGATTTTATTTGGGCTGCTTATTTTTAAAATTGCATAAAATCTGCATAAACGCATAACAAAATCCGTTTTTCAATGTGAATATTTGTTGCGCATTAAAACAGGAATATTTAATAACAAAATGCAGGCAGCTATATGCGGCTTACACTGTGAAAAAAGAATGATGCGAAAGAATTGGTTTTCGTTATTAAAAATTAAATTTCTGAGTGCTGAGCTTCTTTGCCTTTTTATTTCAGTGTGAGTTTTGTTTAGGTGTTCCATTTTTAAATTTGTTTTCTTTTCATCTGTAGTTTTTGAAACACTCAATATTTATGAAAGTGTATTTCAGCCTTAAATTATCAATGCAATGGTATATGTTTCAGCAGCAGTCAAGACTCCTGCATGGTCCTGCTTCCAAGTGACTGCCTCTTCATTTTGCACTCACATTGACATAATCTGTATATTTTTAGCTTTTTCCTCCTATCTGAATGATGACAGCCTCCTCTGTTATGCCAATAAGCTTTTAACAAGGCAATCTGCATCCAAGTTCTTCATCCATCATGCGATTGCAAATTCAGATTAATTGCGCTCAATTGCGAACGCACTGACTGCACACAAATATTTCGCAAAGTGTACGATAGCCAATTGTCTGACGGGGTTTGTTGCCTGGAAAATCATAATTACCACACCTTTGTACTCGTGTGTGTGTGTGTGTGTGTGTGTACTTGACTATCGTATATGCATAAACAGGCGACTGATTTTTGCGGTAATTTAATGCCGCAGTAACTGTAGAGGAGTGCGGGAGAGAGACACAGAGCTAGGGAACGAGAGGCACACAGAGTTGCTGCAAACAATTCGACGGCTAATCCATGACAACAGCCAACCGAGTGACCATAAGTGAGCGGCGGGTGAGTGGAGCGAAAGCCTGCGTACGTGTTGTTGCCTGCAAACGAGGATTTATCACGCTCATTTAACGCTTTTTGTCCAGCGGCCAAATGCGGCAGGACAAAACACGCTTTTTATGCTCGATTTTTCAATTGTTATTTTTATTATTTTTGTTGTTGGCGCAAAGCGAAGCATGCTCACAGTCACTCACTCACTCACACACTCACTCAATGCACAGGCACTCAGGCACTCAGACGCTCATGCACTGCGCACGGACATGTGGCATGTAGCGGCGCGTCGTAGCTGACCAGTCAGTCGTCAGATGGCCAGCATAGATTTGTGCATTCATTCATAAGCCAAAGAGCAAAAATGTTGCCATGTTACCTCATAAATTTCCAACTGAATGCGTTGATGAACAAAATTCGCTGGCAGGCTGACTGGCGCTAGGCCGGCAGTGCTAAGGCGGCATAAGCCAATGCCGAAATGCCCCGATCCAAATCCAAATAGATGACGAAGCCATCGCCACTGCCATCGCATGCGCCAGTCTGGCTTGCGGCAACTGGCCATGTGTGGATACGTGGGCATGTATGCACGTACGTGTGCTGCGATTAATAAATTTAAACATCGTCAGCGGCAAATGGCCAACCAAGCGAGTTAGCCGAAAACATTCAGGCAGCCAAAACAAGCGACCAAAATCCAAATAACCAGCGAACATGCACAAAAACGCAAAAACGGAAGTTGCGTGCATTCAACGCAGATTTACAGACAATTGCAACGAATCTCGCTGTCCAGTCAGTGCATTCCACTGGCAGAACTGGCCCTGTGCGCGTTGTATGGACAAAAATCAACCAACCAACCGACCAACCGCCCGAACAACGAAGCAGCCAAACAGCCAAGCAGCCAAGCAGCCAACCTGCCTGCATAGAGACATAAAATGCATTTTTCATTTTCTGTTCTTTTTTGTTTTTTGTTTTTTTTTGCCGTGTTTCGAATAACGCCAAAAATCACAGTCAACCAGACGCGTTTTATTCTCGTACGGACGTGAACGTGCGCCCAAAATGAGGCCATCGCCTGTTTGCTGCGGAAACGGAAGCGCGGCTGTTCGCGTTTCTTTTTTGGTTTTTTCTGCAATTGTTTCAATTTTTTTCCTACTTTCCTGCGCTTGTGACATTGTTTCACATGATTTTTACTTGCTGTTTTTAATTTTTGCTTTTATATGGTATATATAAATACTCATTTTATTTAAAAAATAAAGAAAATAGTAAATCGAAATTGCTCAACGAACTACATTAGAAAAATTAGTTGCCAGTGAATGTTCTTTAAAAATTGTTAACACAGTGTTCAGCGCATTTAAGCTGAATCTGTGCTAAGTTTAGACGAGATCAATTCGCAAGGCTGTAAAACATGAAATGTCCTTGTCAAACATATGTTATGTGAACACATCACATAACTTTTAATAAATAAAAAATTAATGTCGTGCCTGGGAAAAAGTTGTTTAACATTTTATTGCTTTGCCAGCATAAATACATACATTAGTATATTATATAATGCCGTCGTTTTATAGTAATAAAAAAGTAAATACAGCAAGAAAAGAACAAGAAGCGGAAAATAAAATATTGTAGGGCCATAAAGTTCATACAGAAGGAAACATGTGCCACCAACTTGGCAAAAACTTTTCGGCACAGCTGCTAACGAAAAGTTAATTTCTGCTCATTTTTATTACAGCGCACATGAGTGGCTCTTGTATATTTCTTTCTCTGGTTTCGTTTCGTTTCGTTTTGTTTTGTTTTGTATTGTTTCGGTTATTACCGTTAATTGGCAGCATTTCTCATTTTCTCATAGATAGCTTAGATAGTCACACAGCGAAGCGGTCAAGCGTTCATTAGCAAATGCTGCTGTTTGCTGGTCTTTTACATGGCTCCACTGTATGATTTGTGGCAGCCATGGCATGCATGCGTCGTTGACTAAGCAGTTCATGTGCGATTTGTAAAACTTGCAGCATTTGTTGAAAATGTCCATGATGTGGCCAATTTTGCAGCAGTGTGCGAATAGCCTGAGCAAAAAAATGACTCCATAATTATTTTATAATAAATATTGCCGAGCAGTTACAGTCGATTAGTGGCCTCTATGGCTTAAATCTAATTAGTTCGAGTATATTTGCGATCAACTGAAGAGCTTTTCATTCAAATAATGAAACTCTATTGAAATTGTAAATATAAACATTTTACTTGCTGGATTCGTTCAATAAGAAGAAGTTGGATATTGTTCTCTGCTTAGTTCTTCATCTTCGTAAAATGCAATATTTGCAAGCCAACATATTTCCATCTTAATTTACCACACTAAGCACTATATTTTGAGGTGATTTGTAGTTTGATTAGTATATTAATATCTTTTCCGGAAACATTATATTTCTGGAGAGTATCAAATATCCCTCTTCTTATACCCAAGACAAGCGAGTAATGTTCTATGCCATCTGCCTTAAGCTCAATTTATAGACCCAAAAGTTTTTTAAAGAATCTAAGGATGAGTTTCTCTAATTCTACACATTCTACTTATAATCTAATTGAACTCGAAGACTAGAACTGTTGCCATAACTTTAGTGCATAAGTCCGTGCTTCGTAATCATATGCACTGGAAGTTTGTCCATTAGCAGAAAAAGTTTGAGTCTACATTATTTGCTTATACTACTCAAGTGAGCTTAAATCCAAATTAAACAATTTCATTTATTGGCATATAAATGATTTTAATATTTCATTTTAAAAAAAAAAAAAAAAAAAAAATATTTCATTATTTGTTGACAATTTTACTTATTTGTTTTTGTGTCTCTGTTAGCTTTTGCTGGCGCTTAATGTGACCTGTGCGCACGCAAAACGCATTAATGACAGCATAGAGGAGTGGCACTATGTATTTCATTTTGCATTTTAAGCCACTTAATGACGACATTGTTACATAATAAAAATATGCGCACACTGGGGGGCGTGTCAGAGTGGGCGCCGAAGGCAAATCCGCGTTGCATTGCTGTAACCGCATTTAATTGTCATTATTATTTGATGCTGTGAGTGCAGAAATAATGTAATACAAAAATTGCAGTTTTTTCCTAGAGCGATGTTTTTTCTCTTTTTTTTTTTTTTCTTTTTTAAATATAAATGGGAAAGCAATAAAATATAGTGTAACAACATGCCATGCACAAAAACAATAATACTGGCAACAAAGAAAGCTGCGAAAGGATTTAAACAGAAAGCAATAATAACAACAACAACAGCAGCAACAGCAACAACAACAAGAAGATGAACTGAGTTGTATGTTAATGTGCGTATTAAAACATTAAAAGCAATTGTTTTATTTAAGCGTTGCATACTTGCAGGCATGCTGGCATGTTGGCATGCAGGCATTTATTACAAAATTTATTTACATTTAATGCACCCACACGGCGCATGGCGCACGGCTCTCGGCTGCCTTTTAAGCTCAATAAAAGCGTATTAAAAGTTTAATGTGCGCATTAAAATGTACAACGTACACAAGTTTACGTGGCTTGCATAATTTTCTCTAGCATACTTTTGGCGACCTGAAATGAAAGCAAAGCAAAACCAAACGAAACGAAACGAAAAGAAAAGAGACGACGAATAAAAATGACGGTAGGTCGTTGAAAATTTGCGCTTATGGCTTTGGCAGCTTTGGCTAAGCTTAGCTAAGCTAAGCTGCGGTGACATTAGTTTTTATGTCTAAAGTTTTTCGCTTTTGGACGCTTATTTTTTTTGGTTTTCTTGTGTTCCACTCATTTTTGTTAAATTTGTTTGGCTTTCAACTAACTGTAAACTCGCCTATGTGCGCTCGTCTTACGCTTCGCAGGTTGTCCATGCCATTGATCGCACGACACGCGTCACCGACTATCGCTTCATCAAGGAGGCCAATGGCGCGCTAACCATCACCAATGTCATGCTAGAGGACGACGGCAAGTGGCAGTGTGAGGCTGAGAACGGGCAACGCTACACGGAGAATGCGCGTCCCGTCAAGCTGGTCGTGTTGGGTGAGTACAGACGTGAGGAGTTGCGGACATGCGCCGAAAAGTGTGCTTAAAAGTTTAGCGTGTGATTAAGCGCGACTACATTTGGCTTTAGCGGCCAGTCATTGGCAATTTCAGCAATGGGCGAACATGTACGTGTCCATGTGGCTGCCAGCTAAGCTCAAATGTGTTAGAACTTTGCTTGTTAGCCAATGCTTAAGTGCAGTGAAACATGCTTTTAAGCAACGTCTTTTAGTGTCATGCGAAATGTTATTCCCATACTTAACAGCAGTTAAATGCAAAGCAAAGCCACAACAGTCTCAAGAACATCAGCAGCGAAAACATAGCTTAGCTATTGTTTGGAAACTTTGCCAACATAATAATTGCGTTAATAAAGATATCTGCAGCATACTTTTCGGTGCACGCGCACATGGCGTCAAGTTAATTTAAAAAGTTGTGCCGCTAAAAATTAAATTAACCGTTTGCCTCAACCATTTCCTTTGCACAGATCGCCCGAAACCTCCGTATTTGTTAATCGACTCGCGACGCCTCGATGCAGGCAACATTTTTGTGCCCGTCAAGGAGAACTCTGAGCTGAACCTAGCCTGCGTCAGCGAAGGCGGCAATCCGAAGCCGACGCTCACATGGGAAGTGCTGCTTAGCCCAGGTGTGGATCGACATGCGCAGAAGGTATCCGCTGAGGTCCTGGAACTGGAGGAAGTCAAGAGCGAAAAGGTAAGAGGAAATCCAAAGACCCATTTAGACCATATACTCACTGATTTTCGAATTGTTCAGGGTTGCATATGAGATTTCGCTTATCAGAAGAAATTATTATTATTACCAAAATATTAAGAGAAGCTTGAAGCTGAAAGTTCCTGAATCTTAGATACGATAACAGAAATAAATATATATATAAATAAAAATAAATTAGAAACCAAAGACGACAAAAGTGAGAATACGCACTTAAATTGCAGTTAACGCGGTCCAGCAAGAAATTAGTCAATTACTAATTGGCAACAGTTATTAAGTAAATTATGTGCCATGTGCCATGTGCCAAGTGCCGTGGGGCATGTGGCATGAGGCAGGAGGCGTGTGGCGTGTGGCAGTTGACAAGTGTGTCAAGTGCTGGCAGTCAGACGCTGCCAAATGGCTGCTGGGCGGGTCGTATGGTGTATGTCTGCAGCAAAGCGCGCAAAAATAGACAACAGCTTTTAATAACTAAGGCGGTTTCTTTTTATTTTTTCTATTTTTTTTTGTTGGTTTTCTGTTTTTTGTTTTTATTTTGCCTTAAGTCATTAATTTAAATTAGAGCCTGGAAAAATATTATTTTATATACTGTGTGTTGGCGGCACGTTGCCAATGCCACACGCCTTGAAATGCAAATTTGCGCCTAAATTAAGGCACGTTTCAGCAGGCAAAGAACAACAAGCGAGAAAAAAGCAAAGGGACAGACGAGTGCGCATACGCATGCCCAAACTCATGCGGATACTCCATGTACGGCAACTTTCAATCAATCATTAGCAAACGCAAACGCAAATTTGTGGCATTTTATGCATGCGAGTGCGACGACTGCTGGCCAGTGTGTGAGGTGGTGTGCATGTGTGTGTGTGTGTGCGTGAGTGGGTTTGTGTGCGTCTGTTTTTGGCAAGCCATTATTGTATTTGTCAGTGCAGAGCAGAGCAGAGCAGAGGAGAGCCATCGCATAAGAAGTGTGCCGACCGACCGCATGGCCGGGCTCACACTCAAGCTGAAAAACACTCTCGCTTAGTCAATCAGTCAGATCGTCAGTGCGTTGCTTTAGCGTTGACGTTGGCGTTGTCGGAATGTGCGTTTGCATTTGCGCCTAAATGTCTGCTTTTCATTATGCTTGAGTGCAAAGCAAACAAATTGGCAACCGCAACCGCAGGCACATACGCACACACAAACACACCAACACTCACACACTCACACGCACACGCAGCGAGAGCTTATGCCGCAGAAACAGATTGCTCTACTGTAGTGCTCATATACAGTAGCACTCAGTAGCAACGGACACTATCTGCCTGGGTAGGCACACACTCCTGCTGGCACATAAAACAATTTGGTGGTGTTTGCTTATAATATGATCTATTTCCGTATACGTACGTACGCACGTGTGACTATAGGTTTGCGTATAAGCATGCCTCTGCTTGCGTATGTGTGTGTGCGTGTGTGTGTGCACTTGCTGGGTTCGTCCGCTGTCATGTCCATTTAATCGGTTTGTTGTCTATTTGGCCGCCTGTTGTTTGTGCGTGCGGTCGGAGTTTGCGGAGTGTGCGGAGTTTGCGGGGTTGGCGGGGCTTGCGGGGCTTGCTTAGTGCCAAAACAATATGTCAAAGTGTCGTTGCCGTAGCTTCGTGAGGTTGTGAGGTTACTCTGTCAGTTTGTGGCTACAAATTGAGACTGAAAATGCAATAGGTGCGTTGGAAAAACGAAAACTAAATAAATGCTGCATTAGGTTGGACTCTGATTTGCCTGCACCATTGAAATGCTCAGTCTCGGCTACTTTCTGAAACCAACAGCAGTGGAAGCATTTAGTTTCAGCACTGAAAATAAATAGGAGAAGCAGACGATTGCAAACTCATTCAAACTTTCTTATATAAGCACTCTATTACATTTGCTGCATAAGTGAATGGTTTTGTCAGCTTCTAACTTTTCTCCAACTTTAATCATGAAAAACTATTTATATATTTTTTGCATAAAAAACTCAACGATTTCTTTTTTTTTATACTTATATGCATTCCACAGGATAAGAATGGATACAAAATCAACAGCGGCGCCAAGAGCGAGGCGCGCCTGCCAGCCGTCTACCGTGCGCATCATAATGCGCGCATTTTGTGTGTCATGGAGCATCCGACATTGAAGATCAGGCAGAATGCATCGCTGTTGCTGGATGTGCAGTGTAAGTAGTGTTGCACGTATGAGTATTTAAATTTAAGCAGATTCAAATACACATGCCCTGCTGCTGCATAATTTTAGGCTTAAGTCAATTTTACAACATAAGCAGCTTTTGTACGCACGTCTGGGTGGGTGAGAGTGTGCGGGTTTGAGTTACTCAAGTGTAAGTCAAACCTCAGGCAAGTCGAGCCACTCAAGCGTGCCTCGTCGCAAGGAGAAGTATAAGAAGTATGAAAAGAAACACAACATACTTCACGGCGCACTTGAACTAAAAAATGAACTTGTGCGGCGCATTGGCATGGCGGCAGCCGAAAGGCAAAGCGAAAGCAAAAACCAGCAGAAAGAAAGAGAAGCAAAAAATAAATGAATGAAATAAAAAGAGCACAGCACGTAAAAATGAAATAAAATACGCTAGAAAAATAATAAGATTGCTTAGAAGCAGCAAGCGGCAGTAAGTCAAGAGTCATTAAAGTGTCATTAGCCGTTGAGTAAGTGAGTAGCAAGCAAAGCAAAATATAAAACAAATAACAGCAAAGAACATTTTCTAAAATATCAAGAAGTGAAAAAATACACCAAAAAAGCAAATCAAAACACTGGCTTGTGTAGGCGTGTTATTTTTGTTTTAAAAAATTTTAAATAAGCAGGCAGCGGATGGAGCAGCATGTTGGCCTAGCAGTATACCATAATATTTTATTAACACTCTATTGCAATTTAATGTTTAATTAACACACGTACACACGAAAAAAAAAATGAAAGAAAACTAGCCGCAGCACAAAAGTGAAACCCAAATGCAAATGTTGATTAAAAAGTTAAATTGGCAAAGTTCGCAGCCAACGCATGCAAACAAAAAAAAAATTAAAGTAGTGGCAAAAGCAAAACAACAGCAGCGTAAAAATAGAATAATGCTAAAACAAAAAGTAAAAAAAAAACTATGCTTAAACACCTGCACTGCTAACCGTTCAGCAACACATCCGCTGGAACAGCAGCTCTCTCACCAAAAATTAAAGCGGAATTATAAAAATAAAAAATAAACAGCAAGGGTATAAAAAATGAAGGAACACAGCATTGCGTGCCACAATTCAAGGCATCGCTGCACTGTTGCTTGCCACCTTGCAATAAAAAGAAAAAAACAAAAAAAAAAAACAAATAATGACATGGAAGCTTTGGCTGGTGAACATTTGATTTTTCAGCTGTTGCTGCGAGCTGATTTTACCTTTCTGTCAAAAGTCAACGTCAGAAAAAATATTTTTACCAGATTTTATAACTGCAACTTAATTTTCACTTCTTTTTTGTAATTTTTTTTTGGTTTTAGGTCCATTGGCATAAAATGAAACTTTCATTTTCAATTTGCTGCTGCAGTTGCACAAATATTATTCTGACCTTAATTATATCCGCGTCATGCTTTTTTGGCAGACTTAACAAAATATTTACTTTTACTATGCGTTGAGAAACTTTTACTTTCAACATTGTAATGTGTTTTGTGCTCAAATTTGTAGTTTAGTGTTCCATTAGTCGTGCCTTTTTAATGCAATTAGCTTAAAAGTATGCTATACAAATTTGCTGAATTTTGTAGGGAACATGCTCCGAATTTAATTTCGAAAATAACAGAAAATTATGTGATCATATCACTAAATGCATGCAATGTTGTTAAATGAAAGAACATTTTTTGGACTTGCATAACTTAACCACAAATACATAATCCTCAATAATCATGATCCAACTATCGTACAACATCTATCTGTCAATAGTTTAAAATAGTCAGATGCGGCAGCAATAACCGTTTTCTTAAATCTTATCCTACCGAGCCATTTTTTCGTATTTGAAAAATAAAATAGGCATAGTGAGCTATAAATAAAGATATATGACGAAGTAATTTGAACTTTCAACCAAAAAATTTTAAACTTTTTTGAAAACATGCTCAGCTCATTGTTTCTATTTCATTGAGAGAAAACATTTTGAAAACGTGAAAACGTTCTACTGCATGAATGCATTAAAATTTTGGTTCAAATGGGTAATTTGAATATTGAATTCGACTTTCCAATACAAAAATCTAAACAAATTATATGAATTCAAATATGAACCAGCATTGAATGAATATCGCAGGGCATTCAAATTGAAATTAATGAATAAGTATGAGCATGCTTCTCTTAGTTAATTATACCCTGTACCAAAAAATGGTAAAGGGTATATTAAAGTTGTGCAAATGTACGTAACAGGCAGAAGGAGGCGTGGCAGACCCCATAAAGTATATATATTTTTGATCAGCATCGAAAGGCGAGTCGATCTAGCCATGTCCGTGCGTCTGTCTGTCTGTATGAACAAACGGATCTCGGAAACGGTAAGACCTAAATCCACCAAATTTTGCACGAAGACTCTCCCAATCCATAGGCATAACGAGTTTTTTTTTTTCAATATTAGACCCATAACATGTAGCTGCCATAGGAACGATCAGGTGAAAACCCACATTTCCTAGCCAAAACCCTTTTGTTTTTCAAGACATCTTCACCAAATTTTGGATTTAACAGTTTTAGCTAATGTTCAATTACGTATTTCAATATTATATATATCGGTTTTCTATATCATATAGCTGTCATAGGAACGATCGGTCGAAAAACAACATTTATTCAGAAAAACTATTTTTTTTATTAAGATATCGTTACCCAATTTTGGGTTTAATGATTTTTAATAATATCCAATCATATTCTTGAATATTATAAATATCGGTTTACTATAACATATAGCTGCCATAGGAACAATCGGCCAAAAAATGCCTTTTACTAAAAAAAAATTATTTTCTTGAGATATCCTTATAAATTGAATACAAAATATTAAAGCAACGAAAAATATATATTCAGTTTTGGATTGGTTAAAGGTTTTTCTATAGTCGGTTACGCCCGACTATAGCATTGCATTTCTAGCTATTATTTATTTTTTTTTTTCTTAGTTTAAGTTGATTACAAATTATGTTTTAACATTTAAAGAAACATTTAAATGCAACCTCATTATTATTATTAGAATTAGTTAGAGTTAGCTATATGTTTCAATGAATGAAAGAACACATAATTGATACGGTTTTAAAATACGTAGTTTTATGTCAAATGCCGTGGAGGCAAAAAGAAAGACTTTTTCTCTTTAAACTTCTCTATAACCCTTGTATGGCTTTTAGAATTATTTGTTCTATATCAGCCAATCCAGACTATGTAAATTGCTTGCTCATTTGCTTGCATTTAAGCATTGTATAATAAATTAAAATAAACCCAACAAATTAATAAAGTAGCTTTACTTTAGAAAACGAAAGATGGAGACAGAATCGAATATTCACGACTATTCATTAATATTCATTCTATTCAAATTCGTATTTTTACTTTTGAATTAATTGAATGCTCTATTCAGCCCAATATTTGTATTCATTAAATTTTATTTCAATGAAAGCGAACACATTCATTAAATTTTGGATTGAATGTCTTAGAAGCCCATTTGAATGCAAGTATGCAGCTCTCTAGTCGGTACTTTCTGAAATTTCTACGGCAGTTCGCGAATTTTCGATCGATTTGAAGATTAATTATTTGGACGATCAGAATGATTTTTATCAAAAATTCTTTTACGGTTACATCACATTGCCTTCGCAATTTGAACCCATATTCTTATGCTCTTGCTTGGCAGTGCATCCTCCTTTTACTTAATGCTACCCAACGACTTAAACAAATGAATAATGCCTTCCTAGCATGTTTCTGATATCTTCTTTTTTTTTTATTTTTTTTTTCAATTTCTTGTTACCGGTTTCACTAAAGATTTCTTACTGGCACACCAATTCCAAAAGGTTACATTTCTGACTACTATTGAGCGTATCAAACGAATTTCTATGCTTTTAGTTTTTCAAGTTATACAAAAAGCTATTGAAAAAGCTCTAAAATTCATATTTAATTGTTTACCAAACCAAAATCAATAACAGCTGAATCTACCACAAGAGTTGGGCCAGCAGCCTGTAAAAAATAAACTCAATGCCACTTGCGTGCAACCTGAAAATCCGTACTAATTGGCAAAGCCAAACTCCACACAACGCGCCAAAGTCTGGATTAGCCACGACGCGACTCGTGTTCCCTGCCTGCACAAAACAAATGCCACAGATATTTGCTTTATTAATACCAGTCAAGCCCATAATTCTGTGACAAATGGAAAGAGTAGAAAAAAAATTCAAAACTGAAACTAGTAATAAAAATAAAAAAATAAATAAAAAATAAATATGTATATAGACTTAAAAACTAAAAACTAAAAAGGAAAAAAAAAGATATACTGTAAAAATGATTGAAAAATATGGACAGTTCTGCATGGCATAGGCCGAGTTGTAAAAAAGTTGCACAAACCGCAGTAGCAACAACAACAACAACAATGACCGGTACTGTAACAAATTAAAAACGCACACATGAAAGAATTTCAAACAAACCATGTTTGTGTTCTCGTACTCGTCCCGCTACGCTCCCTTTGTTGTTGTTGCTGTTGTTTTTATTTTTGTTTTTTTTTTAGTTTTTCTTTTACAATTTCATGCAGACAAACCAGCAGACCATGCGACGGACAATTGACAAACCACATGCACATACATTGGCAATAGCACGGAGTAGACGACCGATTGAGTTGGCGTCGGGCGCAGGTGGAGAAGCCGAGTGTGCCATTGCCAGAGCGTGACAACGTCAATGCCAGACGTCCGTACGTACGTCAAGTGAGTCAGAGCTTGGCTTGGGCTGGGGCTGGTGGACTGACGCTTGGCATTGACCAAACTTCAATCATATTTGTGTAGTTTCCATGCTAAATTGTTTGATTTTCGTATTTGCATAGATGTCTGACAAGTTTGCCAAACGAAAAACTCAATGAAACTAAGCACGAAGGATAATAAAAAGTTTACACTGTTCGCAGCGTGAAGTGCGCAACGCTTTCTTTTGGGCGCAAGCTGCGCTACACTTGAGGCATAATGACAAACAGACAACACTGACAACTGCAATCTGGCTTATAAATTGATTAGCTCGGCAGGCTAGGTCCCTGAGTTGATTCCTTTGGACAGCTAAGGTCCTTGCAACCCAACTGGCATACTATTTATTTGTTTGAAACATTAATAATTTATCAGTTTCCACAGCAACCCGATCTACCTACTTAACCCAAAATAATCATAAATATCTTTATTAAATATGGGAACCGCTAATATGTCAATTAGAGCTTCAGGCAGACCCGACAAATAATTGGGGTAAAATAATGTCCCGTTCATTACAGATTACTCTGCTTTCTTTATTTTTTACCTTAATCATTATGGTATAAATTTTTCTAGAATTTCAATAGCTATCCTCCTCCTTATTGCATATTGGCCATATTATACAAGTTCTTTCAATAATTTTGTGATTACTTTTATCAGAAGCGCAATGAGCTGGTCAGGCTCGCCTATGCAAATATGCCTTTGCATGCGTATGAAAACATTTTTTACTGCTCGCAGCACTTTTCAATTCCATAAAAACTTTTATTTATTTTTTGACCAAACAAAGTTTTTTATAAGCAACAAAAAAAAAAAAAAAGAAAAAAAATGTAAATGTAACTAATTTTTTATATTGAATAGTCATTGAGCAGTTCAGACAAATTTGTAACAGCTACCGACTATTGCCAACAGCAGCAGCACCAGCTGGGATGAAATGTGCCATCAGTATGAGGCAAGTCCCCATGCGGTCGAATGTGGACTCACATAGTTGATCAGACATAAAGCAGTCAAACACCCACACACACACACGCACGCACACACACACTGTATATTTGGCCACAATCAGTTAGACAGGCAGACATGCGGACAGACAAAGAGACAGACAGTTAGACAGAGCGACGTCAGCTAGTCAATGCAACCGATAAGCAAACATCATACACAATAACAACAGTAACAACAACAACAACAGCAACAACGACAACTACAACAACCAAAAGGCAAATTTCATTTCATTTCGCACAAAAGCAAAAATCAATTGCAAATCAGTAAGGATACAAAATTCGAATGCATAAAAGATTGAAATCAATGCTGCTTTATGTCTGAATGCCAACATTTAATATTTACGAAATAACGCAGCTAGGCATGTCCGCGCTAAAAGCAGCCAGCCAACCCGGCCGACAAACCCAGCCAATAAGGATCATACAACACCGATACAACTAATTCGTGTATTCAAGCATTTCTCTTCATTTTTACATTTTTTTTCTGCCTTATTTGTTTGGGTTTTTTTTTTCGCTTTTCTATGCGTGCATTAATTAAAATCATTTTCATTTACATTTGCTGTTCTTATCGCATGCACAAAAACTGCAGAAAGCATTGAATTTCAATTGAGTACGCCAAAAGTTATGCAACGTTTTTTTATTTGCTTTTGCATGAAAGCATTTGGCATATCGATATTTGATCACGTGCGATAGCCACATGACACAAGTGTGAAAAAACCGAAATAGAGAAATGCTGTTCGATTTTTTATTTCAAAAATTTCAAATTTTGTGCTTCAAGAGAATGACTCAACTCAACTGCAGTCTATATGAATCGTGATAAAAAAAATATAGAATATGGTTATAGAAATATCAACTCGAAATTTTTGAGTAGCCATAACAATGAAGATGCCAATTTAACGCCAAAATAATTGAGTCATAAAATTTCATGCTCACAACATTCATTTTGCACGATGAATACTGTACACTGATGGCTTAAGAGTTTAGATTGAATATGATTTTGGTTATCCCATCAAGTATCAGGGAAGGAGGAGCAATTAGTTGCTAAACTTTCCAAAGAGCGTATTCCGATTAGGAAGGAAGTTCTGTGTTTCGACTCTCAAAGTTCTAAATAGTTAAAATTTTGAACGGATTAATTTTAGTAATAATTATTACTGTTGCGCTTTGCCCGAACTTTCAGGTTTGATTCCACCCAAAATTAGCTCAATGAAATTAAGAGAAATTAAGTAATTGCCATTTCCCATATTTATATGAGCAATTATGGCTCATTGTCAGCCATTTCCAAATCTTATGCGGGAAATCCCAATAGATGTTCATACTTCTAGATCGATTGTGCATATTTCATACAAAACAGTAATCAGATTTTTAAGTTGCATTCTATAATTCACAGACGTTTATGCTAAGCTGAGATTTTGAATATCCAAAACAGAATATGTAGCTTGCTATTTTCTGTTATGTGGTTTGAAACAAAACAGATGTGTGTAAACTCTACATGCAAAATGTTGTTAGACTCAAAGTTGGCTTTGATGTGATCGCAATGCTTATGGTCAAGGAGGCAAGTTGGGTATTGCTTCTTAGGCATTTTTGGACAAATAAAGCAGCCTCTTGCATAGGCAGTCACACCACACATCCAAGTTTATTGCTTTTGCGAAGCGTATCCTTGACTTCAACAACGACGCGGAAACGCCAAACCAACCAAAAACTTGCGCACTTTAGCAATTAACAATTTATTTACTTTTCATTTACATTCGCCACGAAATACACTCTTTTACATCAAAAAAGTGGAACAAAACAAAACGAAAAACAAAATTAAAATAAAAAACAAAAGCGAAGGCAATGTGTAACTTTTGTGCGTAGAAGTGCTTTGACTGACTGTGCGTGTGGCAACGCAAATGTTGAAAGGACGACTTTTGGTTTGTGTCAAAAATGGCGTTGGCAGCTAACCATTAACACGCCCGCAACAAGCGAGCGTACGAAACATCAGCAGCAGCAACAGCAACAGCAGCAACAACCAGCAGCAACAACAACAAATCGGATAGACTAAAATAAAAGCCAAACACATTTGCATTTAGTTTAATTATAAAAGTTTTTCAACAATTTTCTCTATTTTCGCCTGGCGCTGCCTGCAGTTCCTTTGCGTAACCATTTTTTCTTGCTTTGCCTTTTAGTTTTTTTTTGTTTTTTTGTTGTTGTTGGTTTTTTGCCTTTTATTTTTAAAGAAAAATAAAATCATTTTGTTTTCGAGTAATTTTTTAATTAAAAACTATTTTTGTAGATTTTTGTGTATCTTTCTCGGCAAAGTACAGCAGCAGCAGCAACAGCAAAAACAACTGCGATAATACAAAAAAAAGGCTGCCAACTGAGTTTCTTAAAATGTGTTTTATCCTTAGTTAAATTTGTTTTTCGCCATTCTCGCCATTGCAGATACGCCATCATTTGCTATCTCACGCACACCTGGCTTCGGTTATCCTTTGCGCGAAGGCATCGAGGTGTCACTGAAGTGCGACGTCGACTCGAACCCGCCGAGCCCGCCGCGCTGGCAGAAGGACGACGGAGAGACGCCGGTAAGTAGGCAATGCCAAAATGACTTGAATAGTTGCCATCACCACCGCCGCTGCGGCTCTTATTTGTTGTTATTCCCTGTTATTGTTGTACGCGCACACACTCCGCAAGGATCAACTTTTAAATGGATTTTTGTGTGTGCACTACTGCGCACATTTGTCTAGTCCCGTGCCTTGCCAGGCTGCGCCAAACTAACGCACCAGCAGCAATCAGCCGCGGCCTGAGCTTCAGGTGGCCTCAGCTGAGGCCTTGACAACTGCGACTCGCTGCTCTCCTGCCTGACTATGGCATTCATGCATAAGCGCCGCTTTAATTAATCTGCAAGTTTGCTTTTGAAGTCGCATCCTTGTGCAAACGGCGGCTGTAATTCCTGTTTCTTTAATGCCTATGTGCGGCTCAGTTAAGACAAACTGAGTGACGCCTCTTCAAAAGTAATCGTAGCATAGTTTTGTTTACTCAAAGAAATTAAACGCTCGCTTTTGTCGCACAACTCCTGATTGCCAGTTGCCAAAATGCGCTCCATGAGAGTCCAGAAGCATCTGCAGGGATGTGTAGTGCTACGGAGTTACCAAAGTTAGTCACTCAATAAGTCAAATTCGCTACACATGTAGCCAGGAATATGCTCAAGTCACACTCGAAAAATAAGCTCCAGCAAATCAACTGCTGTGTTCCTTCTTTAATTAAAATCAGAAATGCATTGGAGCATCCTTTATTTACATATCATTAATGTAATCTATAATATAATTATTTTATACATGCATACTATTTTATATTATATGTTAACTCTGACTGTGTCTATCCACCTATTTCGCAACCCACAGGTACCGCAAACCGGTGATGGCTTTCTGAACTTCACATCGATTCGTCGCGAGCATTCCGGCTGGTATAAGTGCACATCGCGCCATCTTAACTTTCAATATTCATCGATTGGCTATTACCTAAGCGTCAGATGTAAGTGCGGATACATTTTACATTTTACATAATTTTACTGTTAACACGAACACCCAAGCAACTGCGACAGCAGCCTCAGCCACAGTCACAGCCATAAATACTAACTAACCAACCAAGAGGCTCAGTCTGCTTCAAATCCAATTCAAGGGAAAAATAAAAAAAAGAAATAGACACACACACACACACACACACACGCACAAGCGAACACACACGATGAAAATAAATTAGAACCTCAAATGCGTGAAATTACCTCAAAAATTTGCAAAAAAAAAAAAAGAAAATAGAAAAAGAAAAGAACGAAAATGAAATGGCATCAAAAAGTGTCTCCGAGGGTTGCGCGGCATGTGCCATAGACGAACATGACGAAAATTTTACCCCTGATAATATTTTTGCCATTAGAGTTTTCCCTTCTTTATTTTCATTTTCTTTTTTTCTCATTTTTTTTTTTCGTTTTGTTATTTCTATTTTGCAAATGTGACGCGAACTAGATGGCAAAAAGAGAGAAAAACGAAAAAGTAACAAAAAATCAAATCGAAACGTTGCGAAAATTTTACGAGCTTGGCACATGGCGTACGTTTGTGTAATCAATGTTGGTTAACAAGGAGCAGCAGCAGCAGCAGCAGCAGCAGCAGACTGTGTGTGTGGTGTGACAATGAGCTGGGCGGGCGTGGCATGGCCTGGCGCTTAACATGGGGTGCGCACTTGCTCGCATTTGGAATGTGCTGCACATGATGTCGCTGATGACGTTACGGCTACCGTCGTTGATGAGAACGATGATAAAAATTGGTTATACTCGAGTAATGTAGACACATACACACATACATACACACATATGTGTGTGCATATGCGTTGGCAGATTTTTGGGCAAATGGGCGTCTTTGGGCAGATGCCTCGCGCCATCATCATCATCGCCAAGGCCATCATCATTATCACTGCCAACGTCATCATCTTCAACGTAGCCATATGAAATGACAAAAAGTGGCAAATTTTGTTTTTTATGCAAAAACAGCGGAGAGCGCCGCTCCTCCCCCATTACAGCCCAAGCCAACCGCATCCCACACCTCACACTCGCTGTTTAACGTTGCATACTTGTCGCCATTTTGGCTGTTGACATTGTTGTTGTTGGCATGGCTGTTGTTTCCATTGTTGTTGGTGTTGTTGTTGTTGGCAGTTATTTGCGCAACGCGTGTTAATGGTTGTAAATATTTTTATTGAATTTACGATGATTTTTTTTTCACAGTTGCTTTTTTTTTTTTTTGGTGTGCACCTCAACGTTGCTGCGCTGTTTGCAAATATGTTTATGCGCCTAAAAGCATTTGTAATATTTTTTTCGTTTTTATTTCACTTTTTCACTTTCTACTTGCACTCATACACATGCCTATTGGCATATGACAAAAGCCATTTTCATTGGGGTTGACAACACTCGCAAATGTCATTTTGGCTAATAGCGTGTCTGGGGCATTTCGTTAACTTAATTTTTTAGCTAACGCGTCTAAGAGTCGCGTTTATTTGAATTTATGCGCAGGGGACGCTTAGTCGTGGAGTAGAGTAGGGTAGGGTAGGGTTGGGTAGGTTGGGGTAGGGTAGGGTGTTAAGAAGCACTTGGCGCCTGCCGCATACGACTGCAATAATTCTTAAAGTTCGCTGCTAATGGCTTCGATTGCAAAGTGTCATGTTCAACGGTTTATGTGACATGCCAATGTATATTTTTATTTATTTCTTTTATTTTCATTTATATTTTGCTTATAAAACTTTATAACAGTCGGAAGTTTCTGTTTAAAAAATCTTTACAAATTGACTGCGCTAGCGGGGATGGGTGGCAACTTGGCAACGACTTCGTTAACTATTTATAAAAGTTTTTCACCCCTGCCAGCAGGCACCTGCGCAATAATTTGTGCTACAAACAAAAATCAGCTTCGTCGTCATTAATTAGCTCGGCTAGAAAACTCATTAATGAGTAAGCAAACAAATTTATAGCCACACCTGCACACACACAGCACGTCAAGGTACGGCACGGCACGGCACGACACGGTATGCCACACATGAGACACACATAGAGCAAACCAAAGGCAGAGGCAGAGACAGAGACGGAGTCAGAGACACGCACAGTGCCTGGCGTGCGCGTTGTCCTTGGGTTTGCAATCGAATCGAGTGTACGTGTCAAATTAGCAAAAGTTTAGCAAGCAATACTACAAGATACACAACAACAACAACATCAACAACAATAACAACAAAAACAATACCCACAAATGAAAAAAGGAGAAAAAAGAAAACGAAATCAAATACTTAGTTCATCGTATAGGCAGCAGCAAATCAATCAAGTGGCGGCAGGCAGTTTTTTGTTTTCCACTTTTGCATTTGTTCCTTCTCCTTTTTCTCTATTTCGGTTTAATCACAAACCTAAGCAAAGCGGCTGACAGACGACTCCTATGCTACCTATGAGTCAAGTGCGATAATTGTTCCAGCAGTGCGCCAGCACAAATCGAAAGCTGCACTAATAGACAAAAACAACAGCGACAGAAACAGCAACAGCAACAGCAACAGCAACATTGACAACAACAACAACAACACATTTGACTTAACAAACTAAGGCAAACTAAGGAAGCAAACGGCTGCGTATATTTTTTCTTAGTTTTTCGACTTTAATTGCCGTTTTGTTGTGTAAGCCTCAATGTACGCATACGGCCGGAGAGCTTACCGCCGTGAGCTACAGTGTGTTGAAAAGATAATGCAACACGTGCGCTAAAAAATGCCCATTTGTGTGTGTTCTCGCATTTGTTACACATGTTATTGCTGGGGCAAGCCCACTCACACTTGGCAGTTGCTGTGTGTTATTGTCACCTGACACAATCGGCTTTGATTTTTGATTTTTGCTAACATGCGGACTTTATAATCGGCTTATGGATGATACTCGCATGAAATGTATCAAATATCACTTGCCGGACTAGGCTTACACTTGTTTATTACGTATATTTGCCTATTGTTGCATGCGTCCAACGCAGCTAATCCGACAAGTGATTAATGTACAAAAATAGCGACAATCTTCTAAGCCTATATATGTTTTTAACTTTTAAGATTACTGAGTTTTGCTTTTATCTGGCGACCTTTGACGGCCGCCATAGAAACTATTCCATTGGATGCTACATGGTGGCATGGTCTCAGAGAGATAACATGCCTTGGCTATTCGCTAAAAGCTCGTAATGAGTTTTGTCTAATTGTCCTTACTCTCTTCTGAACTCATGTTCTTATGCCACTGACTTCTAGAACTCATTTGTGACTGACTAGCGTTCTCTGTTTAATAAATGCTTCTTCTTCTTCATGAGGACGCTGATCAAACTCAGCCGATCTCATTGCATTCAATTTATTTATTACTTCATTTATTCTTATGGAAGGATACCATCTTCGCTCTTCAACATATCCCCTTAAAAGCTACAGAATATTTCTGATTAATGCAACAAAATTTTCAATTTTCAGAAATTCATAATCTTATAACTGACATCTTCAAAAGAACATTTTTATATAATCTAATTTAAATTTGTCTATGAATGGACATAACTCAACCCAGTGTACGACTGACTTAAACAAAAAAATAAAAAATAAAAATACAAAAAGAAAAAAAAAGAAAAGCATTGAGGAAAATAAAAAATAGGTGGAAAAAAGTTTACAACACATTGATTGCTTTTTCATTGCATTTCTTTGGCTCTGCGGCGATTTTTCGGTCTGCACTCCACTTGATTTTTATTTGCGGCCGATGCTGATGCCGATGCCGATGCCGACGCAGGAGCCGATGCTGTATGTGCAAGCGCAGGTGAATTCATGGCTTTTTCCAGTTCAATGCTTTGGCTACGCTCTGCGCCTGGCTATCCGGCAGCATTATCAATGCTCTGCAGTTCCATAGTTCCTTGTGCCTGAGCCTGCACCCCACTTCTGCTGGCCCGCTCGTTTGCGCATCTTCAGTTGCTCGAATCAAAGCAAACTCAGCAATTAGGCGCGCATTCAGACGGATTCGTATTTCCTATGCCAGCGTCCAGATTAAAATCAAAATGCGATTTATCAGCTTTTTCAAAGCAACATCGGCAAAAATAAAAGTTTTCGAAATTTTTTTTTTTCGCAACGTGCCGCACTCTGGATTCTTTGCAAGCGGCTCAGACACATGTCAGTTTAAAATAACACAGAAAAAAAAAAAATTCAAAAGTTAAAAGATGATTTGTTTTTTTTTCTTTTTATTTAATTCTTTTTCCATTTTTTTGTTTTGCTTTTTATAAACTTTATCGACTGCTGTCATAAATGGCAAGAAATTATATATTTTTCTTTCTTGCTACCCCAACCATGGCAAAAAAATAAAAACGTTTTACAAATTGATTTATGTGCTTAACATGTTACTGGATTTCTTATCGCTCATCCCCCGCCCCCGCTAACACCCCGCGACGCTCCTACCCACACACTTAAGCCACCCAGAGTTGAAAGCCACTTTTGGCACACAATTAGATTTGCTATAAAATCAACAGCAAAAGTTTTCCTATGCGCTACGTTTTCTTATTCCTATTCTTCGACTTGTGCGTTCAGTTGCGTTGCGTTGCCTTGCCTTGCGTTGCCTTGCGTTGCGATGTGATTTGATGCGATGCGAGGGCGGACCGACTCGTAGCTACGTTTCAGGCACATCAATCATCGCTAATGTCGATACCACCTCCAGCTGCTGCCGATGTTGCCGCTGCTGCTCCGGCTGCTCCGTCTGCTCCTGCTGCAGTCAGTCAGTTTCGCTTCTTGGCCTTTGTCTGTGTTGCGCTGACAGTTGGCGCTCGCAACGTGTCTACACGTCTTTGCCCGTTTTCGTTGTCGTTTTCTTTTGTTTTTGTCTTTTTTGCTTTTCTTTTCTCTGGGTTCGGTTCACTGCCTTGTCTTGCCTCGCCTTGCCTAGTCTTGCCATGCCTTGCCTTGCCCCGCCTTTCCTGGCGTTCAAATGTTCTTTTTTATTAATAAAGCATTTGTTTTTCGCCAATAATGAGCCACGACAGCCGCCTGTCAGGATTTTTGTTTGCCTTTATTTTTTTTTCGGTGTTCTTTTTGCTTCCGGTATGCACGTTCGTTTCCCCAGGGATCACCTAGCGCATAAAAAAGTGGCAACACTTTGTCAAGTTGTTATTACAAATATTTCATTCTATGATGTTGTTTTTTTTTTCTCCCTTTAATTTTATTTTTTTTTTTTTTTTTTTTGATACGTTTCTTCATTGCTGCCCCTTTTTCAGTGTCAATTTTTATTTTCTTTGGCAATTTTTCGCTGTTGGACAAACGTGCGAAATTTGAACCCGACTTTGGCGCGATTTGCTCCTTGTTATGTTTCTTATTCTTATTAGTATTTCTTTTCTTATTCTTTTTATTTTTCTTTCTTTTTTTTTGTGTGTTGTCATACAGTTTGAAGTTATTGAGTATTTGTGTTGATTGATGACTGATTATAATTCTAATTTTGTTGCATACTTTTGGGAATTATTGGGATTTGTTTATCGGTCGTTTGTTAACGTCAAAAAAAAGTTATCCTTCCATGTTGGTCGGCTGCGCTGCGCAATGTTTCTGGAATTCCTTAATAATCAAATAAAAACCAAATCAAATGATGCTCAACCTGGTCCCTAAAAGCCACAAAATTCCTTGAAAATGCTTCTTCGTTTTTGCGAAAAAAAGTAGCAAAGTAAGTTTCACTATAAACTGTTCGAGATTTGAAAAAAAAAAAAATATTAAGTATGAAGACATATGGCTGTCGAAGAAAAAGTTAACCCTTCGACGTATAATTTAGATTTAGATGAGAGAATGAAAGTTTTCAAAATGTTTGCGTATCGAATACCATCTAGCTTGACCACAGGATACACTCCATGTAACCAAATTTTTAATATGAACAAGGGTGCATGCAGCAAAATGCCAACAACCTTGCAGCGCTAATGCGAATTCGTGGCAGACCCACGCAGGGCAAGTAGCCAAGCATTATCATTTAGCCAAAACCGCATAGCCACAGCAGGCCCCTCTGCGCATTTGCCAGTTGCGAGCAAATGAGCACTAAAGCAGTAAGGACGAAGGACGAAGGTCGAAGGACGAACAGCCATGCGTTAGAAGAAGAAAATAGAAACGCGCACAACATTTGCGCGCATTACAATAAAATTTAATTTTACACGCTCTCATAAGCAAGGCTGCTGCTTGGCAGTCTGCAATCGTCTTGGCTAATACGCGCAGCGCCTCAACTGCCAGCGATGCCAGCGATGGCTAATCGCAATTGGCAATTGGCGCTCCTTGGCTGCGCTGGCTCTGATGGCTCAGATGGCTCAGTTGGCTCGGTTGGCTGCTTTGGGTGCGTTGGCTGCCTGCTAAGCACCGCAACGCACTTTTATCCTTTGTCATGCTGCTGCTTCTGCTGCTACTTCTTTTGCTGTTGCTGGTGATGCTGGTGATTCTGGCTATCGCGGTTAAACTTTATATTGTTTGCTTCTGCACGATATAATTTTGATGGTGTATACTTTCAGGGTACGGCGCCACGTTCTGAATGCGCGCAGCCAATGGAGCCAAGTTTATCGACATGCGTCGATTATTAGTTTGCTTCCTTTTTATGGCCGAGCATTTTGTACTCAACGCATATGATGCGCAATAAAAATTTATTATTGTTTTTTCGTAAAGTTTCATCGTTCAAATTTCCATTGCTGTTTGTGTTTGTGTTTGTGTGCTTCACTTTAACATTTGGCGCGCTTAAATGCGTATTAAAAAATAATTTTCTTTAATAACCAATAATGATAATTGCTTGCAAGAAAACAATAAACAGCAACGCAGAAAACGACTTTCTGCTTATTTCCTGCATATAATCCAAGCTGCGAATCAGCGAATACGCCTGTGGGTATGCAACGTCTTGTAGCCGCCACTTGGCAAGCCACAAGTAAAATGCTGTGCTCGCTTCCTTGCTTTTTGTTACATCAAAATACAATAGTTGCAAAAACCAGCAATAAAAAAAGAACAGAAAAGAAGAAAAGCGAAAAGATGGAAAAAAGTCATAAGCAAAAATGAGTTTCAAATACAAAATACATAATTCATTATTGAAACTGACGATGCGCATAGTCAAGTGCAATCATCTTCAATTTCAGCTCATTGCAAATTAATCGCCTACACTACACTACACAGCCAATGCCAATGCCAATGCGAGTGCGAGTGCGAGTGAGCAGCAGAAGTTAACAAGCAAAAAGCAGAAAAAATGAACACGAGAACCAAAATGAAAATGAGAATGTACTGTGAAAAAATATCAAGATAAATATAAAATAGCAATGTCTGCAGAAATATGAAAATTTATAACTTAACACGCGCCCCATCCAGCGTCACCGACGTTGCCCGCATCGCCCCTACACATAAACTCTGTACCCTACTCACTGCCAGAGTTGCTCACTGCACTTGACTGTCTGTCTCTTCGCCTTGGCTGGCTGTCTTGGCTGTCTTGGCTGTTTATGAAGCCTGTAAGTTAAGCTGCTGCTGCTGCTGCTGCTGCTGCTTCTGCTGTTGTTGTTCTTACTACTTCTCTGTTTGTTGCTGTTGCTGTTGCTGCCGCTTGCACATTTTTCGTTGCAGTTTAGTGCGCTTCAGCTGAACTTCAGCTTCATCCGACATTTCGTATTCATGAGCAGATATGTTGATTTTTCTACATTTTTTTGCACTCGTAAGCTGCAAAATTTCTGTTTTGGTATTATGCCGGATTTCTCTTCATATTTTCTTTTCTTTTCTTTTTTTTTTATTTACTGCTTTTGCCGTTTTTTGCGCATTTTGGAAAGCAATTTGTAGTGATTCCGCCGCTGCTCGACTTCTTCTTCTGTTGCTGCTGCTGCTTTATTATGAAAATTATAATGCTGCCAGCTACGCTTAAGTTGCTTTTTTTGCAGTTGATGTTGTTTTTATTTCTTATTTTTCTCTTTTTGTGTTTGTTTGGTTTTACAATGCTTTGTTGATTAAGTCAATATGTGGTTGTATAAAAACGTTGCAATTCGGATGTTGGAGCTGTGCATTCGCTAAGTGATTGCGTCGCGTTGCCAAATGCGCTGCGAGCTTATAGACATCCATACAAGCAGGACCTTGTCCTTGGCCGAGTCCTTTGCAGTCTGCAAAAAGCAACATGCAAATCAAATGAAATGTGGCTATAATTTGTTTGTTTTTTATTTCATTTGTTTAAATTAATTTCACTCAAATTATACTTCATTCGTAATCCTCTACCGCGTGTCATTTTCTTGAAAATTATGCGGGCAACAACAACAAATGGAAATGCTTTTATACAATAGCGAGAATGGCTTTTAAAAAGGCAGATTCAATTCACAGTACTTACAGAAGTCTTCACATCATTAAGGGAAGAAGTCAATAAACAAATAAATGAAAACATAAGAAAGAAGAAAAAAGGAAAAACAAAAAAAAAAGTGCAAACAAGACTTGACTGCAGTGGCAGAATATAAGAAAATACTTATTATTGAAAATATTATCAATCACCTCGCGAAAGGCAAGTAAACACCAGCAGCTGTGCGTGCTTGCGAGTGCTGGCGTGTGTTGGCATGCGTATGTGTATGTGCTTAAATGTGTATACGCTTGCGGCATATGTAGTGCACTTCAAAGGATAAACACGCAAACAAGGCGCAGTGCAAGACAAGCGTAGGCGGCACAGCAACGGCAGCAGAAATGGCAGCAAGCAACATGAAAAATAAAACAAATAAAGAAACAAAAACGGAAACAAAATGCCGCCAGCCAGCAGGAAAATCAACCCCAAAAAAAGAAAAAAAAAAAAAAAAAAAAATAACAACACAAATGAAGCTCATGAAAAGCTGCTGGCCAGCCAAAGCAAACGGCAGCGGACAGACGCCAGGCGACAGACGACAGACGATGGATGGCATGGCAGTGCGGAGCAAGGCAAGCCCAGTGAAGACATGCAAGCAAAGTTGACGCTGCCGATGTCGAAAATGACGACAACAACAATGACGATGACGATGACGATGACGACGATGACGATGTAGCTGCTGCTGTTGCTGCTGATGATGAAGTAAATAACTTTTCAATATGTAAACGACAGCAAATGCGCGTAACTGCTGAAGGATTTATGAGTTCATTCATACCCGTATGCAAACATCGGCACGCAGCGGCTGTGAGCGCCGTGAAGGACATGCGCCCAGGATATGAGTATGTGCGAAGTGCACGAGCCGCAAGTGTCGACATATTGACGTGCCTGCTGATTCACTCGATGGCTGGCTATGACTTTGATTTTGGCGTTTTCGAGTGGCTGCCATTGCCATTGCCATTGCCCTTGTCGCCATCTCTTTGCTGCCTTCTTCTTGCTGCTGCCCTTGTTGTTGCTGCCCTTGTTCCTGCTGCTGTGGCTGCGACTGTGCTTGGCAGGCATTTCGGCTGGCAATATAAACTGGCTGCCATTGCCTACATGCGGCTGACGACGACTACAGCTTCAGCAGCATCATCGGCATCATGGGTATCATCGCCATCGTCGTCGTCGTCGCACAGCGTCTTCGTGTTTATGATTAATGATTCGTGGCGCGCTTTTTGCGCTCTGCCGTCTGCTGTTATACTGTTGCCATATATATATATATACATATGTACATATATTCGATGTTGTTGCTGTTGCTGTTTTGATTAGTACGTCTCATATGCATAATTCTTGTTAAGCGTTTATTTGTTTGGGCTTTGTTTGTTGTTTGCTTAGCCAAGGGTTAAACAGCTTATACACTAAGCAAATTTACCTGGGCATGTTAAAACTTATAAACATGTTTATAAAAACTTAGAAACGAATAGAAAGGTTCGAAAATTGTCAGAAAATTAAAAAATAAAAAGCCAAATTGAAAACACAAAATATCAACAAACAAAAGATATTTAAATGCAATTGACAAATGTCTGACAGCCTGCAGGGCACAACAATAACAGCATAAAAAAAAAAAAACAAAACAAAACAATAAGTGACAAAATATTCAAAAAGGAAATCGTTTTCTTCACCAACCGCTGGTCGTTCTTATCCGGCAGCCTCCCAGTGACAGGCGCAACAATGTCAAATTTGCAGCTTGACAAGTCGCTGCTTTGCGTATTGAAGGCAATAAAAATTCTTTTGCCAATCGCATTTTTCCACTTTTTTGTGTCTCTTTTTTTGTTGTTTTCTTTCGTTTTTACACTTCAGAAGTGTGTATTTTGTATTCGACTGCTGTCAGCAGTGTGCACTGAGGCTGATAAACTGTGCACGGCTTGGGGTTGGCTTGGCTGGATCGGGCTGGGCCCGGCTTGGCTTGGCGTGTCTTGGCTTTGACTGGCACGTGTTGCTGTGTTGTTGTGTTGTTGCTGTCTTGTCTTGCAGTCAATCACTCACACAAAATGAGCTTACAATTAATTGTTACTCGAGTAGTTGGCGTCGTGTATTTGTCAAATAATTTCAATGAGCCACCACCGCCGCCGACACCAGCACGAGCCGACGACTTACAGCGGCGAGCATCCCCATGTTGACAGAGTACATCACCTTTTGCAGCGAGCGGACGGACTAAGCTCAGCTAAGCACGGCAGTCATTGACATTTTTGTTAAAGAATTTTGTGCCGCTGCCACTGCCACTGCCACTGCTGCTGCCTATGCCTCTGCCGCCGTCGCCGCCGCTGCTGGCGTCTTTCACTAAAATAAAATGTGATTTGCTAAATGAGCGCCTTGGGTTTGGCACTTCAATTTGGTGTGGGTCTGCGTTTCTTGCTGGTCCTTGTTGGCTGTTTGTCGTTAATGCGAGGGTTGCTCTGCAATTAGTTGCTTTGAAAATGTTGTGCCGTATAAATGCTCAGATTACGCGTACTTACTGACATGTGCGTGCGTGTATGTGTATGTGTGTGTGTTTGTGTGTGCGAGTGAGTGAGTGAGTGTGCGTCAGCATTTTTGCTGGTACTAATTTTATTAGGTGTGTGGTGAGTTTGGTTTGGTTGTAGTGTCTCGTTGCTATTCCCCATGGACCCATATGCCATTTTCCTAAGAAGACTCAATGGCTTCAAAGTAAAACGTTTTATTAATGCAATTATTTACGGTTTGTGAACCAAATTGCGTATGCGCTGCGGCCAAACAGCAATGATGTAAGGATGTAAGGGTTCAAGTATTTAAGCGATAAAACTCAGATATTTTCGCTATTCATTAGAAAGTAGCCATCAAATACTCGTTTATAAATGAGTTTCATGCATTTCAAATCCATTAGTAACCCAGCCAACCATTAAATGAAATCCAAACTTATAGAGTGCCCCAAAAATAATTTCATAAATTTATTTCGCAGTTTCATAGGTTTCCTAATCCTAAATGCTTAATTAAAAGGCAACTAAACAGTAGCAAATAATAAATCGATTCATCGTTCACAGTGGCAATTATTAATTAAAAATGTTTATGAAAATACTCAAAATAAAGCAAATAAATATTTGCTGCACTTGGCAGCTAAAAGTCAGCTTTGCTTTTAAGAAATGCGCAAATGCAAATAAATTTTTATTAAAACGATTTCATGTTAACATCTTTCCAATTAATAATCAAAGCAAAAATATACCAATAATTACAAATAATAATAATCTTACTAAACAAATAATAAACTAATAAAAGTTACTAAAATGTCAAATTAATCTTTGCATTGCATCTCATGAATGCACTTTAAGAAACTCAAAGAATATTTAAATATCATGTCGATTATTTTTAGACAACGTTAATCAATAGCAAAGCAATATGTCATCTGATATGATATTTGCTATCACAGAGTAAAATTTATTTCAGATTGATTGCAAATGAAGAAATGACGATGTAGATAAAACAAATAAAGGCTGCTGAATTGGAAATAACCTAATGCAGATTGCACATTTAAATTTTATTTAAACTAATTTTAATTTCATTTTTCCTTGAGAGATCAAACTGGAGTAGCGAGTAAACAATGAAATATAGCTTAACTTTGCGCTGAGAACCGAGGTAAGAGTAGAAAAAATTAAAGAATCTTATGGCGTCTTCAGGTAAACAATTTTAACAGTCAAATCTGTGTTATTGGCAATAATTTTGAGCATTAAAGGCAATTTTCCTATTAAGGTTTCATGCTTATTTGGATAAAGTAAAACGAAGTACTTCATATTAAGTTGAACTCTTGAACTTGTGCGCCTTTTTCGAATTTGTTTTCGCTATTCATCGCATTAAGTCGATATTATTCTTTCGATAGCAGTGAAGGGCACTTGAGCAGTCGCTGCCCTGCAGCCTGCAGCCGCCTGCCTCCAGCCACCCTCATCGTGCAATTGGCCAACTGTGCTGCTTTGCTTTGTGTGTTGGCTGTCTCCTTGCGTACATGTTATTGGTATGCGTTGCCAAAAAAGATAAAAAATAAAATAAACGCATAAAAAGTGTAGACCAAAAATGAGCACATGTCAACGTAAATTGTAATTTATACATATTAAAGGCCATAAAGTATGTGACAGTGTAGAGGGCAAAGATTTACACAGCGTGCACAGTAGATGCGAAGATGTTGAGGCAGACGCTGCACATAAATTTTAGACAAGACAAAATTAGAATAAACCTGCCCGGGCATGGGCAATACAGGAAATTTATGTTAATTTCTTCGGTTACGAATAGGAATGTGTATGAATTTTCAATTGCATAGTGACACACTGAGCAAATGTGCTTTACATTTTTGTCACGCTGCCATGCAGACATATGCAAATGCTGGAGGAGCAGAAAAACCTTACTACATGACGCACACTGGCACACAGGGTCCAGTGGGTGGTATGGGATGGGATGGCGATGTGATGTGTTGTGTTGTGTTGTGATGTGGAATTTAACTGATCTGTCATAATAAGAGTTTATTGCTGTCTCTTTAATATTTTAAAGACTTTACACGAGTTGACAGTGAATCACTCACGCCCAGGCCCAGAACTACGCTAATGCCAATTTTCCATGCACCTACGCACTTTTCACAAAAACTTTTTCTTTCGTTCTCATCTTACTGACAGATTAATCTCGCTTGACTGATTTGATTTCTAGACTCAAAGCTACTCAAAGCAACAGCCAAGTCAGCATTCAGTCAGCTAGTCGGCTTTGTGACGCATGCTCTTCTTTTTCTTCTTCTTCTTCTTTTGCTTCTTATTCGCATACTTGCTCTTGTTGTTGGTGTTGTTGTACTCAAGAAGGTGTAGAATACCAACGGAAAATGGCAACTCATAGTCATTGACAATAAGCACAACGTTCATCCTTCCTGACACTGGCAGCCCTGGCCGCCAATATTCACGCCCTCCGCCCAACTCCACTCCTCCACTCATTCGCACCTCCCAGCCAAATCGCATTTTACAATGACTCAGGTGTTTGTCTGTTTGTATGACATTGTGGCAGAACAAGCGACGACTTTGTCAGCCAAGCAAGCACAAGCAGGCAGGCGGACAAGGACTCTGTCACTCTGACACTCTGCCTATGTGTAATTTTTTTTGTTTTTTGTTTCTCTTTTATATTTATTTTTTTTTTTTTTGGGTTTTTTGTGTTTCCTCGAAATCTTTACAATCTGTGCCTAGTACGCGAAATATGACACAAGTCGACTCTTGTGTGACACAAGTATGACGCGTCAACATTTTTGGCATACAAATCGAACCTAACAACAGCAATGACAATAACAACGATAACAACAACAACAATAGCAACAAACATGAACAATAATAACAACACGCAGGAATAAGCACACAAAAGGAGCTGTGCGAACGCTGAGTACGTCGTCAGCTGCGTCAGCTTACGCAGAAGTATGTTGCCTTTATTTATGCTTCCTTTGTGTATCCTTGAAATATTGACGCATATGATGTGCGCTGACAAGGTGATAATTTTTTAGTGTTACGTGAACAGTGTACAACAAAGTAAGCGAAAGGCGCGGATGGTGTAATTATTTTGGTTTTAGAGTCGCTGCACGCATATGTGCCTAAGCGCTAAGCGTTGCTTAATGCTTATTGATTGCATACTTTTGGGCGCACATTTCTGAGGTAATCATTAATTTATCATTGTTTGGGCGTAAGCATGCGGGTTCAACTTTGTCGAGTACTCTGTGTATTTTCATTATTTGGCAGATTTATTGTCATTATCCTCATTGCTTGCAGATGACTCAGTCGATGTGACATCCGAGCCAGACGATCAAGACGTTTCCGTGGCTGCCGCCTCTCACAATCCCAACAAGGGGCAGCTGGAGGTGCAATTGGGTGGCGCCGTGACGCTGCAGTGTCCACAAGGTAAGCAAAAGTGAAGTCGACAAATTAAGGCAATTTAAAGTTTTGCTTGAATTTATCAAACTCAGTTGAATATATAAACTGGCGAATGTGAGCCTACTTTTGGGCGTAGCTACAAGCATAAACAACCTTCAATGCAATTAAAATTCTACAATAATTACGCCGAAAAGAAAAGATGATTTGCTTTTTTTTCGCAATTCAATTTAATCTAATTACAATTACGTTCAGGCACTAATTGAAGCGCAAAAGACATGCCACGCCACGCCAAGCCACGCACCCAACCAGCCAACCAACCGACCGACCAATCAGCCAACCAAGCAGATACGGTTAATAGACTCTTACGTTGCCTGCTTTTAGGCTCGCTGAAAAACGAGCGAACGAACAAACGAACGAAACGACGCATGAATAAATGAGGGACTGTTCATTAATTAGCACAATTGAAAATTAATTATGCGTGCAATTTACTTTACGCTAAACACAAAGACAAATACGCAGCGCGCAGACTAAATGCAAAGCGCCTAAAATGCTACAACATAAAAAAGAAAAACAGAGAAAAAAACATCAAAAACAAAAAAAATAAATTAAAGAGAAAACAACGAACGAAAAAATGCAAAAGCAAATCAACATTAAAATCGCATGCAGCTTAAGCCAGCGAACTCGTCGACAGCGAAAGCGACACCCAAAGGAAATGAAACAGACTTTTGTAGATTTCATTTATTGTGCTACACAGCAACAGCAGCCACGCCGCGGCTCGTTCACAGTTTGCTCCTGTCTAGAGTGGCCTGCCACGCAAATGTTTCACGTGGGTCGTCGCTTTTCGCTCGAAATCAATTAAAGAAATTAAAATTTTCATGCTTTCAAGTCAATTAATTAAATTCTTTTTCTTTGCGCGTTGATGGACCGCTGCTGCCATGCAAACACACGTACGTGTGTGTCCTGGCGTTTGTTGGCGACACCGAGTGTGCCTAAAATTATGCAACATGCTTTTAACACGTGCCTTTTATGTATTATGGCTATTTGACTGTTTCCATTTATTTCTGGCTTTTCTCGCATCGCCGCCAGGTTCCTTGGGCTGTTGGTCGCACTTGGATCCAGTCACTGCACGTCTGCGTGGACTCGGCTATGGGCTGACCACACCCACTGGACAGTTTTCGCTGAAGGATGTCGTGTATCAGGACGCGGGCACATACAAATGCATTGGACAGTCGCCAGCGAATAAGAAGAAGGTTGAAGTGCTGCAGACTGTCAGCGTTTCAGTGAAAGGTAAGTAGCCGCGTTTTTGCTTTAATATTTTTGTAGCATACTCTACGGCGCCAAATACAGTATGCATATGGCAGCGTGTTTAACTTAAATGCCAAAATATTGAAATCATGTGTGCACTATGTGTCAAAAGTTGAATGACGGTTTCCTTGCACATCATCATTCTGATATTTTTGGATTTTTTTTATAATATACTTTTCAGACTTTTTGGACACTTTTTGCTTATCTATGTTTTAGATTTTACAAATATGAACAATTGCATATAAACCATTTTATAGAGCAAGTTGCGGAAAAATTACCACATGCAGCAAAGTTGCTGCATTCTCTTATTTCTCATAAGTTGCATTTTCCTGCTGAAGTAATCAGTAGCAGAATGCTTGCCTGGCCGGGTTCCTACTGTTTACTCGACAGCTCGACTTTTTGACTTGCTTGCGTTTAATCGAAATTCAAAACTTTGCAGACAAACGTTTTTGCTACTTGCTTATGCAAGTTCACTTATAAACACTACTCCACGCCAGATACGATGACTGACTCGAAGCGCCCCCCACACTCTCGGCCAACTGAGACTTTGTCTCCAACCTGGATATGCAAACGTAGAATGCGCAGGCAGACAATCCTTTTGCCAGCCCCCAGCCACCCAAGTCTTGATAAATATGACTATTTCACGCTATGCCATGCTGTTTATTTATTTGCTTGCTTACTCTCTTGCTTGGTCGGTCGTTTGTTTGCCTGCTTGGCTGCTTGGCTGCTTTGCTGCTTTGCTGCTTGCCAGCAAGTGAAGTTTATCGCCAGGCATGTCTACTAAGACGTCATATCCTTATATGCGACATTGTCTGTCAAGCCATGTATTTTGTTTAACATGCACTCCATTTTCACAGTTTTAATGACAAAATATACACACAAATAGACAATGGTGCGCGAGGGTGTTTATAGACGCTGGCATAGTTCGCACATATGTATATGCTTACCTTGAAATTGCAGGCGAGCATTATAAGTGCTCGCACACACACACACACACTCACACACATAGGCACACACACGCACAGATTGAGATTTGCCACTCGAGCAGCGGCAACTATTGTACATGCGTGGACGGATGACCACGCCCTGCCTGCTAGCCAGCTGGCCCCACCAGCCAGCGAGGAACAACAGCTTAGCAGGCAGGACGCTTATGTTTGATTGCGCGTGGCTGCCATGTTTGTATTGCACTCGAGGGTAAACTCGAACTACGCTCCTTCCTCCTAACACAGGCGCCAGCCACTGCCTGTTGTTGTGTGTGTGTGTGTGTATGTGTGGGTTTGAGCATGTTTGTGTTGCATCAGTGTTTGTGGCAGTTGATGTCCTTTCTTGACATGTGTCCTTCTGCTGCTGCTGCTGCTGCTGCTGTTGCTGATACTTGTACTTCTGCTAGGTGCTCTCGCCTGTTGACAGTTTCATTGCGTATGCGTTGCGCCATTGTCTTGGCAAAGTTGTCTCTGATTCCGTCTAACTTACTTAATACATTATATGAGTACACTGATAAGGACACACTTAAGCTGAGAATCCAGCTTTGCCTTCGACTTTAAATTATGGGCAATGTGCGTAGGGTTAAAATGTTTATTTAAAGAATTTATAGCTTCTGCACTGTTTTACTTCTGATCTCTGCTACTGGTGGCATAGATTTTCAGCTTATCCTTTTTGGATGCTCTATTGGCATGTCTGATTGGAAATTCCTTGCTAAGTCATCAATCATGCGGCAGTTTATGCAGCAAGCAACCAGAAAATAAAAATAAAAAATCCAAAAAATAAAAAAGCAAAAGAGAAACGAGAAAAGACAAATGAATAGAATAGATTTGACAAGTGTCAATGAAAAAGAAATTGCACAACTTTGTTTGAGGTTTGCGTAGATTGACTACAGCAGTGAAATTGACACAAAGGAAATCGAATAAGAACGAACAAACAAAAACAAAAAACGAAGTCAAAAGAAAACACAAAAAATTAAAATAAAATGAAATAAAATAAAAAGAATCACAAACAAATCGCTTTGGCTAGCCTATAACCAAAAATAATGACCTGAATAGGTTGCTGCCAAGATTATCAATCTTTGACCAAAGGCGGCTGGCGGGTATGTCTCAGTTGAGGGCTTACGAGATTAGCATTGGGATGTGCTGTCCGCAACTTGGCATTGCCAGTTTACAGCGCAGCGGGAAAATGCCACACGATTTCGACTGTGAATTATATAAGTGTGTGTGTGTGTGTGTGTATGTGTGTGTGTGTGCATGTTCTTCGTATAAGACAGCTATGGGGCAGCTTGTCAGTCGGAGAGTGTGCCATTGTTATATAATACATAAAGTAAGCTCATGCACTCGACTGAGTATTATTTTCTCTAACTAACTCTAAGCCAACAAAATTCAGTTAATTTAACGCCTGAGCATTGAAGAAGCCAAAGTATGTCAAATTATTGCACGCTCAAGCCAGGCGGCAGGAAGGAGTCAACGCTGCTGTAATTTTATTGCCAGTGCCAATGTGCTGCATAAACAAACTGTCGCCAACATACAAACTAGCAGCAATAATTTTTAATTTGTCAAATAAATAAAGCAAACGCCTAACTGAGGCCAGCATAAAGCAACAAAACAACAACAACAACAACAACAAAAGCAGTCACTGCAATAGCAACAGCAACAGCAACAACTGACATGCCGAGTAAAACTTTCAGCCGCCTACGCCAACTCAAAATGCAACAAAAAAAAGAAAACAAAAAAAAAAATTGAAAACGCTAAACGAATTTATGCATGCAACATAAAAAACGGCAACATGCAACAGCAACGGCAACGTGCCAGTGACAGCAACAACGAATACGACAGCAGTGGCAAGAGCAAATGTCGCTGACAACTGTCATGCAACTCGAGCAGCAGCAACAGCAGCCACAACAACAACAACAACAACAACAGCAACAACAACAAAAGCGAACAAACAAGAAGAGACGTCGCCGCGGCGACAGCAGCAGCAGAAAATACCACAAGCATGCAATTTATGTAGCAAACGAGCCCAGGCAGGCAGGCAGGCAGGCAGAGTGGCTGGCGCAGGGAGATGGCAGAGCCAAAACGCCAGTGCGTATGCAATGCAAAATTTACTAACTGCCTTTTGCCAAAGGCAACGACGGCGACGGCCGCAGCGACAACGATGGCAGCGGCATTGTCGGCGTCGGCATTTATCACGCGCGAGTCTACAGCGAGTGGCATTGTTGACATTAAGCGTAAAATTGGCGCCCAATGGCAGGCGCGACGCGATCATTGCATAAATTCGTTGCAGTCTTTTAGGCGCAGCATGATATACACGCACACACACACACACACCCAGACAAACCCGCCACAGACGCACTCGCACTCATGTAATGCGACCTAAATGCATGTCATAAATTTACTCAGTCTCACTCATAGTAGCAGCAGCAGCAGCAGCAGCACACAAAACAAAAACAGGAACAAAAAATTCAAAATGCAAACAGAGACAAAAAAAGAAAGGACAACGGCGCAACGTCAGCGTGTGTCCTGCATGCTGCTGCTGCTGTTGCTGCTGTTGCTGCTGCAGTCACTGCGCCGGCCACCGTCGCCAATATTTAGACGATACTTTTACTGTGTCATGACATTTTTATTAGCTTTGCGGTAGCCTGATAGGACATTCACTCGAACTTAATTACATTTATTACTTTGCGCTTGTCCTGTGCCTGCGCCTGTGAATGAGCATGTGCCTGCGTCTACTCCTGTGCCTGTGTCTGTGCATGCAACTACACGCCGACCCTGTGTGTGTTCGCTTGGCTGTTGAAATATATTCGAATTTTATTGCCTACCTTCGGGCGCTGTATGCACTGTACACAATGTTATGGTCACAGTGACTCGCTCATTATAATAATCTGAAATGTGCAATTTGCTGTACATTGATGTTGCATTTTTAATTAAGTTTCTAGGTGGAAAAACTCATTAGTTCCTGTAAATAGTACGCCGCAGAGTATGCAGCAAGTGAATGGCATTTCTTAGGCAGCCCATACACAGTATATACGCGGTAGAAAATGCGACTATGGACACTGCTGCCCTTAGCCAACCGAAAGTTGAAACATTTTATTTAAAAAGCGCTTTCATGTGTAATCTAAGTAAATAACCTGCCATTAGATTAAGTTGAAGCGTTAATGAGTCCATGGCTTATGCGAGTCTATGATATTCCTTATATGCATATACAGATATTGACGCCACTGACGCTATGTTTGTCGTCAGAGGATATTACCTTCACTGTGTGTGCGCATAGTATTTATATTATTTTATTTGATTTGATTTTATTTGCACTCAGCCAACAAACAGCAGCTCATTTGCTTTGTCGCTACTCATTAATGAGACACCCGAAATGCAACATTTATAGCCAACACTGAGCGACTGAAAAATTAAATACTTGCGTTGCTTTGAACTTGCTGCTGCCAAGGACCAACAGACAACAGACAACAGCCACCGTGACCCGTGACCCATAACCCAACAGACATCAGCACTGCGTAATGCACAGCAGCCAACTGTATCCGTAAGCAAACAACATTTTTATACAAGTGCAAATACGAGAAGTAACTCCGGCCATGACTCGCTGCTTGACTCTGACTCTGACTCGGACTCGGACTCCGACGCTGCCTCGCACTGACGATTTGTTGTCTTTCGAAATGCGTTGAAGCAGATATTTTTCCGCACCGATTTTCATACGCACACACACAGAAATTTTCCCCGACGCAGACAGCCAAGCAAACAGACCGCCAGACGGACGGACCAACTCACACACAAGTTATTAGCAAAAAAATTAGACTAAATTATAATTTGTGTATGGGCAGAATAGCAGAATGACAGAGCGGCAGAGCGGCATAGTTGGCTGCCGAGTAGCTGAAACTGAAATATGAACTTAAAAGCTGTCAACACAAATAGTAGAAAAACAAGACAGACGGCAGCAGCAGCAGCAACAGCAACTTACTGTGAGCTGCCCAGCAGCAGAGGCAGCAGCAGCAGCAGCACCCCGAGATGCAAAAACTTTGCAGACAGTTTTGTGTTATCATTTTGATTTTTCTGCTTTTTGTCTTTTTGGTGTTTTTGGTCGTTTTGATTTTGCACCAAGTCAGAGGCAGCAGCAGCAGCAGCAGCCGAGAGAATTGCGTTTAGGTAGCATACATTTAGACAATCAGACAGGCAGACAGACAGGCAGATGGACAGACGACATCTATGTATGCATAGCATAGCACAGCATGGTCTTTCTTTCCGTCTGTCCGTCTGTCCTTCAGTCCGTCAGTCCAACTGTCCGTTTGTCCGTCTGTCGTATGGGTGTCTGGGCACAATTCGAACGGAAAAAGGTATGATTTTACAACTTCAAAATCAAAATGCGGCGGAAATGAGTTGAAAAACTTGTGCAAATATGCGACGTAAACGTTCTATTTGTCTGTCCGTTTCTCTGTCTCTGCGTCTCCCTGTCTGACTGTCTCGCTCACTCCCACAATTGCACTTGCACTCGCAGTGGCGCAGTCATTTTGTCGCTTGCTCTCGATGTGACCGACCGGATTTGAGCAGTAAAACACAAGTTGACAGTTGTGCGTTGCACTTTCTTTCCTTTGCTTTCCGTTTGGTTGCCTGCCATTCCTCCACCCCACCCCTTCATCCCACGCTGTTTATTTTTTGTTTTCTTTGATTTCGTTTAGTTTTCGACTTGTTTTGGTGCTTATTTCATTTGAAAGTCTTTTCACCGTGAATCAGACAAATTATTTGCAGTTCCCGTAGCTGTGTATGGCATTTATTGTATGTTATGTGTCGTCATTTCATGTCGTTGCTCTGCTCTGCTCTGCCGCACTCTGCTCTGCGTGCACTCTAATGATGAGCATTGTTCAGTTATTAGCAACTGCCGGCGCCATTGTGGCATGACATATTACTCCTGGTAATTGAGTTTACGGTCTTCTCCTGGCTGCCTTTTTCTAAGGGAAATAGTTTCATGCGCTTCGTTATGTCTGGGTTGCCCACTTATTGACGCTTTGTGACTTTGTATCGCAACTTTCAATTAAACTTCGGCACCTTACAAGAATTCAATAGTCTGCAGTAAGCCAAAGCCCAAGTAATAATAAAATGCCTTTCCTATTAAGCTTCAAATTAAGTTCGCTTAACTACATCTAATCTGATAAATTGTAAAACGGTTTGGCAACTTACCGTCTTCCACTCATTCCGTTACCTAGGTGTGGTAAACATTTGTTTTCCTGAAAATCCGACTTTTATGATTCACCATCAAGATTTTTACAGATTTTTAATATCAATAATATCAATATTTTTACATATTCAGATTGAACTGCACTTAGGAGTATTAGATTGGAGGTATACTTCTGTTATAAAGAGTCAAATCATAAGTATAGGCAATTTTACTTCGATCTGCGGGCTATTCAAATTTCCAGCCACTCCAAGTCAAAGACATTTAAGCTATTCAACCGTCACTTTTAAGTCTGTATTATATAAACACCTTGAACGGGCTTCATTGGCATTGAATTCCATAACTACCTATTTTTTATATCCTGTACCAAAAAATGGTAAAGGGTATATTGAAGTTGGGCAAATGTATGTAACAGGTAGAAGGAGGCGTGGCAAACCCCATAAAGTATATATATTCTTGATGAGCATCGAAATTCGAGTAGATCTAGCCATGTTCGTCTGTCTGTATGAACGCACTGATCTACAAACATCAAATTTTGCGCGAAGACTCTCCAACTCCATAGGCATAGGGAGTTTATTTTGTTTTTTCGATATTTAACCTATAACATATAGCTGCAACAGGAATGATCGGCCGAAAAACCAAATTTATTAATAAAACCTCTTTTGATTTTCAAGATATTTTTATCAAATTTCAAATTTAATAGTTCTGGGTAATATACAATTATATACCTGAATATGATAAATATCATTTTACAATAACATATAGCTGCCATAGGAACGATCGGCCGAAAAATTAGTTTTACTAAAAAAAATTCTTGTTTCTTGACATGAATACAAAATATTAAAGTAGAAAACAATTTATTGAATTTAGGATTGGGTACAGGGTATTCTATAGACGTGTGCTCCGGACTATAGACTCTGCCTTTCTAGTTTTTATTTGTCACACAGCTCACATCCCTTGAAATCTGCAACGCGGCGCCTTAGGTCTTTTCTATTTTTGGATGATTCTTGAAATATATCCCAACTGCTTAATCTATTGTAAAAAACCTAAAGAAGGACATCTCGTTTCTTTCCAATTTTTTCAAAAAGCTACTTGCCTTATTATCGCAAAACACAAAACATAACAGGTTTTTAAAAACCTTTCATGTTGGCTTTTGTCATTCCTTTTTATCTTTTTTCCAAAATGCATAAACACAAATGCAGTTAATTGCTTAAAAGACACAACTCAAATCACACAAATTATGCAACGTAAATTTTAAATTTTTTATGGTCGCTTATATAAAGTTAGCAGAGAATACTTACCCGACTACTGACTCCGACTCGCAAGCGGCAAGAGTTCACAACAGCTGCCAAACTCACATGTCCAACGAGGCATCGTTTATGCATAAAGAAACCCACGAGCGACCCAGTACCCGCCCACGACCCACGATTTGGAAGCACTCCTGCGCTGTGGCTTACGGTCAAGCACCTAGTGACCCACTCGAGTACTTTGACACAGCCACTAAACATTTTTGTTTCTTCCTCCTTTATTAATGCTGTTTTTTTTTTTATTTTGTTTTTTGTTTTTGATTGCGTCACTTAACAATGCATAAAGCAAATTGACAAATAATAACAACACGCAAGAAATCAAAATGCCATAAAAATTGCAAAAATTACCACAAGCACGTACTGGGAATGAGGTAACATAAAAAAAAAAAGAAATCAAAATCAAAAATAATAACAAAGCCACTCTAAAATGCAAATTTGCGCACATGAATTGACACAAAACTGCAGCCAACTACACAATTTAGCTGAGAGCTTGGTGACTATGACGCTGACGCTGACGCTGACGATGATGATGACGATGACGATGATGGAAACGGCTATGCAAGGACTAATCACAAGACACATGCGGCGACGAACAACCCCGGCGAGCGGTGCTACACAGCCAGGACACTGCCAGGACACGGTCAGGCCACTGCATGGGCATGCGGGCAGGCAGACTTTGATGGCTGTGCCCAATATTTGTGTGGCCCGCGGCAGCCACATTGCATGGTTTTTCAATGGGTAGACAGACAGACCGCCAGACACACAGGCAGAGGAACTGCGAGACTGACAGACAGACGCGTCTTGAACATTTATTTGCACGCATGAGTATGACTTTCATGTTATTTAAGTGCACCATCCACTGGGTGATTGTGTGCGGCTCACTGTGAAGACTAACTTATGGAACAAGTAAATTACACAAAATTGTCAAAGTACAACAACAGCAACAACAACAAACAACAACGACAACCATAGCAAACACAAAAGCGAAGCATATGTAACACACATGCAAACACACGAGCGGTGCAGAAGTACACGCTGCACTTGTCCACTCTCGTCCACTCCCGTCTACTTCCGTCCACTCCGGACGACTCTGGGCGACCGCCCGCCTGCACGTCGCGGACACTGATAATGCAATTTGTCGCTAAACAACAACACCCTCAATTTTAGTGCTACTTCGGCCCGCTCAGCCAGTGCCACTGCACACAGCCACTCACAGCAATACACACCATTTATCCCACACTCTGCAGCACTCTCTCCCGCTCCCATTCCCAATCCCTCTCCCTTGCTCATATGCTGGCAAATCACTGCCACGACTATTTAAGCAATTTTGTAATTTGCAATAAAATTTTTGCGCCGCATGTCATCGCACACATCCTGCTTCTGTTGCTGCCGCTGCCCCTGCCCCTGACCCTGTCTCTGCCGCGGCCGCTGCTCACGATGCACACCATGTGACGTATACATGCAGTACGGACTGTATCCTGCTGTCCAGTTAGAGCAGCTCCAGCACCGCCTGCCGTTGCCGGTCGTTGCTGGTCGTTGCCTGCTTTGGCTTTGTTTTGCCTTTTGCTTTGTTGCGTATTAAGTGCGCTCTGCCTGTCGCTGTTTCCGTTTCCGCTCTTTTGTTTCAAACTGTGCGACATGCACTCGAGACTTGTCCGCGTTGCTTTTTCTCGTTTTCTCTATATATTTTTTTATTTTTTTTTTTTTAATATTGCTTTACTCATAGTTATATACAATAGAAGAATATACATATGCATATACATATAAAGTATGTACAATATATATTTTATTGTTTTTCGCTGTTGCTGTCGCCGTTGTTGTTGTTTTTGTGGTTGTTGTTGTTGATGTTATTGGCATAAATTGCTTATTAGTAATTTAGTTCAAGTTGCCTACATTAGTTTATGGCCATTTCAGTCTCTCGTCTTCGCGTGCACGTGCATGAGCCACAACTGGCGCCGCTTCAATTTCTTTTCTCACACAACCTGTTTGGTTATCTGGCCCCCGCCCTCCTCTTTGCCAGTACACCTCTCTGGCTGCTGGTCTGGCTGCCTGGCTTTGCTGTTATTATTGTTTTATTACCATGCATATATAGTTGACTTTATTGTCGACGTTATTGTTGTGGCATTTCTTGTTGTTGTTTTTATTGCTGTGCTGCGGTTTAGCTTTATTAACAATTTTATATATGAGCATGCTTCTTTTCCCCCCTTTCATGCGCTGCGCCGCTGAATTACTGCGGTTTAGCGTTTTGCTTAACACATCATAATAGAAAAATATGCTTATTTATGTGCACGATGTTTTAGTATTAATTTTTTTGTTTTTTTTTTCTTTCCTTTTGTTTTGATTTTTTTTTTTTTGTTTTGCATTTTTGCCATACAAGAGCGATTGCATTTTTTTTTTATTTGCGCTACGTAACATAGAAAAAGCAATACATGAAATTTTATTGGCAATTGCAGTAATTAGATATAAAATGAACTAACATTTTTAAAGTTTTTGTAATTTTCGTTAAGAAAAAGTGCGCCAAGCATAAAAACCATTGGCATGCGTCGCTTACCTGAAGTGCTACTCTGCAGCTGCAGTTTATTAACCTTTTGTAAGGTTAAGGATTTTTCTTTTCTTTTATATAACGCTGCTTTTCAATTTCATTGCATATCAGGCCAGACCACCCAAGCCGACATTAGTCGCTTATCTTGTCTGGCATATGAATTATTTGAATTTTCTATGTCCATGGGGAATAGACAAACTTTGCTTTATTCAGCACCAAGCTAAGCATTGTTTCTCAGTTATGCTTGGAAAATCCATTTCGCTGTTTAATTTTTAATAATTTCCTGTTATCCCCGTTCATTGTGACGCTCATCCATCAGCTAAAGCAAATTAAATGGATTTGTGGAATTTTTTTATTAATACGAACTACATAAGCACTTGAATTTCGCTTCAAGTATCATATGCACTTCAAGATTGAAAGGAACCCAAACACAAATCCAAACTCGCAATGCACCCTCCGCACCCCTTAGGTATTTAACGCAACTGATACCGCAACGCACTGCGCCCCTCGATCGTCGAGCTTATGATTTTTAATAAACATTTTCTTTTTGCTTGTCTTGTCTGGCTGACTTCGTCCGGATCTCATATGCCTGCTGCTTAATTTGCTGAAAATGTTGAGAAATTCATATTGCAAATACATGGCTTACATTTTTCATTTGCTGCCGTGCCCTTCTTCGTTAAAATTCCTTTTTCTATGTGTGTGTGTTTGTGTTTTTTTTTTTTTTTTTCTTTTTTTTTATAGACTGCTTATGCTAATTTTCTTCGCTTAAATGTGCATATGTGCGACGCGCGCTTTTGATCAGCGAGGCTTTTCCGCTTTGCAGTAAAATTAAATTTGTAATTTTCGTTAAGTTTTGTCTTGGAATTTATTTTCTTTGTTGCTTGTTTCACTTCTTTTTTTTTTTTTTTGTTTCTTGCATTCTTTGTTCCTTCTAAATGTTGGCTGCTGGCTGTTAGCTACTTCTCGGGTTGCTTCATTATTTTTATGCGTAATTTACATTGTAGCGTAGTCGGCACATGTAGCATATTTCGTTATAGATACTCTTACGTGCGCACGCACATATACTCTCATTTAAAGGAGAAGATATCCTTTATTTTTCATTTATCAAAATTGTTTTACTTTATGCATGCAGGCTTTCTTTCATTTAGGGTTGTTCAGCAGCTGCCATCTGCCGCCTGCTGCCTGCCGCCCACTTTTTTTGTTTTGTCAGTATTTAAATGGCAATTTCGCTATTTTATTGAAGTCACCATCCCAAGTGACTGCACGTCATCTGCGCTTTAAAAATTTCTTGACATATGCATAAATTGATCGCTGGATGCGTCTATGATCTGAGCACCAGATAAGCGCACAAATTAAATGAAATTGTAGACGACCCATGGCGGTTGTGGCATGTCGAGGAGGGTGTTGGCATATCAAATGGGTTCATGCCTTTTTATTTATTTTTTTTCCTTCATTTCATTTTGGCGGTTTAACGCATGGTGAGCCTTTTCATAAGTTAAGGATGACATTGTTTAAGCATTTCATTTACCTTATGCTGGCAAACATGGCATATTTTTGTTTTTGAAGGTGCAATTTAAATATGTAAGTGTAATCACAAATTTCAAGTTACAGATTCGCTTTTCTTAAGCACACATATATACCAACCATCATCTTCTTCTCCTGAAAAATATGCCATACAAGATATTTCGTAGTCATTAGCACATTGAAATTCTAAAAATATTCACATGTCTCGTAGACTTGTGTACTTTTGTACTTAATCAGTTATACATGACTTGCAGAATTAGAACGGCTAGTTGAACAGAGTAAATAAAATCTGTGAAAAATACTTAAGTTAATTTTTAATGTAAGTTCAGCTCTCCATAATTCTTCGTTGGCCAAACAGCTAGCAACTCATGTGCATTGATTAGCACTGTTACAGCAAAGATTGTAGAACTTGAGCCACGACTTGCTGCTAGGTGAATCACCTGAAGTGAGGACAAGTGACTATTAACACAATTATTTTTAATTTATGCTGTAAACAAGATGCACGACTTGATTTATGCACTGCAGTCCTCACGAGTCGAGTTTGATGGGAATAATAATAGAAAAGTAGAATATTTTTAGACATGAGCGCGCACTCAGCAGCACAAAGCAAGTGAAACTAATAAAAAAGAAGGAAGGAAGTAACAGAGATAAAAATCTGCTGATTAGAAACTCAAATAAAGCCAAGTTGCACTTGACTGAGCAGGCTTAGATGAAAGCCAGCCAAAGTATGCACGATAATTGCTATGCCCCATCCAACGACTTCAGCTCCCTTACCTCACCACACCGCACTCACTTCTCTCTTGCTTGGCACACTCTGCGTGGAGCAGCATTCAGCATTTTTCTATTAGACAGCAGGCAACTGGCAACTGGCTGGAAGCATTAAGTCATGGAAATTGTCAAATATTGTGATTTTACTTGTTATGCTGCCTGAAAGTAGGCAATTAATTTTCAATGTTTACGTTTAATAACAACGACATGCAAAAAGGGCAGCAGGACAGCAGAGCAGCAGAACATCAGAACAGAGAAGGAAATTATTCAACTGTACTTTGCCTTTATGCGCTCATTGACTGCGCAAAGGTATGCAAAGTGCCACGATTAGTTTGCTTTGCCATCAACTGTTGCACACTACCCGGAGCTCCCCCCCTGCTGCAGCGACTGACTGGCATTTTGATTAAAAAATCATGCATAATCAAAAACCATAAGCAAAGGCAGCACAGCAAAGCACGAACACAGAACGGAACAAACAACAAAGTGCCTTGGCAAATATTGTATTTGTTGCGCAAATATTTTTCATAACAAAGCTACACTCATCGACAGTGGAGAGCACGCAGCCAGTGGTGTGCGCGTGGTGTGCCATAGGCGCCTGGCGTGCGGAAGTCGTGCACTGTATTGACATCAGCACCGCGCTGGATTATGTGCGCCTGCTGGAAGTGCAGCCAAGACGCTGCACCGCGCAGCCAAGCAGAAGCCAAGACGGCGCTCAGTGCTGCAGCGCATAAGTTCACGCATGCATGTGTGCCGCAGAGGGGCGGGAGTGGTGTGGGAAGGTGCATGTTACATTGACTTTGCGCAAGGAAGCGAATGTGAGTGCGAGTTTGCTTTTATTTTGCTACTTGTGGCCTGTCGGCCGTCTTGCCGCGCCGAGGCATGCGCGCATATGAATTTATGCTAAAATAAAAACTGAAACCGCAAATGCCGTAACAGCTGCAACTCGATGTGTGTGTGTGTGTGTGTGTGTGTGTGTTTGCGTATGGGTGAACTTTAGACACTGGCACATGGCAACAGGCGCAAACCACGAGCAGCAGCGTTTACTTTTTGTTTTAGGGCTTAGCGCAAATATGCGCAAGTATTTGCCTTGCATATGCGTGGCCGTGTGTGCTGAGCGCAACAAGGCCAGCAGCAGGAGGGGCCAGAGGAGCAGGCAAGAACTTCTCAAGAAACTTTACAAGTGCAGCTGCGTTAATGTGCAGTGCTCACACAAATTAAAGTGCAATTTATGCTTTCTGCTTTTTCTGCTTACATGGCAGGCAAGTGGGGAAGGGAAGTATGTGGAATGCAGCTGCGTCATTATTGACTTTTATTTGGCATTTTATTTTACAATTAGCTAAGCTTTTGAAAAATATTAACAATATTTAAACTGTTCAGCTTAAGTATTGACAAACGACAGAAGCTATGTTCTCATGATGCTTCACCTAGTTTGCAGTTGTCCTGCCTGTGGCCACATGTTAAACATTTAAATGAGAAGTCTCAGCAAGTTGCTTCAACTACAAGCAACTCAACTTCCTGCCAATAATAATAATTGCCAACTTGCGTTGCAACATTTGCCAAGCACTGGTGCAGTAAATGCAATGCACTTATTATTGGAAATTATTATGTCTAACATGCCAAGTAGGTCGGAGCTTAGCTACAACGCAACGCATACACTGACTGCGAAAGCTGTGCAAACACGTGCATTGTGTGCATAGTCGAGTCAAAGCCAGCTTCTTGTAATTGCTTTTCATTAAATATGCTAAGCAAATAACTTGCGACAAGCAGCAACACGAAAGCAAAAACACGTAAGCATGTGGTGACCTTAAAAAATCCTTATTTTACATGAACTACTCACACATGCACATACTCATACACATACTCATGCATGCATATATGCAAGTAACACATGTCTATGCACAATCTAACCTAAATCTCTGCAGTTAACCACAACAACAACAACAACAACAAAGTATGCAACCAAGCAAGTGCAGGCAAGTGTACCCCTCCCCCACATCTCAGCTGCAGCAGGCAGCCAAGCCAAGCCAGACCAAGCCTAGTAGGCAGGAAATATGTAATGTGTGCGGGCGTGTTGCCAGCGTAAGCTCGGGCGCCTTTGACCTGACTAACAGCAAATTAAAGCAAACTCTTTGCCAATATTTAAATATGCTCTTTCACTTTCAATAACATGGAAACTATCAAATGAGCGACATACGACGCAACAAACTTTCAACAGACGAAACGAAACGAAACGAAACGAGACGAGTCGAGACGTGTCGACTCTTTGGGCTGCACGTCGAAATGCTTGCGGCATGTGCCATGTGGCTAGTGGCAAGTGGCAGCAGGCGCAAAAGGACATGAGCACGTGCAAGCCGCAAAGTTTCGACACGAAGCGAGTATCGCATATGCATGCAAGACGCTCATAAGCAATGCTCTTTCCTATTGCGTGTATAAGGATTTTTATTTCATTTCTGGTTTAGCCTTTCCCATTTTTTTTTTTTTTTTTTTGTAATTTTTGCCTTTTCATATATACAAGAATATATAGTATAGTAAAAAATATATGTAAAAAAAAAGTTAATTTCACTCAACTCAACTCACATGTAAACTTTAGCTTACTTTTACAGTTGCCTACCTACCTGACCTACCTTACGCACCTTACCTACATACCTGGCCAAATTGCACAAGTTTTTGGCAGAAATTTGCTGGCATTCGTAGCTCGACCGACTTGACTTCCATGTGGATTCGCAGTTGTGCTTACGTTCGATGTGTGCCACTTGAAGTTAGCTCTTTGCTAGTTTACAAAATATAAACACACACTTTAGTTTTCTCGAAAGTTTTGCACACGGGTGTGCGCTTCCTTCCTTTTGCTCTCCATTTTTTCTTAATCTGCTGCTACTTCAGTATCCATTTTGCCTTACAGTGTAAATTTAATAAATGATTTTGATTTTGTAAATGTGACAAAGAAAACTCGAGCAGGCAAAACTTTTAAGTGGCATACCGATATTTTGCAACACTGCTTCAGCACAAATGCCGCATGCAAGTGCATGTTGCATGTGTGTATTCATTAAGAGCTCGTGCTGCCATGCCGGCTTTTTCAGATTTAATTGGGATATTCTGCTTTAAACATTTTCAACTTTAAGGCAAATATAAAACGAATTTTAAAAGGCAATTCTTCCATAAAATTGTATGACGTTAAATTTAAAGATGAAGAGCATTTGTAGTTGGGACTATGAGAGTCCTTTGGGTTAAAAAATGAACTGGAAGTTAAACAAGTTATTGAACTAAATTTGTTAAGGAAATCAAAAGTTGCACAGCACAACATGAATTCAATACTTGTGTGTCCTATATATGTAGTAATCTTCGTTATAAGAGCAAAGGTTCATATATCTGATTTTCAGGGAAAAATTAATTTTATTTAACTAACAATAATCTTTAATTAAATTGAGTTTTAGCTTTGGCCTGGAATATATAAAGAAGTAAATGCCCTATGATACTCCTCTTTAATCGATCCAGCAAAATAATTTTTAACAAGACGAACCCAACCTATATGAGTATAAGTCTTGGATGCGTTAGAAGTTGCTCGGCTCCGTCAAGTAGCAGAATAGGAACTTGATTGAGCTGCAATCTAGCTGCTTTCTTATCTCTCTGTAGTTCAACGAGAACACTTGGAAAAGCCTTTCTTTACTTTTGCCTTAATATGACGACTAACTGCTGACTGTTCCCTTTGATTGGCTCTCAGTTTGCCACATGACATAGCTCGCCTGTCCACGCTGCCATGCGTCTAACGAAATTAAGAAATGTGAAATGCTCATGCAAGTAACAGAAGTCAACCTAAATTCAATTAAAGCATACTTTCTTGCAACGCACGTCACTCAATGTCGTCATCGTCATCATCATCATCATCGCCATCATCATCAGCAGCAGCAACCAGCAGCGAAATGCTTAAAGACTTAAGTAAGCCAAGTTGATGATGCAAACGTGAAGAACTGCAACACTTCATGCAATGAACTAAGTGTTGATGTTAATGATGATGATGTTGATGTTGATGTTGGTGTTGATGATGATAATGTTGCTTAAGTTGTTGCTGCAGCTATAACGCCCACACAATTACAACAACAACTCAGCTGACTAAGTATGTCAACTCAACTCGGCGCAACTCAACGCAACTCAACTTAAGTCAACGCAACTCAACTTTGCAGCACTCAACGCGACTCTTTATGAACTTAAGTTGGCGTTGAAATGTTAAAACAACAACAACAACATCAACAACAACTTAGCGCAAATAAACAGTTATTAACCCAGTTAACACACGGCTGCCACATTGGTCTGCCTGCCATAAATGGAGCTGCGAGTACAGTGGGCCTCCGCTACAAACTTTGGACACCGCTTCCGTTTTGCTTGAAGCCATTTGCGCTGCGTCTTCTGTGAATGTGCATGTGCTTCTGTTTCTGCTTCTGCTTCTGCTTGCCTTGCGACTGTTTTTGTAAACGATTTTTCAAGAATTTTTTTTCTTAATTTTTTGCTTTTTTTTTGTGTACCACTCTTTAATGGGTTGCTGCTGTTATAGAGCTGCCGTCAGTGCGGCTTAACTGTTTTGACTCGTCTCACCTCGTTTCATTTCGTTTAGTTTCTTTTTTCGACCGTTTCGTTAAATTTTTTTTTTTTGTGACGCTGTTTTTCTTTTGTCTGCACCTGAATTACTTTCTGCCGAGTTCAGCTATTTTTCTGCCATTTTTTTAGTGGTTTTTTTTTTCGCTTATTTCCGTTTTATATTTTATTTACTTAAATGTAGTTCTTAAAATATTTCACAAAGTGCGCAAAGTTGTGCTTAAGTTCGTTTTGGCACAACGTCTTATAACCTTTCAACCCGACCGTCCCCCTCCCGGCACCCTGCCACGCAGCACAATGCGCAACTGGGTCACTGGTGCTATACATCGATGGATATCATTGTTGTTGTTGTCGGTGTGGTTGTTGTTGTTGTCTTACATATTTATTTGTTATTATTGTCGCACTTTTTGTATTTTATTTTCATTTCAGTTGTTTCGGTTTTTGTTTTCGTTGCAGCAACTCGTGTCTCTATTAAAACTTTGATAATTATTGCTTTAGATTCAACGCAAACTTTTTGTGCATGTCTTGATTTGTGCCAAAGTTTTGCCAGTTTAACCATTTTTGCCAGTGTAGCTTATCAATGCGTAACAGTTTACCAAGCGTTTGCCAACCACAAATTCCAAATGATAAACCACAAAACGCACCGCAATGGCCCGATCCAAACGACAGCGCAGCGCGGCTTTTTGTTGAATTCAAACATGCGCCTGAAAGCAGGCTACACAAACATTTGTTTCATTAATAATTCAACAATGGCAAATCACGTCGTCAGCATCTTTAAAATAATTGAAAGCGTTGAAAGCAAAGTTTTTTCTTTTCTGTTTTCATTTTATGTGCGCCTAAAGTGTTTTAGCGTCAAAGCAGCCGCACACTTGCCCTTCTCGCTGCCGTGTTCGAGCGTAGTGTTGAGATTCTCTTAGCAGGTCAGTGCCAACGCGAATGCTCAAATATTAATGAGCTTTTGCGTGAAATGAATGGCAAACTAACAGCGACAACAACAACAACAACAAAAACAGTGACTACTATAAAAGGCGGCTTGCCAAACAAATGAAATCAATTAAAAAATACATTTACACAAAAACAAAACCTCGAGAAAGGATAATAAACGCCCCAAGTTATGGGCTGCGATAAAAACGAAAACTAAAAAAACACAAAAAAACAAACAAAAAAAAATAAAAACAAAAACAGAAACCAAAACAAATGAAATCAAATCCAGGCTAAGCCGTGCGCACGTAATTTCAATTTGTCGTACGACATGCGACGCCTTAAGTAAATACGCGACGTGTTAAGTGCCACAGCCAGCCACTGAGCGTGAGCCTGAACCTGAACCTGAACCTAAGTCTGTTCCAGAGCCTTTGCCCGCGCCTGTGCGTATGCAACACTTTCTTTTGGTCTTGTTTGGCTTTTCCTTTATTGAGCCACTTGTTTTGTTGCCTAACAAATTGAAAAGCAGAAACTCGTTTAATTATTAAAAAGCGTTGGCACTTAACACAGCAACAACGATAACAGCAACAATAACAACAATAATAACAACAACAACAACAATGCCACAACGCCACAAATGCGCTGTGCCTGTGGCACCCGTTCCCTCTTGCCTTATGCCTTTTGCCTCAGACTGCCAACAATGCCACTCAAAAGTATGCAATACAATTTTTGGCAAGTGCACTTTGGTGCTTTGTTTTGTTTCGTTGTTTTGTTTTTTTCGGGCCTTAACTTTTCGCTATTTGCTTATGCAGTCTAACGCTCATTTGTGGCTGTTAAATAATTCTACCTGCTTTGGCAAAGTCGTCGCTACAGCTGCAACATCCTTTAAGCCGACTACCGACTGCCGTCTTACTCTGTCTGAATGTATGTTGTTTTTTTCGTTTTTCTGTGTTTTTTATTTTTGACTCTGGTTGTTGTTGTTTTAAAGCGCTACAACAAATAGCCGACATAATTGAATATTATGACTATTCTTGCTGCTGTTCAACATCATTTGCTCTTGTTGTTTTTGCTGTTGTAGCTAGCGTCTGTTTTTTTGTTGCCTTACTGTACGAGTTTGCTTGTGCATATATAATAGACTGGTCTTGTTTTTTTTTTACTTTGCCAGACAAATGTAAACCTTCAACTTTTGCTTTTCTTTTACTGCAAAAGTCTCCTTTGTGTAAATTTTAAAATTGTTGTTGTTGTTGCTGTTGCTTATTGTAGGCCACACGATTTTTGGCTATTTTGCATAGACTTGATTTTATTAAAAGCTTGTGTGGATCATTTATTTTATTTTTTGTTTTTTTTTTTTTTAGTCTTCTGCTCTGCCAATCTTACAACGTTCTCTCCATTGTCCGTTTAGTTACTTAGTTCCTTTTGTGCGCATTTTCTGGCTCATTTGTTTCCACTCATGGGACATGTCAGCCTGTATTTGTTAATAGACCCACGTGTATACTTTGTGCATATGTCCGACGTAGCTCTGCAATTACGCTGCAGTTCTCATTCTGGCAATCCGTAACCTTTGCGGCATTGCATATCTATTGGGAAAGATTAACCCATTAGATCAATGTCTGATGACTGTTGACTGCTGAATATCTTTGTAATTAATTTTGACTTGCTTAGTTTACAGCAAACCTTATTCCTATAACTCCAATATAGGCCTGTTAACTGTCACAGGACCCTTCTAATACGGTTAACAATAAAAATTGAGCCATTTCGATTAAACAAGGAATACTCCTTAGCATGAATGTACTCATGAATGATTCCATATAAGCGCGTTGCTTGTCCAATAAGACACGCGAACTGACAAAAATAATGACGGATGACTTTCACTATTGGTTATGCACTGCTCATGCACATAAGTCAATTTTCAGCTTTTAAAAATATAAAATTTTGCCAATTCCGCATCTTAATTATGACGTTTTAAAACGACGGCGAAACTCACTTTCAGTGAGAATTCACATACGACTTATGCACAACAATAAAATAGGACAGCGAATGGCAAAGAAAATGCAATAAAAAATAAAATAAAATTATTTCCAAAAAAAAAGTTGCAGCTTTTTATGAAAGAAGCAAAGAAACGACAAAAAAGAGGAAAATAACCAGATTGGCGTTTAATTTGTGCGAACTATGCGAAACGCAAAGAAAAGCTTAACAACACAGAAAATGCAAAACAGCAATAAAAGAAAACAAAACAAAAATAAAAAAAATAAGAGAGAAAATAATTACAGCTCAGTACGAATGCGAAAATTCAATTATCTTCGGTCATTATTATTTTGTGCTCTTCGCCGTGCGCCATGCGATTGGCATGCATATGCGAATATCCTTGGCGCCAAAGCCAACACCGACGCCAATAAGAGCAGCAACAACAACAACAGCAACAAGGACGATGGCGACTGCGATGGCAGCGACGGCAATGACGGCAGCAGTGCATATAAATGCATGCAAAGTTTGGCTGTGTTCTACGCGTAATTGTCAGTGCTGCAGCAGCAACAACAACAACAAGTGCAACAACAATGCCGTGACCACCGTCAACCCATACCACGCGTTCTACATTAAAAGTTGCATTCGCCTTTTCGACTTTTTCAGCTTTGGACTATTATTTCATAGTTGCAGCCATTTCCGCTTCTGCCATTGAGCGCCGCCATTTTGTTGCAATGTCGTTTGCCATTGTCTTCGAGGTGTTGTCCTTCTCATTGTCGTAGTCGTTGTCGTTGTCTTTATTGTTAATGTTGTTGTTATTGTTCCCATTCTCGTTCTCGTTCACGTTCTTGTTCGAGTTCATGTTCGCGTTGTCTTGCCCATTTTGCTTGCTTTTGTTGTTGTTCGCGTTGTTGTGCACATTTTCGAAAAACGTTTTCCAAAAATTAAGTTAACTCGGCCAACTCGAGCCACTCTGGGCAACGGGAATTGAGTAATTTTCAACTGAAAAACTTGATTACTCGTGCAAGCGCAAATCGAGTAAGAACACAAAAACCCGAAGAGCAGAAACGAAGAGCAAAGCGCAGACAAGAAACATTGTGGAAAAAACGCGTTTCCGCTTTGTATTGTTTTTGTGCGCATACAAAAAAAAAAAAAAAAAGGAGCAACATGTTTTTTGACGTCCTTTCATTCGTTACGGTCTTAGCCAGGCCAAATTTGTTGGAAAATTAAATTAGATTTTAACAACAATTGTGAATATTGTTGCCGCTGCTCTTCCCCACTCACTCCGCGCTGTTACTGCTGCCGCTTTTCCTGCTGCTGCCTTCGCTTGATATGATTTTCTTTTGCTTTTCATTTGTCTGCCACTCGTTAAGTTTTCTTACTTTCTCCGTTGGTTGCTTGTTCTCGCAGTTATCGCAGTTTTGCCGTGCTAGACATGGCAACCTGGTTCACCTCAAGTTGCGCACGTTTAATTTTTGTGCAGCAAGTGAACGAAGCACTTTAAAAAAAATGATGAAACTGCATAAGCAGACAAACTACCAAAATTTAAACACTTAAAAGTTCCTTTAGATCAGCTGAACAAAACTCAAACAAGTCAAATTAAGTGTTTAGATTATTATGTAAATGAACTGTGAATACATGTTTTATAATGATTTATGTTATTTAGCCAAAAAAAAGTTTTGAGGCGACTGCATCAAACAGATTAAGAAATACATCAAAAATATTTTGGGAACATGGAAACATTTTGTGTTCTGAAGATCTTATGTTTCTCGATGTCTTTTGCAAATGTACCGAATCCCATCCATTCCAAAATTGAAAGAGTTATATTGGAGATCCCAAAATCAGTTTTCCCAGATATAGCCTGTATGTTACTAGAGGATCCTTATATAGTCTATGCGATATTCCATTTTAGCAAAATATTGTTGGAACCTTTTTGAGAAAATTATCATGCAGAAGTAAAAGTATTATTTATATAGCTTAACAGCTTATTGGGAGCCTCAGCCCAATTTACTTTAAAGTTTTCTGCTCATATCCAGAAAACCAGTTTCAGACTAAAGTAGAATATTGGGAAGCCGAGGATTTTGAGAGGAATACTTACCAGACTTGCTTCTTATTATTACTCTTGCATTATCATACATTCATTGCAAATGCTCTTTAAATTCTAAAACTCTAATCGCTGTGCAATCTCCCACATTCTTCTTAAGTGCAACTTGCCAATTTTAACACACATACGAGCTTTCCGCACACGAAAAAAATCCCACTTAAGCGCATCTTGCGTAAAGTTTTGCAGTTAGTCTGTCTTGAACCACTAATTAAAAGCGTATCACCAACAGATACGCATTGCTGCTCACTTTAACGGGTCTTCCCATTTTCGCATTTTCTTTTTGCGAAATAAACTTTATACGAAAATAAACAAAAACCCATAAAAATCAAAATAGAAAAAGCCAAACAAGTGCAGAAAAGTTTAAAAAACTTTCAAGAATGACGAAAATTCATTAGAAACTTGAAGCGACTGTGCGTGCGCAGAGAAAGAAGAAGAGTAAGCCATGCTAAGCCATGCCACGCATGTGTGATCCTTGTTAGATTGAGACGCGTGTGTTGGCTCCCAGATGACCCACACCTTGGGAAAATCCAAAACACGACTTGGCAGAACCTTAATTGATGCAAGCACCTCATATCGAGTTACCCCCTGCAGTATTCTGCGTTGAGGAAAGCAAAGTGCATAAACACTAGAAAGCCACAAATTGTTATGAAACATTATGGAAACTTTTCAAATGTATTCCCGTAAAACTCCCATATTGAGATCAGTCACCTTCTTCATTCATTAGAATTCTTCCAAGGACGATTGAGCTTTGACTTAAAGGAGTTTTTTTTTCTTATAACATTTTCATTTTATTGTACATCTTTCTTTGAGATTTAAGAAGAAATAAATATTCAAAAAATGAATGTTGTATCAGCGACCGCCAAGTAAAGTCCAATCATATGTGCGGGTTTATCTCTTTTGAATACCATTTTGTTACTGTTCAGTAGGCTTTTGCGCCTTCTCGACTTCAGTTCCCCACCAGAAATGTTTCCATAACAGAAGCCAAAAGAGAAAGGTTGTGCCTTCTTAGCGCTAGTGAGTCTACCGCGAACCAAGATCAGAAGTGTCGAAAAAAGAGGCGGAGGTTGTCTAAATAAAGCTCAATAAAGTTCAATCAAAACAAAAATTTAACACTCACTAGACGTTTATCTTGAGGGCAGGTTAGCAGATAAGTGCTAAGCAAACTTTTTGCCAGCTAAAAACCAATTCCCAGGTTAAGCCACCCCAATGTGTGAGAGATGCAAAATGCTTTTAAATAAGCCAACATGACCAATGAAAACAAGCAAAGCCAACCGAACTTCGACAGCCAACCATAACAGGACCATAACAAAAATCTAATTACATGCATGTCCTTACATACCACCAACAAAAAAAAAAAAAAAACCAAAAAAAAAAACCACAAAAAACAAAAAGAAAAGAAAATTCTATTGGCAGTGCAAAACTTATGCTTTTAATTGGAAAAAAAAAACCAAAAAAATAAAAGAAAGAGCTAGGGGCAACACGAGGGGCGACGGGTAAGGCGAGTAAAAAGGTTTGATCACTGGCAAATGGCGGCCGAAAATTTGCAATTTTCCGCATCATTGATTAAATGCGTTGAGAAGAGTTTTTCAAACAAACTTGAGAAGTTTATTTGCGCTAAAGCAAGCGGCAATCACAACAGCAACAACAACCACAACAACAACAATATGAATAAACACTACTCCAGTAGCAACAACAAATATTTATAATGACGAAACAAAATGGCTAAAGTGTTAAGTGCAAATGAATGTTGAGCATACACAGTTGGGGTGTACGCCAGACGCAAATAACAACAACAGCAACAACAACAACAAGCTCAAACACTGCCACTGCGATTGCGATTGCGACGACGATGGCGATGGCGACTGCGACTGCGACTGAGCTGAGGTGTCAAGTGAAACGCAATCGACAGTTAAAATTTAAATTTAATACATTGCGTTGATTGCGCACCGCGTCTCTGGGCTCTGGGCTGGGAGCCGAGAGCCGAGAGCTGCCGGCTGTGGGCTGTGGGCAGTGGGCTGGGGACTTGGGACTCGTGTGTGATGGGGTAAGGCAAGCGTGAGGCAACATTGCGACGGCCATTTTTGCCAACTCCAAAATCAATTAACACAGTTGCCAAGCAGAGGCTGGCGGGGTGTGTGGACGGCTGCTGCTGCCAGCTGTGGGTGTTGCTCGAGTGTTTAGCCTTGCTAAATAAATTATGAGGCAAACGTATACGAGCGGCAATCCAATAGGCGCACAGCTGCCGCCTGCTCAGTCTGCCTGTCTCTCCGCCTGCCTGCCTGACTGCCTGCCTGCCTGGCTGTGTGTCTCTTAGTCATTTCGACTGAGCGTGGCCAAATTTAATTTCATTTTGGCACATAAACCATTTTAGGTATGAATAGCAGTTATTTTTAGGTTTTTCTTTTATTTTGGTTTTTTTAATTTTTATGTTTCATCATTTGAGGTAATGGCGCATGTTGCAGCATTTCCTAATGACAATATGCCAACGGCACGGATGGGCTGCATGGTCTGGGTCGCGGTGTTCTGCTGTATCGTTTGATTGTTTGCTGACCCGAGGGTCAATGTGCGATTGCTGTGATTTTTAATTTCATTTCAATTTCTATTTTGACTAAGTGTAGCAGTTGCCGTTTTTTCTTTTTTTCTTTTCTTTGATATTTGTTACGTAAAAGCGTAAACGTAGAATTAATTATAGAAATGGATTTTAAACATTTTTATGCTAGAATATACAGAAATCAGTTGAAAGTCTGTAAAGGAACCAAGCTTTTGGGAAAGTTATCGTTATCTATATGGCTTAGGGAAATAAAAGCAAAATACTGAGGTGCCGCAACTCAAAGTCGTATCGATGCAGAAACTATTATAAATCACTGTAATCGTCAATGATGATGTAGCATCACTATGTATATTACTTTCTTATTTATTTATTAATTTCCTTTCAAATGTCTCTTACAGGCGCCCCGACCGTTGTCGCCCGCAATGCCACGCCCGTGGCCTATCCCGGGTCTCCATTGCATCTGGCCGTGGAGTTCTGTGCCAATCCGCCAGCGCACGCCGCACGTTGGCTGCATGGCGATCGAGTTTTTACGCCTGGCAATCAGTATGGCAGCACTGTCCTAGCCTATGGCGTCACGGTGAGTGCGAAATTGTTGGGTGAGAAACAGCCAAATGCTTATGACTCATTTTTGACAGGATCTACCCACACCCTACTGCAAAGAGGCACGGCTCACCTATGTCAGCATGCATGAGCGTGTGCCGCGCACCTTCTACTTTATTGTCTCCTCGCCGGGTGGCGTTGCGGAGGCCATCTTCAAGGTGAACTTCACCATGCGTTTCCGGCAAATGTCCAATGTCATTGACGACGAAGAGGAGGAGCTCAGCGAACCTGAAGAAATCCATTTTCCAGTCTTTGGCAACTCAGCAGCATCGACTGCCAGCACTTTGGCTGGCAAGTATGCGCTGGGCCTGGGACCGGGATCAGGACTGGGACTGGGCATGATGGGCATTGTGTTGGTTGGTTTAAGTTTGCTGCAGCGAGTGTAGGAGACGGTTGGAAATTATAATTAAAAAAAAAGAAAAGAGAAAAATAAAAAGAGAGAATTTGATGTTTGTTTTTAGTCTATGAGTGCGGGTGAGTGGGGGTGTGTGCCTGTGTGCGTGCATGTACTTGAGTGTGCCTGGATTCGTGCATGTGTTTGTGTATACTTTGTTGTTCTAAGTCGATGTGCTACAGTAAAAACATATGCAACTACACTAATAACTAACTTTACCTACTATGTAAGTGTATGCTTTATGCTAAATGCTAAACTATTCATATATGTATGTATACCACATAACTTCACGTATGTACTCAATACGAATAAACAAATACAATACGAAAAAAGCAAATGTATGTCTGTATGTGTTAATCAATTATGTATCGTACTCGTCTCTAATCTAAACTTACGCTATGTACTCTACTTGAATCGATTCGCATTGCATTGCATCGCATCGCATCGCAATGACTCGACTCGGACGCATGTCATGTCTTTTCGCCAACTAAACTAAACTTAACTTAACTAACTAATTCCGTAGTTGTTTAAGTTTTATACAATACGCCAGCATATGCGAAATACGCATACGTCATATGTCACTCGCCTGCACGTATGCAATACTTTTTTACAAGAAATTTATGCGAACATGCCATCAGTCGCCATTTGTTGTTTTCGGTTTGTTTATTTTTTTTATGTTTAATTTAATAAACGAAAAGGCAAAATGCAAACTGTTCCTTTAATGTATTTAAGTTACTAAGACATAACTGACTTGTATTGTATTATTGTAAATGTTTTCGGTATGCAAATAAGGAAAAAAAAGGACAACAGAAGTAACAAAAAATGAAAGAAATTTATCAAAAAACATTACGAGATGTGAACAATTCCTTCCATATGAATTTTGATAAACTTTTAAACGAATTTTACTTACGGTATAAATATTAGTTAATATATGCGAAAAATTAATGTAGACAGTTTTATATAACTCATATTTATTTAAAGTTATCTAATAAATTATTCAAATGCATTTTTCACTCGCATTAAGTTCTGTAAAAAATATATATTCAAACTTATTTAAAAAAAAAAAACACAATTTTTTTCTGATTTGTGACAGTTACCGAAACTTTTTTGCTCCTCTGTTACTTTCTTTGAAATATTTGAGAATGTTTCTTTTTAAACATATTTTGTTCTAAATTTAATATGAAGGATTTTAAGACATAACATTACGACGTTTAATTTCTTTAATTCTATTTTATTTTTCTTTTTTTTTTTTTTTTGTATTTTTTATTTATATTCAAATTCATTATCTCCTATTACTTTTGAAAATAATTTTTTAGTGTAATTAAGGTATCTCGCATTTTTTATTTCCAAATTAAAAAAAAATTTTTTGATGTAGATTAACTTTTTATTTTCATATTTTAGAAGGACCAAAAAATATTAACGAAAATCAAGAAAAATTTAATAAAAATTTGTTTCGCATATGCATACAAAAATAAAATAAAATTTAAAGTAGATATGAAAAGTTAATAACTTAAGCAGGCATCAATAAACCCTTAGTGTGCAAAATACCCTCCATTATATAAAAAATAAATGCAAATATTAAAAGTAATAAGTGTACATAAAATATGAAAAATAATAAAAAAAAATGCTCAAAAAAATATAAACAAAAAAAGTATAGAAATGTTAAATGTTGAAATAAAATAAAAAATTACAAAAAAAAAAAAAATTATAATAAAAAATTAACATAAGTATTTTTAAAACAAAATGAGCAGAATATATATAAAGAATTATTTGTTAAGCATAACAACTTGTAAAAACCAAAATGAAAACAAAACAAAAACATTAATTACACGATTAGTATGATTGTAAAATATTTTATATGCGTCTAACTTACGCCAAAGCAAATTTATTGGAAAACTGTATAAAGCAAATAATTAACGCTTTTGTAATTTATTTCATAAAATTATATAACAATAAATGTAAAAACAAGAGAAATACTATGAAGAACTTAACGCCAATGTAAGTATAAACAGTATAAAATATGCGAAGCTGAATTCAAAATTCGGCTTATTTAAGTTTTTTGTTTTTTGATATTAATTTCAAAATGTTTACGTTGAAAATTTGTGGAAATTTTACAAAACAACACACGTCATAATGTTAACTAAAAAAATACATGCATATATATGAAGAAGATAAAAATGATTATCAAGTGTATTAAATAATGAGTATATTATATTATTTACAAGCTTAGTTAACGATAAGTAAAATATTGTATTGTATTTAATTGTATTGAGACAAAAATACGTTATCGATATGATAAAGTGGCAAAAATATTAAAAAAAAAAAACAAAAAAAAAAAAAACAAACAAAAGCAAAACAAGAGAAAAAAACTTATAACGTAAGCTACAGGAGAAGCAAATAAGAAATTATAAATAATTAAAATAGGCCCAAAAGCAACAACCACCAACATTTTAAGAAGAAAATGAAAAATAAGAAAAAAAAAAGAGAAAACCGACAGAAACATAAACTATGTAAACAATAAAAAACTAAAACAAAACAAAAGAAATCATAAATATATATATGTAATACAAATATTAATTATTGATGAAAAGAAAATTCAAGTTCAATTGCAACTTATGCTCTTAAAAATAAGCTACAATAAATATTTAGAAAAGCAAACAGAAAGCAGACAAACAAATAATAAACGACAAAACCAAATATGTATGTACTATATGAAAGAATTATTTGTGCTAAAGCAAACGCCGACGCCGACGCTGATGCTGACGTTGACGCTGACGCAGACGCAGACGCGTAAACTTGTCCCAAGCAGTTGAAAAGAAAATCGTTGAATAAAAAACCAAAACAAAATAAAATCAAAAAGCGAAATACACTAAACTACAAGTAACTAAGTTAAGTATGATCAGCATTAAGCCAAGACAAAAATGAGGAAATAAAATTAAATAAAATGAAAATAAAATGAAATGAAAAGTAAGTGCGTGCGGCAACAAAACAAAAACAAGAGTCGAAGAGCAAGAGAGAGAGAGAGTAACAATTGTACAACGCTTTCGCTTTGTTGTTGTCTGAAAGGGACTATTACGCAACTAAAAACTCTTAACATTAAGACAGACATTTTGTGAGCGCGCAGAACAAGCGTCGAAGCATTAAAATAAAAGCAGACGAACGATGCGAAACTCAAAAATACCAAAACGGTAACAAAAATAGCCAATTTAGTGTAAAAGACAAAGTGAAGCAACACAAAACCAAAACAAAACAAAAACAAAAAATAAGAAATAAAAACTTAATAAAAATGCAAAATATTTGTTTTATTTACCGACAATGGCTTTTCATTACGTTAGAGGTAACTAATATTTGCAGCACAACCATACAATCATACAGAATTTTAGTATTTTAATTAAGCGAAAAATCCTGAAATACAAAATGCTTAAACTTAACAATTTAAAAATTCTCATACAAGAAAAGCAACACCAGACATTAGTAATTAAAAAAGTTATGTGGAGTGTAGTCAAACTAGAAAGCAAGAAGCCATTTTCATTTTAATCAGATTTTATTCACAGTAGGAACTGAATAGGATTCATTGCTTCATATAAACATGCATTTTTTTTTTTGTTGCCATCTAACATATGCTAGTCCTACTTGCATTCATATATTAAAAAACATTCACTCTCCTTATGCAACATTATGGCAATGTCAGCTTATGTTTAGCAAAATATTAAGCCCCTGCCAGCAAATTGAAGCCTAAGCAGATGATGATAGCGTCCTAGCAACATTGTGCCCTCTGTAGCCAGGCAGAAAGACGCTGAAGCTGCTGCTGCAGATGGCCTCTCGGTGAAATTAATCAAGTTTAGAACCTTATGCAGAATATGGTTGGAAAAATTATTGCAATTCAAGACAAGTTTAAGTACAAAAAGTTAGGCATCTAAATGAATCTTACCTTTACAGGCCAAACAAATTCATTTCGACATTATTTTAAATGCACTTTCGCTAAGTTCATAATTCGGTAAAATGATTGTATTCAGTATTCAGTATCAAGCATGCAAGTTAAGTGAGTTAGTTAAGCCTTAAATGATGGTGTGAAGTTTAATTAATTCAACTTAGTATGGGAGTTCCGGATTGAGTTTAGAGGCATGGAAATACTTTTTCAAAGAAATTATGATTGCAGTAAGCGCAGATCTGCTATGGCTTTCAAAAATTACTTACAAAGTGTGCATCCGGTAATAAAACAAATTTAATGGGAACTGATATGTGCAGCAGACAAATTGGCATTTGCAGCTCATTTGGCAATCAACTGTTGGTTAAATGCTGTAAGAAGCATGGCTCTGAGGCACGCTGTAAGGCTGCAATGACAATGAGAGGCACAGAACACGCACGCCGGCGAACTTCTGACGAAAAGACACGCGAAGTTGCACTGCACGATGTGAGATTTAATAGCGAATAATTAAAACAAGACATCACATCTAATGCGCAGCCGCAGCAGCCACAAGAGTTGCCTGTTGCCTCTGGCAACGCAGCTTCAGCCAATACGCATATGATGGGCAACTCAACGCAGCTCACCGCACATCATCACATGGTGATTATTATGGGCATAAACTGATGATGGCAACGGTCGCACCCATCCGTAGCCGAAATGCTAAAAAGCAAATCAACGCCAGCGATGCCGCCTGAGTGCTTGGCAGTCTCGAAAGGGAAAGGCGCTCTGCGGCTGCGGTCGAGTGTTGCCAGTTTTGGGCAACCGCAGATGGGCAACTACACCGCAATGCCGAAAACAACGAACGAACGAACGAAAACACACAACACTTCGCTTGAGCAGCTTGGATGGCTTGCATGGCTGCTCACTTATTTGCTCGCTGGCCTGTTTGCCTGTTTGCCTGTTTGATGGCTGACCGCCGCATGTCTCCTTGGCGACTTGTTTGGCGCTTTTGTCAGTGGGATTCCGGTTTGTCTCTGTTTGATGTTTAGTTTGGAATTGTTGTTGTTGTTGTTGTTGTGATTAGTGTTGCTGTTGCTTTTGCTGTTGTAATCATAACATTGCGCCTCGTACATTGGCCCAATGCGTTTATATTACTTAGCCTGATGCTGCCATGCTGCCTTGCTGCGAAGTACGAGTCCAACGACACTATCGACTTTTGGCGCGCAGCAGATGATGATCATCATGTTGTTGCTGCTGCCTCTGCTGCTGCTGGTTGTTGTTGCTTTTTGTTTGTTTATTGGCCGCTGTTGTCGATCGAAATCCGCTGCTACACTTTTTGGCCTAAAGACTTTTTTCGCGTCTGTTGCTGCACTTGCACTTGCACCAGCACTTGCCTCTTGTTTTTCTATTTTCTTTGCTTTTTTATTTCTGATGGTTTTTTGCCATAGTTTTTTGCGGTCGCAAGCAGGTTTATTGCGTCTATTGCTTGGCGTTAATGACTGCCAAATGGTAGCAACATTCGCGCGCAGCTCTGCCAGCATTTTGTGAGTCGGGCTTCAGTTTGGACCAAAATAAATGATCTGCAGATTGGTTTTAATTGCAAGGAACGCAAGATTTCGCAGCTAATTTTAATTATTGCCAATAGCTAAAGCCAATGGGTTGCATTTAGCTTAAGCGTTGCAGCTGATCAATAACTATAGACACTGACATGCAATTCTGTCATATTTTATCGGCTTAGCCTACGTCGATGAGGGGTTCACTTAGACGACTTTTCCATGGCCACTTTTGGCTTTGCATATCTGGCAATAATTAAAATAGTCTTGCATACGCATTTCTTTTTAATTTCTTTCTTTTGCCAGGCATATGCCTGCAAACAGCCAATCAAAATTCCTTAATCGGTGGCAGCGCACACGACGAACGCGAGACACGATGCCAAATTTGAGCAGCGAAGCCTGCGGGCCAATATGAAACGCAGCGCAATGCGCAGTGAGTGTAATAAACTTTTTTCGCTATGCATGCAGCAGTTGGCAAATAGTTTCAAAAAAAAAACAAACAAAAAACGTAACAACAACAATCACAATATTAACAACAACAGCCACTTGGCAAGCGCCACTTAAGTGGTACGAAACAACCAAATCTAAAGCAAATCTCTGCGAAAGCGAAAGGCTCACAGAAAAAAAAACGTGTACATTTCTTCTTTCTTATCACGACGTGCACCAAATGAATTCGCGACGCGAAGAGTGTAGTAAAAATTTATGCATCCGCAATTGGAATTTGCGCACATTGCTTTAATTGTAGCAAAAATAAAAATCAATGGACCAATAACCAAAAACAATAACACAAACAAAAGCGAAAAAGAAGAAAATACGAAAAGCAGAAAAAAACAACAAACGATAAAAATTCGATTGCAAATACATAAATTATACAAATATGGACGCATTGCTGGCACTTGGCATTGCGTTTTTGGGCGTACCGAGTGGGTTGGGCGCCGATCTGCTCTGCTCTGGTCTTGGCGTGGCATGGCTTGGCTTGGCTAGGTTTGTCGTGGTTACGCTGGCCGCAAGTATGACTTTACATGCTGACTGTATTAGGCGAAGGATCCGGTTTGCGCTCTACGCAATCGGCTAAGTCAGTTGCGTATGTGGCATTAACATTTTCGATTTTAAATTAAGTAGTTTAGTTTTTTGATTAGTTTTATTTTAGTGTTTTTTCGCTCTATTTTTTTGGTTACTTGCTCAGCTTTACAAGTGGACACTGTGCGCAAAGTTGTCTCAATTTGTCAGCTTAGTAGCGTAAAAGGTTGGCCGGAAGGAAGTACGCACATTGCTTTTATAAATTTGGTTTCGACGCAACAAAAGTCAATGCAACAATTTTCTGCACAATTTTAATTGCCATTCTGGCAACATTATTGCAAATGCATTACTGAGTAATGGCACTCGATTGACATCTTATATCTATTCAGACTGTCGACGTTTTTATTGTCTACTTATGGTTCTTCTAGATGAACACAATCATGCCTAAATTCAACGTTCAAACAAACTAATAACAAATTTATTACGTAGATTTTCTTAATTAGCAAATACTTAGTCTGTTTCTCTCTTGTACACTTATAAAGCATCAGGTATTTTTGCTATTTATTCAGCTGTTAACTAGTAATGAATGGAAATTCACGAAGAACTCAAATTCCACTGGGTGTTAGAGGAAATCAATCGATTCAACCAGTGTTATATCATGAGACTATCCGACCACCCAAACTACCAGGCAATAAACCTACTGGACAACAGTACTACTAAAAGAAGACTAAAGCGATCCCCCCTGCTAGACCTCCCATACAGAGACGCAGACTAAAAAAGCGAAAATTATATACACCTTCCCACAACTCACTTATCCTTTTCCCATCAAACTTGTTTGTATAAATCATGCTATAAAAATGTACATATTTTTCTGTAACCAACTTAGATTGTCCAACATAGGGACAGATTTTAAATAAAAGAAAATGTTAACCAGAAAAAAAAAATTCAGTTGTGGTTGATTCGAAGCATTTAAATAAGGAAAGCTTTGATTTAGCACCCTTTTTGTTTTATATGACTAAAAGAAACTCTATTCTACGAAATTGGCATGCGAAGAATGCTTTATCTTCACAAGACTAAATCAAACAATCCATAGCATTTTATTAATTATTATATTAATATATTCTAAACTTGAAAAAGGCCTTGGAGTGCCGCACGTTGCATTCGAATATTTCGCTAGGAAATTCACACATGAGTACTTTTATAAACTATTTCAGTTGTTTATCTAAAATATTTTAAAATTGTATCCAATTTATTTTGTATTATTTTGTCCATTGTGTTTGTTAGCATTTGAAATAGGTGAAAATGTTGCAATTAATCATTGCATTAGACAATGTCAGAAAATAGTTTGCAACGGTTTCCTTAACGGTTTTGTTTTCCTCCTCGCATAAGTTGGCAGCGGCAGTTAAGTGCCTACAGACAGGAAGTGGCTACTGCTACACTTAGCAGCTGCTCGATGCGAGATTTGTGGCCTGCAACGCAATAAGCTGACGGAATCGTCAAAACTCAGTGACAGCTCTGAGCGAAACAATTAGTGATCATTTTTTGAACCAGTTTCCAATTTTCATTTTGATGTTTTTCGCTTCAATGTTCGCTATGGTCTTTTGTTGCTTGCTGTTATGTAATGCAATTGTTAAATTAATAACCAAGTATGCGTAAAGGAAATGTTTTAATTGCAAAAACGAAAAGCCAAGAAAAAACCAGAGCGCAAGTCACGATTTAGTAGCAAAGTAGCACAGTTCCGGTTGGCACTAATTTCCTAGTTTGAAAATCAAAAACAATTCATACAGAGCGATTTTCAAACGTTGATAATTTTATATATTCCTAATGCACTTCCGAGTCCTCAGACACAAAGCTGTCACTTAAAATTTAAGAAAATCCCCATCAATTGTCCAACTGTCAAAAGTGCTCCGGTCAGGAGCCTGGCAATGCTTGTCCCTCATTAAAATTGATGAAAAATGTGCAAAAGACCGAAAGGCCATCAGCATGCTTGGCTTCCGATTTCCAAACTTGATTGAACAATCGATTATCGATACAACGATCCATCGAGCCAGAGGAGACAAACAACAACAGCAACAACAACATGAAAACAATGTTTTCTTATTGATAGGGAGCGTACGTTGAAGCTTTCTCATTTGCAATGCATTAGCAATGAAAAACGACAACACCAACAACAACAACAATAAGAAACAACAAGAGCACCATGCAGCACCATGCAGCACAGTGCAGCAGACAGCAGCGACAGCTCGAACAGGTGTAATTGGTGCGATAATCGTGGAAAATTGAAACATTTACATCGAGTGAGAGTGCAGGCGGGGACCTGGGCACACGGCATACGGCACATGGCACATTGCATGGGCGCATGGCAGCCAAACGCCCACGGTGATCGTACACACGGCACAGTGTCGCATTGTCTATGTGTGTGTATATATATATATATATATATATATATGTGTATTGAACGTGCTGATAAAGACAATAGAAAATAAAACATGACAAGGGCTTTCACTGCACAATTAGCTCGCGTATGCGCGGCAACAGGGTTGTCAAATCTAACGAGCAAGCGCCAGCTTGAAGCACAACGGCCTTTGCGATGATTGTGCATGCTTGGTAAACAGTAAACACGAAACACTGTCAACATTTGGGATTTGCAAACTTTATATTTCCATAAAGTGTTTCTATAACAACTTCAAAGGCTTACAATACATACACATGGATACATGCATATTCTAAAAAGTACTTATCTGATGGGCTAACGGTACTGAGAATACTTTGGGGTATCCAAGAGACGGAATATGCATTACTCATACAAAAGCGGCAACTGTGAGTGCAATTAAAAGCAAAGAATATTTAGCAATTAAAATTGTTACCTCAATATCAGTCCACCAAATCGCAAATGGAAAATAAATCTTTAAAATATCGCAAGCATTCGGCAACTCTGCGAAAATAAATGCTTGAAATGTTTTAAATTAACCGAAGCCAAGTAATGTATGCATAACTTAACACACACGGTAACCCAAGTCGCGCTACGCATTTCCAATCAAAATAACTACGAAAAAGTTAACAACAACAAAAAAGACAACAAAAAGGCAACAACAATGACAATGACACAAACAACAGTGATGCTGTCGCTGAGGCCGCCGCTGATGCCGTTGCTGCCGCTGACAACGTTGACTATGAAGCGCAGCAAACAGAAAACCTGTTGCGAAATTTTCCCAGCTGCTGTCAGCGGCAAGACGAAGTGACAGCAGCAGCAGCAGCAGCAAGCAGCATAAGCATTGACCCTGCAACATATGCTACTTCTGCTGCCACAGGCGCTTGCTGCTGCTGCTGATGTTGATGTTGATGCTGCTGAAGCAGAAAGCAAGCGCGCAACATGTATAAAATGTCACTGAAAGCCAAATTGAAAAAGAAAGAAAGACTCGCTTATGCGCAGCAGAGCAACAGCAGCAGAGCAGCCGCAGCAGCAGCAGCAGCATCAGCAGAGTAGCAGCGCAGCAGCAGCGATTGCGCAAGAGCAGCGCAGACAAGTTTTTCCACAGCAACAACGTGATGAGCAAGTTTTATTCGCTGCTGCGCATGCGCCCACATTGCTACACTTAAAGGATCACTCGGCTCGCTGCTCGCTGCTCGCTGCTCGCTTGCTTGCTGGCTGCCTGGCTGGCATGTTTACTTGCTTATTGGCTTAGCTGCAGTTCCCTCAACATGCGACGACAACAAGCGTGTTCATGATGTTCATGATGCTGCTAACGATGTTGATCATGATGATGATGATGTTGTTGCTATTGTGTTTGTTGCTGTGGCTGCTGCTGCTGCTGCTGCTATTGTTGTTGCTGTTGTCGCTGTGCACGCGCAATGCCAACGAAATTCAGACGTCTGCGCAATTTCACTTTCATTCAGTTTGCACATGCGCAGCACTTCGGACGGTTTTTCGCTTACTTCGCACAGTTCGCTTATTTTACTTGTGCACTCGCGACGCTCATTCGTCCGTTCACTAGCGACTTGCGATTATTCATTTCAGATTTTATAAGCATAATCATCGTGTCGTCTCTTGACATTTTCATGACGCTACGCAATTCGTGCGTGTAAACGGCTTAAGCACAAACACACAGCCGGACAGACAGACAAGCAAATGCCGACGCCAACGCCTCAAAGCTAAACACAGGCTTAGCCGGTTAATCTCTTCTGTGCCGTTGATTCTGGCCTACAGTGTGTTCATTTCATTTGTCAGTGATTTGAGTGTTTAATCATAATTATTGCCAAGACAAAGCAAAAACGTCAACGCGCGTGCCGTGTATTCAAATTGTGCATACGAGACAAGCAAAGTGCCAACATAAATCATGCATTTGAAAGGCAAACAATGAAATTGTGCCTGCAGAACAGTTAACAATTTGTGAAATAATCATATAATATTGTCATAACATAATAATCACAAGGAGCATATTATATTAACTAAGGATTAAAGTAAAGGTATGTTTAGTACTCATTCGTGGTAGGTACGGATGGCATGTTAATTATAAACAATATTTATTAAGCGAAAGCGAAGACATGATGAAAATAAGCAAGTTGGCATAACACATCTCCTATGTAAGTAGCTTATCTACAAGGAAATGTGTAAGGCTTTACAATAATCTCGATTCCACTCTTCCTAGTCTCATCTCATTCTTTATTATTCTTTCAGTTTCATTCTAAATTATCTTGCACATGAACTTCTCATGAGTTTCTTATATTGCAAAACTTCCTAACTTATGCCATTCAAGATTCGATTTAGCTCAAACAATTGTTCTCCACGTGCTCTTAGCCAAGAAATCTAGACTATTCTCAAATTCTCTCATATCGCACAAGACATTTTTGATGTCAAAGATCTTTTCACTCGCTAGGCTGAATTTGATTTAAAACTCGAAGTCAAGTACAAAATAAAATTTAGAACTCATACCGCGTAAGATATAAATCTAATAGCCTAAGTTCATAATTAAGCAACGACGAGTTGCTAGGCTCGGTAACTTTGTAGCCATGCGGGGGACAATTGTGAAATTATCGAAATCGCCAATTTGGTACATTTAATATTCTTACACATGTTCAAAAAGCAATTCACCATGTGTGATCTATAAGAAGTGTTTTGTAAGAGCTAGTGCAGTCCACACTATGAATATGCTGCCAAGAACATATTAATGTGCTGCCAAGCAGCAAAATTATTTACTTTTATGGTTATAGACAAATGGACAGAGCCAATAATATGTGAAGATAGATTTCGAAAAGTCAAATTTAAATATTTACATAAGCATGTTTCACATCAACTCAAGGATAAGTGGAATGCTTGAATGGTTTATACAATTACTTAAAACATTTGCATTTGAATTAGATCAAAGCTTGCAAGGAGGAATCCTTTTCTTTTATGCAGACAGTGAATTTAATATCGTAATATTATATGAGATCGATAGGACGTCTCCTTTGCAGGCTTCGAGCTTGTCTTAGCACTTGGAAAGGTTGTTTTTGTTTCATTAACTTTTGCTTCAATTGCCGATTGTTGTCCGAAGAAGACATACCAAAGTGTGTTGATGACAATACATTTAATTTTGTGCTGCTGTCGATGTATTACATCTTCACCAGTTTGTTTAGCTGAATCGCAGAGGAATATGTCATGAGGTTGATGGCTTACGGTAAGATATGCATTAAAGCTGCACAACAGCTCAAGTAGAGCTAAACTGAAAGCCAAATCACCAACTCTTACGCAACCCGTGGCTGAATTCATATTCAAACGCTTAAATAATAATTTGAGTTTTACATGGCGTAGATGCGTGTCTAAGTAGCCATCGTGCATTATTTCGTTGCGCAGGTTTTTTGTGTGTTATGCAGGCGCATGTGAATTGACGACGTCAAAACTTAAAACTTCCGGTAGCCAAGAGTCTCTTTTACGACTTACGACAAAAAGTCTCACATGCTGCATGTTTTATGGGACCCACCAATTTTGCTTTCTCTTTTCACGATATACTGTTGAGTGCTAAGACGCATTGATTCTTTTTGTTTGTAATTGTTTGGTCTCAACAAAAAAAAAAATTACTTATATAACACACAGCACAAGTTCAACATCTGACTGCAAACACTTGTTAGGAGAGGAAAAGACTAAGATAATTATAAAATAAATTATACTTAATGATTTACTTTAAGGTTGCTCATTAGCCATCTGCCACTTTACATATCCACCATGACAAGATCTTGGTGCAAACGAAAATCTGAAATCCGTGTTCGTGTTGACATTTATCTGAAAATTTAAGGCCACCTTTTGGGCATTCTCAACGTCAATAGCTGCGAAGATTTAGTGTAATTAAATCTAAATTTTAAAATTTAAATTTATAAGACCAAAAATCCTAACTTATCATATAGAGAAACCAAAAAGGCCCTCTAGTTTTCTTTTTTCACTTATTATATTTCCAAGATTAAAATATTTTTATCTTGATTTTAATCCAGTAACTGGGAATCTCGCACGTTTCTGCTTATTATTTAAAGGCTGTTATCAAAAATTCACGTTGTCTGTAATCACCAAACGCTGCTACACTATGTGAGCAAAAGCATTTTTACTCAAGGTTTAAGCGAACGTAATGGTCTGCGTAGATAAGAAGATGTCTTATGTATTCCATGTCTCTTACTTCTAAATAATCACATAGTTGGTCATCTCTGTATCGTGGAGTCAATTTATATTCCACAGTCAAAACAATTGCTTTCATTGCTGAAGGTTATGACTGTTGGCGATAATTTTCTATGCAACTGATCAATTAAAATTTTCAAAGATCTCTAAGCTACATGCCATAAAAACCGCGTATATAGCTTCATAAATTAAATGTAATTAGGCTTTGTGGTCTTAAAAAACACTAATCACTTAATCATTAACTTATGTGAAGTTGAAATGAAGTTGTTTATAATGATCATTTACATACTTGGTTTGAGGGTTGCTTAGTGCGTAGTTTGTCGGTAACCGAAGCCGCACGTCGTTAACTTAACTTGCACTTGGCTTATCGCACTTTGTTTGATGCCTTGGTAACTTAAGTCGGCATCAGCCGTTATCCATTTTTCGTGCTCAGGCCAAGTCTGGCTGCCATGTGAGTAACGTGATTTTGTGGCATTTATGCAACTGCATTAAAGCCATCAACTCAGCCATCAACACTCAGTTGCATTAAAATATTTGAAATAAAATATTTACAAGCCGGAGAATTAGGCACAGCTAAACGGTCAATCCAGTCCATATCAATTTCGCATTTGCTATGAACTGGAGCAATTAATAATTCATTAACACGTTGAATGACATAAGAAAGTGAGTGCAATACAGCAACAACAAAAACAACAACATGACAAAAAACAAAAGACCATGTATTTAGTTGAGTTTAAGTTCAACAACATTCAATGAAAGCTGTCTCCAAGCGAGCGCAAATGTGCAGACACTCGACGCGGTACGGCGGCACATGAGCGACTAGGGAAAAAAGCAGCCAACTAAGCAGCAGCCGAGCATCAGCACGAAGTGAGCGTAAGCGTGCACTCGCTTAGAGTGGAGATGGAGCAAAACAGTTGAGGAAAACAAAAATGAAAAAGAAAATCGTTCGCAAAGATTGTCAAAGCGTTTAAAGACGCCATAAACAAAACTTAAGTAACCTTATCTTCTAAAAACAATCGGCAGCGAATGCGCAAATGCGCGAATACAGAGTGAAAGAGGGGGTACTGCTGCGGGGGCGAGTGCGGTTTAGCGGTAGTTTGAGTTAGCTCAAATAGTTGACTATGCTGACGTATGTATGACGACGGCGATGACGACGATGATGACGTTGACGGTGATGATGATGATGATGATGACGTTGTCAATGGCAATAAAGACATGTGATGTAGTTGCCATTGGCAAAACCAGTAGAGAGGCAATGCAGCAGCCTTGAAAGGCAATCAGCCGCTTAATGCGTTTTTCTTAATGACAAATGTTGAGGAATGTGTTAAAGAAAAGTTGTTACAATGGTGAACGGTCTCTCATTTGGCTGAATGTGTGACTTTGAGGTTATTAACTTAACGCGCGACAATAATTTATTCATTATTAAAATCACTTAAGCATTTCCTTATTAGCGCCGAGATGTTGCCCAAAGCGTGTCTGCGTCTGCCACTAGTCGTCGGCATCATCGGCCTTTGCCTACTCACCCATAGTGCGGGCGACACGCCAGCGCAAACCGATGTCAGGCGTGTGCTGCTTCTGCCTACGCCTGTCACTCCGACAGCAACAAACACAGCGACAGCAACGACAGCAGCGACAACGACAACAGGTTTGCCCTTGCCCTTGCAGCCGCCGTTGAATGTGACGAGCACCACGACGAGCAGTTTTCTGCCAATGCCGAGACACACATTGTCTGTAGGCGTTGCCGGCGAACGATTTGTGTTGGCCAAGGCAGTAGCAGCAATTGGCGAAAATGACAGCAGCGCCAGAGCAACGCGAGCAGACTTGCTAACAGCTCTGAGTGACAGCGACGAGTCGGTAAGTTGTTGAAATGCTTAGTGAAAGATTTTGACAGACAATGAGTGCGTCTTTGACAGCTTAATAAACAAGGCGAGCAGTCGCAGAGCACTGAGCAGGAGCCTGCATCGAACGAGGCAGTCGTGTCATCGAATGAGTCGGAAGCAATGGAGCAGCAAAGCGAAGAATACCTGAGGTAAGCGTGCCAAGGCAGACATAAGCAAATATTTATTAAACAAACAACTGCAAATAGTGCCAGCGATGCGATCTTTTTGCCCACTGTGCAACCTCAAACAGCGGACTCCGCAGTACCCCTGCACAGTGCAACGCCCAATGGACATGGCTACATACAGTTCGAGGTACACGACGAATTGCCTGTGGAAGCTGTGCAGCAACATGAGCGCAAATCGAAAGCCAGCACAGTCAACGAAGTGCTCACGAATCTCTTTTCGAACGGCTTCTCCGACATCTTTCGCTTTAGCTATCCGGCAGATACCACAACGGAGTCGGTTACAGAGCCAGTCGTGGCGCAGAGTACGACCGCACAGGCGCCCAGCACAAGCACCACCGCCACGACGACGGCGACTGTGGCGCTGACCAATACAACGGAGAGTGTAGTCAAACCGAATCAGACTTACTACAGCTACCAGACCACTGTGACGAAGGAGTACCGACGCGAGCTGCAGCCCGGTCACACGCAAATCATCGTGGAGAAGGTAGCACGTGCGCCACGCACCACAAGTGAAGCGTTCAAGGATGGCACTAATCACATTTCCAAGGATGAACTGCTGCGCATTAATCGTGCTGCGGCCGATGCGCCAGTGCTGCCAAGTATGTTGCTGAAACCCAGTATGGAGAACGATACCGACAGTGCGGGGCAGCGCCAAGAGATGCAAGCGCCGATCGTTATTCTCAATGACAACAACGAGGCCGAGTTGGACGAAGGCATGAGCATTGAGGATAATCAAATTGCAGAAACGCAACATGTTGGCCAACAACATTACCAACATGCCATCTTGCCCTCACAGCGCAACATAGAGAGCTACAACGAGCAACTTGGACCCGGACAGGAACAAGCGATTAATGTGCACATCGTGCATGACCAGACTTTGGGCAAGGCACAACATGAAAATTATGTGACTGCTCCAGCGCCACAGCCGGCAAAGGCTTTGGATCTGTTTCAGCTGAATACGGAGAAACACTTTCAGCAACGCTACAACACACAGGAGGCACCCTCACGTGCATTTCTGAAGAGCTTTAAGCCAACTGTGTCGGAGAGCGCAAACGGACCCATTCCTAAGGGGACATTCCACTATGAGGCCAATGCACCGCAAAACATCGTAAATACGCGACAGCCCACGCCGCAAGACTATGCGGGCTCATATGTACGTCCAGCAGCGCAGTTGGTCTATCACAGAGAACAGCAGGCTCAGCAAGCCCAGCAGGCCCAACAGCCAGAGCAGGCTCAGCAAACTCAGCATGAACTCTCCACCTTGCATACGCACATCATCGCGTCACCATCACGAGAAACACACGAGCCATCACCAGCTTCCGCTCCACAAGCATCAAATGCTGAACAGGCCCCAGCACATTACACTCCCCTCTATGGCCCAACCCCATCAGCAGCACCACCGAACAGTGTGGTCTACGTCACATTGAACACACCCAATCCATCTTCAAGTAACCAGCAGCATGTCTCACACGCACTTCACAACGAACCGACCGCGGAGGTATCAGAATATAGAGGTCCATCTCCACATGAGTATGTAGCCGAGGCTGCTGCAGCGCCCTCACAAACTCAACTGCAACATGTTCCGGCACCCAAGCCTAATGGCTACACCTTCGTGGAGGTGCAGAAGTCTGTGAATATACACAACAAACTCATAACGGAGAAAGACGGACGCTTGGTGGAACAGCATGAGACCATCTACCATCCGACCCATTATCAAAAGAACCAATTGGGTAACTTTAGTCCCAAGGATTATGTGATCTCAATTGAACACGCAGCTCCTCAGCCACCCGCAGCCCCAACGAGCTTTCATACGCAACAACAAAGCCCCAAGAATTATGTTTCACTCTCATCACATCCGATCAACGTCGACTATGAAAGTGAACCCCATGAGAGCGCCATCTCACATGCGTCGATACAATTTGAAGCGGGCGCACATCCGTCAGCGTCAGAAGACCAGCATCCACAAACACATACAGCGTCGGCAGCCGAAGCTGCACCGCAACAGGCGCAACAAGGGCCGCTAATTATCGAGAAGGTATTGCCACAGCCATATCCGGTTACTGTAGAGAAATTCATCGATCGTCCAGTACCGGTAATTCACGAGGTCGAAAAGCAAGTGCCCCAACCGTATCCTGTCAAGGAGTATGTCGAGAAGCTTGTTGATCGTCCAGTGCCCGTTGAAAAAGTAGTCGATCGTCCCGTAAATGTGCCTTACCCCGTGTCCGTCGATCACTACGTCGATCGTCCGTATCCCGTTAAAGAGATTGTTGAGAAACACATTGCCATACCCTATGCTGTGCCCGAGCCAGTCGCAGTGCCAGTGCATGTGCAGCACTTCATCGATCGTCCCTATCCAGTGGAGACATTTGTCGAAAAGCCTGTTCCCTATCCCGTCGAGACGATTGTGGAGAAGATCGTTGAAAAACAGGTGCCAGTAGAGGTAGAACGCATTGTGGAGAAACCTGTCGAGAAAATGGTGGAGAAGTTTGTAGATCGGCCTGTAGCCATACCAATACACGTGCCATTTGGCATACGTCTGCCACGGTTGCCACCCACAGGCCCAACCCTGCACAGTGGCCCAGGCTTTGGCTTTCCATCACATCCGAATGCACTGCCACCGTGGTCACAAACCGGTCCGAGCATAGCGCATGTTCCGCCAAAGGTCCTGCAAAACTACTACGCGCGCATGCTGAAGAAACTGCTGCCGCAGATGACCACCTTCAAGACGACTACGGTGGCACCAGCGACAAAGTCGCAGTCGAAATCGCCACGCGCCGTGGACCAGAATACAAAGTTGTCCTTCCAGCAGCCAAGCGATATGCGTTTCGATCTAAGACCGCCACCTCCTCCCATGGGCAGTCAGTGGTTGCGTGGTGCACGCTACATCTACAACACGCTGCCCGAGGACTTGGCCACAGCGGCCGCTTCGGCGCCCACACAGCTCGTCAAGTCGTACATCGGACCCGTGCCGGGGCCCACAGCTGTTGCTGCTAACACGAACAAGGAGTTCGATGAGTTTCAACGTTGGCGCAATGGACAGAGCCTCAAGCGTAGTCCCGACTTCGGACGCGATCTGCACCTGGAGTATGGCTTCAAGCCGCCACTGGTGCCGTCTGTGGAGATCGATGACAAGGGCATGCCGCTGAAGCAAGGCGAGCAGTGAGTGCGACTCGCCTGGAGTTGGAAGCTAGTTTAAGCTGTTGAACGACGTGCCAAAATAACTACGTGCTTATGTATTCTCATATTTATGTATTTAACAAAGCATTTACCACATATATGTGTAACATACTTTTAGGTGCAATAAAACGAAATAAAAATATGCTTTAGTAAACGAAAACAAAAACAGAAAACGAAAATAACTTTATTTATTCGCTTACATCAGGCATTTCATGGTAAAAAAAAAAATAAACCAAGAAAAGACAAATGCAAAAATCATTGCCTACCTGCAGGCGTCTTTTCAATTAAGTAAACGTCTCCACAAGCGACAAGCAAGTGCGGTAAGACACATACGCTCTTTCCAATTAGATGTAGACAAGCTAAAATATTAATTTGCAGCCATTCGCAGTCGCATTATGTAAATGAAAAATACTCACAGCAGCCGAGCAAGTGGCAAGCAAGGGTTGTGCTTCTTATCGAATGGCAAGGAACAGCCAGCCAAGAAACATCAGCTACACGTATGTGTATTTAAGCAATGTGCCTAAAAGGCGGCAATGTGCGAAGATTTATATGACAGCTAATAAATTTGCGAGGCGCATGTCGCTGCGAGAAATACGAGAGAATGTGGGACGCACATTCGCGTACTGCTGCGCTGATGCTTCTCTGCACGTACGCGGCAAATGCTTGAATGTTATTGAAGCGCATTTTTCGCGAAGCATGCTTTTAGGCAGCCACTGTTCAAAAATAACAAATATTTGCCAAGGCAAAAGCAGAAAACTTGTATTTGACATTTGATTTCTGTCAGACACATACCCACAAACACACATACACACTCACACAGCCACACTCACTCAGACCCTAAGACACGAACACAGAGCAATGCTCAGCAGCTGCCTTGTCTGACAAGCAAACAAACAAAAAGCATAAAGAGCATTAACAAGAAAACTCGAAAAGAGGAAAAAACTAAAGCAAACAGTTTGGCACACGTGTTGACAACAGACCCTGAAAAGCAAGCGGCCGAGCTTACGACAATGCACCACGCTTAAGTTGGCGGCAAACACAAAATACAATAACAACAACAACAACACATGCTGGTGTCGGTTGTAAAAAGGCGTTTAAACACCATAAAAATTTGCTTTAAAAAATAGCAAAAGCTCACTGACTCGCCTAATATCGTTCACTCAATTTTTATTGTGTAGCACACTTTTGGGTTGACTGATAAATCAAACATCAGCTTACGAAAATTGTTTTTTGTGCTCCGCAGTGTAAAAGCTTGACAACTTCTTGAGCATTGCAAAATCCTTGAGTTTAGGGGTGTACGTTCTTCCATATTTTAATGGACTCAGAGACAGACAAAATAAAAAACGAAAATACATCTGTTTTTCACTGAGTCTTAATTTTATAGAATATCATGCTTCAAAATCGAAACTAAAACCCTTTGAGAAACCAAGCACAAAAGCAAAGAAGTGGACTTTAAAATTCAATAAATGGGTTAGTCATCTTGTTAGTTGATTAACAGGAGTTTTCGAAATATCCCATCGCCATCAATAAGTAGCCTACAACGTAAAGGGTGATTTTTTTAAGCGTAGTTTTTTTAAAAATCGAATAAAACACTCAAATTTGCTTAAAATATTCAAAATTTTTATTGTATCGATAAATAGGCCTTTGCCATTTACGTTTTAAAGACAACTTCATGTAAATGTTGTCCGCGGCTCCGTTTCAAATGGTCCATTCGGAAGGTCCAATTTTACGTCACTTTTTCGAGCATTACGGATGTTATGTTATCCTGTAAGGCTTCAATCGTGTTCGGCTTGTCCACAAAGACTAACGACTTTAACCCCACAATAAATAATCAAGATGCGTTAAATCATATGATCTTGGCGGCCAACGCACAGGGCCATTTCGAGAAAAAGGCTGCTCACCAAATTCATCCTTCAACATTTCCATATGGTCGTAAAAAACGGTGCACATTTTTCACAGAGCACGAATTTTGATAATAAATTTCATTAATTTGCAATCGTTGCTCGTTTGTAAGTCTTTCCATGATTAAATGGCGGAGTATACTGAAAACTTTTCACTTTGACAGCTGACGTTTGGCCGCCATTACTAACCAGTGCTGCCAACCTGAAAAACTTAACTCTTAAAAAATCACCCTATATATGCAATTCCATTGTAGTTAGCTTAATATGATAAAAAAGGGATGTTTATGCCTAAGGAATTCCCAAACTGTCTACTTAACCTGGATTATTCTGGATTACCGATCCTAGTTTGTCTACTGCAATATTAAGTGAAGTAAAAAAATAAATCACACATTTTGTCTATTATGTTTTTGGCCATATATTTTGTTCAATATATTTAAAACTTCTTGAGAAAAATGCCAATCCATCACAGCAACTTCACAACGCAAAAGTCAGTAAAAAGACGAACACACAAAACATCCGCACATTAGATGGCATTAAAAAGTGCATAAGACAACTGTTACACAACCGAGTGCCAGCTGCTCTAACAATTTTCTACACAAAAACTGTATATCAAATAAGTACTTAAACCTCTTTTTGTTGCTGCGCTGCAACAAAGTCCGCCACGCCCTGAAATATTGCACAAAAATTGCCAAATCAATTGCAATTGAAATGTAGAATTTAAACCTATTGAAAGATTTTTGGCGGAAGTGAAGGAGGCAGAGTAGAGTGCCATTGTACGTGCGAGTGCGGTTGGGGGTGGGGGTGCAAGCGATATACAACGGCATGCTATGGCTGTCTATCAGCATAGTGAGCCAGTCAGCAGAGGGAGACTAGTGGGGAGTGGAGGCAGCGGGAGAGTGCTTCGCACAATTGCATAATTTATATGCAAATAAATAAAAGTAAGCGAACGCTTCTTCTTTTGTTGCAGCATCGAGAAAAAGCCGAAAAATCATTTTGAATAAAAATGCAACACACAAAAAGCAAAAGATGCGCACACATAAAAGAGTGTGAAATAAATATTTTTGCGTTGCCAAAAAAAAGGGACTTCGAAAAAGACGTAGCGACTGTGCTGCATACAAAGAACTTGTTGACTTTTTTTCATATCTTCGTTTCATTTTTTTGTTTTGTTTTTTTTTTTTCTCCTTGCTCGGCATGTTCATTGAAGGCGTGTCTGCGCATGAGACGGACGCTGGCGGCTGCATGTCATTGTCAGCGCTGCCAAGTGCAGTTGATATATGCACAAAGTGTTGGCTGGCGACCAAAATCGCAAAAAGCGTGCAACCGCAGCAGGCGAAACGGGTAAGTTGCGACGCGCCAGCATGCCACCAACTTAACACACAACTCCGCACAACGCAACGCAAGCGCAACGCAAGGCAACTCATGCCAAGTCACAACTGTGCGCGACAAGCTGTGAGACAAATGCAGTGTAACCTAAAATTGCATTTCCGCTTTGGAATTGCGCAAACTTCCGGTTTTGAGAATTTTTTCTTTCATGTCGCTTGCGATTACGTATCACAAAGAAACACAAACCGAAAATTGGCTTAGATCTCTGCGCCAGCAGTTCAACGCTTGCCACACGCAGCAGTTCTCATTGATCCCCAACTCCATTGGCAAAAGTTTATTGACCAAATGCGACTGAGCTTGTCGCTTGAAATAAAATTTAAGTGACCGAAGCGATACGCGAACGGCAAATGAAATTCAGCGCATAGCCAACAGCACAGGTTACAAGAAGCATAGCGCGACATAGTTAAGATAGCATCAGGCAACGTAAATGGCCAACGAGAGCGCAGCCAGCCACTGGCCAAGCAACCAAGTCGCATAACTTAGGCGTGGCCAGGCGAAAGTGGCCGCGAGTTGTCGCGTTGCGTTGGTTGTCAGCGGCAGCAGCGGCAGCTTAGACTTAATTGGCAGCACGCTCAACATACTCGCACTCGCTCACACTGTATAAGCGAGTAAATGTGGAATTAATTACGTAATAATCCTTGAAAAAATAATAGTTTATTTTACAAATCGTCATTGGCAGTCTGACACACTCTACCGCTTCTGACCACAAAATCGTTGTTTAACAAATGTTAACATGACGCTTGCTGCCACACGGAAACTGCCACCAGGCAGCTGCCCCAACATGTTGCCCGCTACAGCCGCCGACCTGACCAAGTATGCACGCCTAATAAACAAACTGCACAAACCACTGCATTGAATCTCATGCCTTTGGTTAGCAGAGCAACTTTTTGCTGTTGTTTTTATCATTGCTGTCATTTTTATTGTTTTGGTTTCGGTTTACTAAGTGACACTGACATTGTTTGCTGTCAAAACTTTCGCACAGGTTAAAATGCCAGCAAACCAACACTGAAGCAAAACAACGGTTGCAAACTTTTATGAATGATTAGCGCAATGGCAGCAACCCCGATAGAGGGCATACCTACAGATTCTCACAGAGCGAAAATCTGTAGCTCGAAGTCAGCAATCCCAATTGCATTCGTGTTCTCCTGTGAGAAAGTTGTTTGTTGTTAGTAGCCTGACTTCAGTAACGTTAGCTGTTCGAAGATTATCGAAATGAGTTTGAGCGCCTGATGAATTGCTGCATTATATCTAAAACTGTAATTTAATAAACCAAGCTAAAAAATTAAAACTAGAATTGTCCCCTCGAAAACATTCGTAGTAAGGATATGCCAATAATCTTATCCACACAGCAAATATTCGTACTTTCATATAAGCCAATGCCAACATATGGACTTGGCTTGGAAATTGTTTAATACCAACATCAAATATTGCAAAATTATCTGGTCGTATGAGAAGTTCCCTATAACTTATATATACATATATAAATATAAATATGTTAATATACGAAATACAGCCAAAAATTTACATTCAAGCCATCTGTGTATGTAATGTATCTGTCCGCTTTCTGACTGACTCGTCTGATACTGTCTTTGAACATCATTTCAAATAGTCAATCATTAAATAATCAGATTAAAAAAGCCACATTACGAAAGCGAAATACGATTTAAGTTAATAATTTATATTAATTTAAAATCGAATTTAATGATTCATTTAATAATTCATTTAACATAAATTCAATATTTTCATATTGAAACGTTTTTGTGTCGAAACACATTAAATGTCGCGTCTGCTTTTTTGGAGTAAAATTTGCCATTTATTGAAATTATTGGTTTTTATTGCTTTCGATACCGTTTATATGGCAACTATAGGATATGGGGATAAAATCAGGCCAATACATAACTCATAAATTGCTTCCAGATAACACGAACATACACTTATGTTTAAAGTATGGTGTCAATCGATCAAACCCTTCTGATGTTATATGACAACTGACAGATACAGAAGTAATTCGATATTCCGATCTAATGATTAATATTGAAACATTCGGTTTACTGGATTGTTTTTATGTCAGTTATAAGTTTATCGCTTACAAACCTTTTTAACTTACAACGTTTTTTTTTTTTTAACATCATAGATAGTAGGAGGATTCTACGAATTGTTTGGCTAATTGTTTTTAGTTTGTCTATATGTGGCTGCTATATTCAAAATAATGCAACAATTTAATTATTAGAAATTTTCTGTTTTCTGTAGAAAACTAATGATTTATAGGCTTGGGTAAAATGTTTATAGCGAGAGAGGAGGTAACATTTGTTAAAATAAAAGATTTTTCAATCATTTACTATAGTTAACCCATGACTTTGATAAAGCGGAATTCAAGATTTACATAATGTAGTCATAAATTTTAAAGATTTTCAGGTAAATGATGTGCTTTTTATTCTCTATACTATTATAATATTTCACTATACAGAATTTTTGAGGTTACGTGGCCAGGCAAAAGCTTCTTTCTTAGAGATTTTGTGATTTCAAACCATAGTTTCTGTCATCCAAATTTTTCTGTATTTAAGTACAATGTTAAAGCTTGCTCAACAAACGCAGCCAACTACGTATTGGAGGATAAGACAAGCGTGTATATACGCCTGGGTAATGCGGGTCAGCGCATCCAACGCCCCAAGAAACAACTCCAATCAGGGTATTATTTGACACGATGGGACCACCACTATCACCTAAAATGAAGCAAACAATGATATATGCATTATTAAAAAAGATTTCAAAAAACTGCATATAAATAAAAAAATATTAAAATAAAACCTTTTAAGTATTAAAATAATCAGTCTGAGTTTTTAATTGGCTGACATGCGCTACTAATTCTTAATAAGTTTATAAGAATAAAGGACTCGTGTGTCTCAGTTACCTTGGCAAGCATCCGTATTTATAGCAGCAGCACAAAACATCCTAAATTTAAATTGAAAATATTTTTATTGACGAGGTAATCTTCTCATGATGATTAACTACTCACGCCTCAGTTATGCCGCCCTGATTCTTAAGATCATTATCACACTTCGACTGATCTACTGTCGAGACTACGGTATATTTGAGTGTATTAGACAGTACATGCTCCGACGAACTCATGTGACCCCAACCGGAAACCGTGGCCGAAATTTTATCCTCTATAATGTCGCCAATTCTGGGCAATTTAATCGGTGACGCATTGTTGTACCTCAGCGCATTTGATGGTGTGCGCAGAAGAGCCACGTCAAAGTTCATTGTTTCCGAACTGTAAGAAGGATGTTTGTATATAGCCGAGACACCCATCACCCGACCGCCCATTGTACGCAGAAGGCTTCCCATACGTATGGTGAATAATTGCGGAATTTTCTCGTAGCCGTCAATGCAATGTGCTGCTGTAATTGCCCAACTGCCATCCAAAATAGAAGCGCCACAGATGTGTAAGGTACCGCGGCGCAGAGACAGTTGATACGGAAACTGTCCCATTTGGGCCTCACGTCCGTTCACAATTCGATGGAGAGGCGTCAGCTTGGTTGCAAAAACCCCAAAGCAAAATTCTAGCAGCAGCAGAACGAGCGTGAAGGTCTTCATCTTGCCATATACAATTTCAGACTGTGGCTCAGATAACTTCATGCGTCACTTCCACTGAATTCGACATTGTTTATCAATTCGCTTTTTATCGTTATCAATGAAGAAAACACAGTTCTTGAAAAACCACTCGTACAGTCTTAATTATTACCCATGTTAATGGCATCGCATTTTCTTGTATTCCTCCCAATGCTCAGCCATGTGTAAGCGTTAATGAACTTTTGAATGCCGTCCTCACTATCAATCGAAATTCGATACATTTAAATTGGGTTACGTAACTTCGTAAGTTTATCATATCAGGTCATTGTCAGATTCATATGATTTCGGATTTTTTAGTTGGTAAAAATTTAGTACTCACATCATATATATGTATATACACAGACCCTAGGCAACACTTTAAACTATTTACCTCGCTAATCTCTCAAAGCAATTTCATTTTAATTTTAGAACCATATTTGTAATAGTTTTATGTTGTAAATGAATAAATATTTTTATAAATTACTAAATCAAATTCAATGAGCTCATTGCACAATCCATTCAATGGGTCTAATATGAATGTTCGTGACATCGCTGATATGAAGTAGAGACACGTATGTACTTGTATATGTAAAAAACAGCTGGTGGAAAGATTAACGCCTGCGGTACAAAGTTTCTACCCCTCTGAGCTCATTTACTGATATCAAAATCAGTCAATGATCGGAAATAGTAGACGATTGAAACTGAAAGACGAAATTTGCCTGCCGGCACCTCACTACTGTGTACTCTACCAGATTTCGTTGCACAGCGGTTCCTTGAAGCCAAATGACATATCACTTTTAAGTTTAATATTTTGAAAATGAAGCTCGAAAGTACATAATGCACCCGACTATCGAATACCCTGTAACCAATCCGCATTTCAAAAACTTTTTTGCTTTCACGTTTTGTATTCATAATGTAGCGTTATCTCAAGAAAGAAAAAAGTTTTTCAAAGGTCATTTTCGGGCGATTGTTCCTAGGGTAGCTATATGTGATAGTAAACCAATATTTATCATACTCAGGAATATAATTTTGATTTACCTAAAATTATTAAATCCAAAATTTGATAACGATATCTTAATAAAAAAAAAAAGTTTTTCTTAGTATATGTTGTTTTTCATTCCTATGGCAGCTATATGTTATACGTTGAACATCGAAAAGCAAAATAAATTCGATATGTCTATGGATTAGGAGAGTCTTCTTGAGAAATTTGGTGGATGAAAGTCTAACCGTTTCCGAGATCCGTTTGTTCATATGGACAGACAGACGGACATGGCTGGATCGTCTTTCGACACTGATCAAGAATATATATAATTTGTGTGGTCTGCCACGCCTATTTCTGCCAGTTACATTAATTTGCACAACTTTAATATATCCCTTACCATTTATTGGTACAGGGTATAAAAAATATATTTACCTATAACAACCAAACGATACAAGCATGTACGAAAATGGGAGAATTTCAAGAAGAGGAATATAAATCAGCACGTCCATATCTTAACGAACCGTCATTCTCATTCAACAGAACTTCAAATAAACTTTGCTGTTTGATGTTTTTCTATTCCATATTAAGCTTTTTAAAAATAAAAATTAAAATTGCAAACAAAATCTTTTTATTGTAATTTTTTCTGTTCATACTGCCCAAGAAATCCCCATAATAAAAAATAACAAGTAATAATGCAATGCTCACAATTTGTATACGCCAACAAATATAGATTAAAGGACACAATCAATATGTAAGAACCTATTCAATTCAGAATCCTTTGAATTACACAAAACTATTCACAGGCAAAAACTAGGAATCATATCATCCTTCTTCTACTAACATATATACAAACTAAATGACAAAAACATTTTTCTAATTCATGAGCTGGTATATGAATAGAAAACATCATCACAATCAATAAGTTAGCTAGTTAAACAAAAATTAATTTAAAAAAATGAGAATCCACATGATTTTCTCTTTATAAAGCATGTATTTATTTCAATTAGAATAAATTATATTCTTTCAATTTCACTGAAAAACAAATAGCAACCGCAGCGGCGCCAGAATCAATGTTAGCTAACAGAAGCGCTAACAGCAGCTTTTTAAAAACTGCAGCCATGGTAAAAATGCAAAGCCAAAAAGTATGCAAACCTTATTTTTCATTTATTTTTTAAAGAAACTACATATATATTATATAAATAATTTTTTGCAGTAAAATAAATTATTTAAGTGAAATTTCTCTAAAAAGTAATGCAAAGCAAATAATTAATTAATAAAATAAATTGTGATAGTCAGAGAAACACAATAAGAGACGATCATAACTTACTAATTATTTTATGAATAGTTTTAATAAATATATACTGCTGAGCTCAAGTTTTGTTAAAAGGCAATCCGAAACAAAATAATGAATAAGCATAAGAAATATAGACAATAAAAAAAGGGATGTGGAACATTTACAGTTCCGCCCGGCCAAATAATGGAACCAGATCTCGGCCAAAAACGGTCAACAGCTGCTTTATATATCTAACAAAAAAAATTTGTCTTAAATAGACTTGCTTATATTAAATACAAAGACAAATTAAATTTAAATTGAATAACAATAAAATAAATTACCTTACTTTATTAAATATGTTTTAATAAAGCATATCAAAGTAATAAGAAGAAATATAGCAAAGGCAGCTCAATGCTTTCCTCTGAGGGTGCACATCAAAAATTAAACTAACGCAGGACTGAAGCTAGCTAAGCCATTCAAGCTATGTTCAATTTGTATTTCGTTAAACAAAATTCCTCTTCAAGTAATTAAAACGTAACCATAAACCAATAAATGAATAAATAACTGATAGAAAAACTAATTTGAAAAATGAAAATTCTTTAAGACTCGAATAGTATACGAGTGAATAAAATACGGTAAGAGTGCAACTGACAATGAATTGTCCAGAAATAACAATAACAAAAACAACAACAACAATGGCATTAGCCACAGTCATAATGCACAATGATAATGAAAATGATAATACCCAAAAAACAACAACAAAAATCATAATGGGAATAAGCAACAACAACAAAGGAATAATAACGAGACCAAGACCAACTGAAGATGGTTTTGAAAACAACATTTTTGTTGTTGAGAATTTCAATCAGAGTCAGATTCATACCAATAAAGGAAGCAACGCAGACCGTCATGAGTACGAAATAAGCGGCGGCGGGGGACGATGCGTGGGCGTCTGTGCTGAGTTAATAGTTAAGGTAACCGAACATCTTTCACAGCTTTGATTGCATAACGTGTACGTCCATGGCAGCCAACGCTTGCTGTTCTTGAAGGCAGACTTTGCCGCTTGCTGTTCATGTATTTTCTCATCTTGACTTTCCCTTCTCGACTCTTCTCTTCGCTTCTCTCTTTTTTTTTTTGCACTCTTCCAACAACTCGAACCAATCAAGCCAAGCTAAGGCAAGTCAAGGCAAGGCAAGCTACGTGGAACAGCCAACAGCAAGGATATTGTCGTCTGCTACCTGCATAGTCAGGCAACGAACGCTGCCTGCTGCTGTTAGCCAAGTAAGTTTCGAGGCAACTTTTGCAGCCGAGCTGAAGTTGCTCGAGAAATGCCACTCCACATGTTTAGCATGCAAGATGTGCAACGAGATGACGACCAAGTCAACGGCGCACGGCAGCTGCACGTGTGTCTGTGTGTGAGAGTGTGTGGGAGTAGGATGTGTGAGTGTTGGCAAATGCGTTGAAGTGTTGCGCTTGCAGCGTGTAAGCCACACGACGAAGTGTTTATTTTTGTGGTAAATTATTTAGTTTGAGCAAAATCTGTGCATGAAGATGCCTTACATAGACGAGGCTGTGCCCGAAGTTGATCATGCGTAGCTCATGTGCATATGGTGTGAGATTTCAAAAATTTTGATTGGATTTTAAATAAGAAAAAACCCATCCGAAGAAAACAAATACTAAACAACAAAGAAAAGAAGAAGTGCAAGTAGCGACTTGGCTGCTGACTATTCGTAATTGGCAGACATTGCATTTATTGTCAAAGTAAAAGTTAGCTGACCACTGAGCTAAGCGAAGCATGTCTAATAAATACTCGTGCGCTTCGCTCTCGGTGTGAAACTTTGTCAGCTCTTAGCCAAAAACTTAATCAAACTGACACAAAGTAATAACCGAGAAAGCAAGGCCAAGCCACCAGCCGGCGAGCATATGAAAATGTCTTCCACACAGTTCAGATGCGTTCACTTTGACTTGGTTCAGTTCGGTTTAGTTTTGTTGCCCGCCTGGCACTTGCAGTAAAGTTATTACTACGTTGCATGCAGCATAGATACTATAGACTTTTCATTTGCAAGTTAAGACATGGCAAATTCTTAAACGCCGACCAGTTACGCACACGTTTCGATCCCAGACGCATATCATGCCATACCAGAGGCCAGAGACGGACTGACGGTGGCCAAACCGCGTAGTGCTGCTGTGAGTGCTGCAAGGCACAAACTTCTGTGACGGAGCAAAGCCGCAATTTACTTAAGAATTTCCGTAACAAGTTCGCTTCTGTGGCAACAGAATCCTGAGTCCCTATTTAGTTGCCATCGAGTTGCCATTACACCGGCTCAGTCATTTGCAACATTGTGTGTGCCTTTGCTGTGCTGCAGCATACTGGGGATATTGGCTAATCTAGCTGAACTTAATGTGTCCAAATAATGCCCGAAACATAACAACATGCACCCACTCAGATATCGCATTTCTTTTCTGCACTTTTTGTGAATTTCCTCTGCACTCTGTTTTGACACTTAATTATTTCAATTGAGGTCTGAGCGAGGGCAGGCAGGCAAGCAGCAACCATTGCCACCATTGCGCCAGGCAGCCGCTTTGTTTCAATTGCCACAATGCTGGAATGGCAACAATGGAACGGCAAAAAGAAAAAGCTTATTTAAATCCGTTTTTATCTCGTTAACTGCTTTGTCTAAGATATCCTTTTGTAAGAGCATTCCCACCGTCCGTGCCGTAGTTCGTTGCGCCGTTTCGCATTGTCGCTTTGTCCGATGGCTTTGTCGCAGTCTCATTTCGAATATTTGTCAGCGTCGCTTTTGCATTCGCACAAATAGCCACGTACAGTGGAGTTAGTTGACAATTGGCCAACGTAGCCCAACAGACAAAGCTTGAATGAAAGCGCATAGGTGATTTGCACCGTTACACTGCGCCAAATTCGGCATACATATCATGTTAAGATACCAAACCTAATGAATGGAATCTCGAGTTAGCTGACCAAATGATCGAAAAGGTCGTTTAGATATCGAGAGGTTTTGACTTTTTATTCAGACACAGCTAATTGCACTTGGCATAGACAGAATGCGAAACAGAGCTAAGTAAAAGAACCTTACAAAGCCTACATTTGCACAATCAGAAGATTTCCCATCTCTTACTAGACACGGCGATCATAAATGCCACTTCGGCGAAATGAGTCTTTCAAATAATGTGTCGATCGAATCTCTGACTCCGGAACAGCTTTGTGTTTCGCTCTAGCAATCATCAAATGAAGACTGTTGGACATGCATTACGTTTCAGATATACGTTCATAAATAAAACTTACAAAACTTCATTTGTGGTAGACTCCAAGTTAAAGATCAATTATTCTGTCAAATTAGAGAAGCAATTTGCTTATCGCAGTTATACATATTCGTCCTTTTTTCACTTATAGATTTGTCTCTGTGCCAAATCCCACTCAGAGTTTTTCTCACTGTAGTCTGCCCACAAATGAAATACTCAGTGGCAGCGTGTAGCCATTTACCAAAAGTGATTTAGCAATTTTAAATAAAATTGAATGTGATTGCGGCGAATTACTTTTAGCATTGGGCAAAATGTATAAAAAAACTAAGCTGCTGTGTAGCCAAAATGTTGCCAGCAGAGGTAGAAGAAGAAGAGCATAAAGCATTGGCGTAGCCAGCCAAAGTGGTGTAGCTTAGTGTTTGGCTTGATTTGGGCATATATGCAAAATGAAGATCAACTACAAAAATAAAACAGAATATAAAACAAAACGAAATAAAATAAATAAATAAAGGCAGAAACGAAAGCCAGGCAAACAATTTATATTATGAGTGCACAAAAAACCAGCGCCCATAAAACAGAAATAAGCACGGCACGATACGGCAGGGCACGGCACGGCTTCATCCGTCGCATCGTGTATGCAGAGAGTATCATTTGTCGCCTGTTGTTAGTTAGGCACAGGCGTTAAAGGACGCAAAATAGAACGGCACGGCCGCACAATGCTAGACAAGCGTGATTTTCTAAAGTGACAGAACAGAAATGCTCCTTGCACGAGACGACATTAAGGACAACGACCAGCAATCAGTATTTTAGTGCGCATTTTAGCAAGGGGCGTGGCTAAGCAGCAGGCAGCAGGCAGCGGCGGAGCAGAAGCAGAGCAAAAAGAAATGAAACCAAAATAAAACAATTGAAATGCCGCATAACATGCAAGCAGCAGCCACAGCATGCCCAGTCCTCCCGTCATCCCGTCACGCCATCGCCCAGCCCCAAAAAAGGGACAACTGCGCACGTCCTGTGCCTTTGCTATGTTACTTTGGGATTATTTTGTGATTTATGCGGTCTCTTCGAGATGACATGCAGATTTAGATTAAGAGCAGCCAAAAAAGGAATTTAGTTCGTTAGGTTTACGCCAGCGCCTCTGCCATCGCCGTCGCCATCGTCGTCAGCGTCATTGCTGTGGGTGTGGATGGCAGAACAGTTGGTGATTGAGGGCTGAAGGAGAGGGTGGCACAACGTGCGCATAAATTTAAGTGGCCTGCCACAACTCTCAGGCGTATGAGTGATATTTTAGTTTCACATCGATTGCTTTCATTTGATTTCGCTTGGCTGCAGCTCCAGCTCCGGCTTCTCTAGCTGCTCCCGTTCCTGCTTTTGCTGCGGTTGCTGCTCTAGGTCTGGTTTTGGTTTCAGCACATTTTGGCTTTACTTCGCATGCTGATTTCGTTTGCTTTATTGCCGCTCAGCCGTACACTGGCATTAAAAGATTTCGATTTGGCATTGCGTCTCTTGGCGATACATGAATTCACTATTAGTGAAAATTAAATGTATTAGCAGCTTGATTTGTTGGCATGCATATTCGCACAGAATGACAATTAGCCACTGCCTCAGCCGGCCTTGTCTAGGTGTAGACCTCCACTTGGTCTACGTTCAACCACGTGGGTGGTGTAAGTGCTGTAGTCGCTGTGGGTGCTGGTGCGGGTGTGGGTGGGTCAGTGTGCGCTTGTATGATAAAAGTTTAATTAATTATGTGTTTCCGTATTTTTATTTATGGCCTTGTCTACATGCATAAAGCAATTTAATTAATCTTTGCGTAAGGAAGACGTTCATAAATCTTACTGCAATTATGTTGATAGGTTTTGCATTAAGAGAGAGTCAGCGTTTAAGTTGCCGACACGTCGTGGCCATAAACGTGCAACGTGGCTTTGAATAATCATACAATAAATACAACAAAGGTGACTTTCGCCCTACTCAGCACCTGAGCCTTAAGCACCCATCCACTTAATTATGAACTTAATGTCGCAGTGCTAAGTGACTTCTTAACTGCTGCAATATAGGTAAGTAACTGCCAAGTCTAATTGCCAACAACAGCGAAGTGCCTCCATGTGCTTCAGTAGGGAAATAAACAAAAGAACCACATTCGCAGCAATAAAGAAAGACTTGGCATTGCAGGTTCGCATATGTCAGTTGTGCCTAAGCCGCACTACAGTGTATTTCTACCTTAGCCCCACACAGGCACACAGCATGCAACAGTCACTCAAAAAAGCAATCACCCGCACAATTAAAAATTGCAGTCAATCGCAAACTGTGCGCAATTACGAAAGCATTTAAGCATACAAATGCTGAACCGATGCCGGGCATTGATATGAGATAACATGACAGGCAGACTGGGAGGCAGGCAGGCATATAAAATCAAGCAAAAATCAAGTGTAACTGTTTGACTTTCAAAAAAAAAGAGACCAAAATAACCGACAAAAAAAGAAATCAAAATAAAAAATGAAAAAAACGGAATAATGTAAAAAAGAAGGCAAAAGAGTCAAAGCAGCAGAGCAAATACGAAATACAAAATAGGAAAAAAAATTGCGGCAATTAAATTGGCAAATTGTCTACTGTCAAGTTCGAGTGTACGAAAACGTAAGACCAAAGACACACAAAGCAATGCCACATGCGCACGACGAACCCGTTACTGGACTGTGAAATGGAGCCTTAAATGAGTTTTCAGTTTCTTCGCAACAGGCGAAGCCTGCCAAGAGTGCCGGCCTGAGCTGAGCTGAGCAGAGCTGAGCTGAGCTGAAGTGGGTAAATGGGCAGTTGTGAATGCGAAATGCGGCAATTTTGTAAAGTATTTATCAACTATGTAAGACGTGCATGCGAATGTTTGTTGTTTTTGATTGAAAACCCAATGCCTGTGACATCAGGGCATCACTTAACCCTCCCTACCTCCCTCCCTCCCTCACTTCCTGCCTGCAGCAGCAGCAACGCGGGGCAGTGTGCGAGCATTGCGATTTTTCAACTGTTGTCCGGGTCCAACGATACGAAATAAAATTAAATGAACCGCATGCATTGCTGCCATTTGTTTGCCTTACGTATATCTACGCCATGTGTCTGCGTTGTAGGTCTGCCAGTGCATGGCCTGCAATTGTTTTGCCATTTTAAGAGGCAATTTAAAATTTTAATGCATTTCATTTCATTATACTCGACTGCAGATATTCTACAAGAACCCATTCTCTTACTTGTGTGCATTAAATTTAATGCGCTCTGTGCTGAAATTTATTATGATTTTGCCAAAATGTACTCATGTGCAATGCTCGGCTGATAATAAGGTTTTGCATTTGTAAGTTATGGCGCTTGGAAATGACTTCCTTAGATTTTTAAGACTTCATTCGCCTGGCGACGCCTTCAAGCGAGTGTCATGTGCTTCGTGGTTTTATTGAGAAGGATTTTATTGCTCTGCGTTATTGGACGGTGATTAATGATTGCACTTCATACGAAAAACTAGTGGCAACTGTCAATAAATAAGCCGACAATAAATTTTGCCAAGAATATAGGCGACACATAGGAAAACAAAAAAAAAAAAAAACTATTACTTCAGGCAGCTGGCAATGTGTCAAATGGCTGAAGTGAATTATTTTATTTAGTGACATATTCGCAATGAAGAAGCCTCTTATACAAACTTTACAAAAATAACATACAGAGCAATCAAATTATGGATACACCAGTCCAGGCTACGTATTTTGTTAAACCAAGCAATGATTCTTAATACTTAAGTTACAATGGCTGCTTTTAACTGCTTTGTCTGCATGATACTGTATTTCAACTTTACTCTACGAAAATCTAAGTACCTAGTTAAGAATATCTTTTCATTCGCTCCACAAACTGCGTCATTCCGTTAGCCCGAAAAAACTAGCTACAGCATAGAAAATCCTCTTGCAATTGTTGACTTTTTAACTAATGCAGTCAAACCTCTTTATAATGAACTCCTCTTCGACGAATTTCCATCTTTAATAAATTACTCTTGCCAACACAGATTTTTCGAACTTAAGAGTTTTGAACTCTCTATATCGAAATTATATTCAAGCCATTTTGAAGCTCCGATAACAGGTTTAATTTATGCTTCCTCTTTTGTTGTTGCAAAGTAAAATTTTAAATGGCAGAAAATGGTAGAAAACTCAAACTATACCGTCGGTGTTAATGAAGGCTCCTCAGTTGGATTCTCTTTCCGGCGACAATAAAACCGCGGACAGCAAACATTCGCTGTGCTCAATCAGTCATTAACTTATGTGAAACATTGAAGTGTAACAAATTTGCTGTTACAAATTTACTGCAGCTTACTATCAACCTAAACTCATTACCCTTTAGCTTCAGTGAAGACAATGATGTCCTGTATTTATACAAATTTGCCAATGGGAGGCCAAATACTGTGGCACAAGTTATCTGTAGAGTAATGCAAAATTGTTGCGCATTATTTAGTAACTAAAAGCCGTCACTCATGTTCAACAGAATCAAAACCACAAAAAAAAACCAAAACAAAACAAAAACGAAACAACAACAACAAAAAAGCAACAGCAACATGACCAACAGACAAACCTATGCACAAAAAGTTCTCAGCCAAGTGCACATTTCATGCTGCACCAGGCGGCATCGCACACACGAAGCAGGAACTGAAGCTGGGGATGGGGCTGGAGTTTGGCTGTGTGCTGTGTGCGGTTCATTGTCAAAGTGGAAATTGTGTTCATAAATCAGAAATGTCTCACTTGTGTGACACGAGCGAACACGTTATTGTGTTGTCAATTGCTCGGATGGCACACTCGGCCGCAACGAGCATTGCCGGCCCTTGGGCTGCTGCGCTCTGGGGGGTGTTGGCCGGTCGGCTGGTCGGCTGGGGATGGTGCTGCACATGTGGACTGTGCAGTTGGTCGTTCGCTCGGTTGCTCTTCGGCCACTTAACTAAACGGAAACGCCATTTTGGTGTCGATGTCGGCAACGGTAACGCATTTGGATGCCTCAAGGCAGCCTTAATTAGATTTCGGGCGGGTGTGCTGGCCATTATGACTATTTACAGACCAGCAAACATCAAGGAAACTATTGACTTGGGTTTATTGCAGCCAAGTGCAGTCGAGTTAGGCGAAGTCAAGCCGAGACAACAGCGGCAGCATTGTATTGCATTCAGCTAATTTACTCTTAAGCTCGGAAGTCGCATAATATTAAATAGGATTGACAAATAACGTCAACAACATGTCCAAAATACGCATAACGAAAAAAACGCGATGAAGAAGTAAAAACCGCGCTTAGGCTTCCTCGCCAGTTTGATTTCCTCACCATGCACAAAAAAGCGGGCAGCAATGTCGTTTCAGCTTAGCTCAGCTCGAAAACCAATTGACCAAGTGTCCAAGTTTAAACCGTACACGACTTACACACATTTCTGTTACCCAAGCCACGAACAAATGGAAGCAGCAAAAAAACGAGAGAAAAAATAATCACACAAGCAAACCAACGGCCGAAGCAATTTTGCCAATTATCTGGCATTTTGATGAGTGCATCACTCAAACGCGCCACGCAGCCGCCAAGCGAGCCGGCCAACAGGCGAATGGACAAACGGACTCATGGACATTCGGGCAATCGGGCGAAGCAACGCTTAGGCAACACCAAGCAGACGCACATACCAACTGCATTCGGGCAGAAAACAATTAAATTGGCAACACGCACAAAGTCGCTTTTTGGCCAATATATGCAGCACATCGCAGCACATCTCGCTCTCTCACTCACTCGCTCACTCACTCCGCTTGAGCCGCTTCCCAGTCGCTTCCCAGTCGCCTCGCTGCTCTGCCATGCGCGCTCCGCCGGCTGCTTACTTCCGCAAAGTGTGTTTGAGCTGTCTAAAGCCCGTACGAGTGTCTGCTATCTGAAGAAATGCATGAATCCGCATCCGCATGCAACTTTGTGTGTTTGCAGATTTCCGCTAGCAATTTCCTTACTGCCTGCCAACCAGTCGCTGCCGCTGCCACCGTCGTCGCCGCCGCCGCCGATGCCACTGCCACAGCCGCCCACAAGGGGCGCACCAGGCGCTCTGTCAGTTACTTCTTAAGCTGCTTTGTAGCGCATCTCTGGCAACGCGTGAATCTTTCACACATCTTCAGCTGAGCTCAACCGCATGTGAAAGTATCTGCACGACTTGACTTGTCAGCTTTTGTTGCCTCTTCATTACGCGTGGCTCCCTTGCGCTCTCTGCGCTGCCTGCAGCTGCTTAACTCAGCTGAAAATCACTTTTGCAGCTTTTCTATTTATGCTTATGCATATGCGGCAGCGGCGGCAAATCCGCTGCCTGCTTTTGGCTTTCGATTGCTCTGCTGCTCGCGTAATGAAGTAATAATAAAATAATCTGCCAGCTACTTCAGCCACGCGCGTCTATCATTGGCGCGTGCGTGACGTCGGGGCTGTTGGGTTTCTATTATTGCTCGTTGCATAATCCACAATCGAGGCTTGATCGTATCATATTAATTCAGCGAACTTTCACATTTGCCGCGCCGTCAATTGCACGTGCCTCTGCTTCAATTATTCAATGGTTCAATTGTTGTTGCTTATCTGCGGTGCACTTGCTGCTCCTTACACTAATTGGTGTGCACAGGTTACCGTAGGGTCTTTGAAATTCCCTTTGCTGAGCTTCAATTAACATTATAGTCAAAAATCACAACTCAACTATGGCGTAACACGTTTCCATCTGATGCTGGCAATTGGCACTGTATGGGCAAGTATGCAATTCATAGGTACTATAGATATTCAACTTTATCTTTCTGAAAGTAACACAGAAATTGCCTAAGTCTGACAAGAGAGCAATTCGCTATCGAGATTGAAAATAAATGTAAGTCAGTCGATATTCACATTAGAAATAAATTGACAAAATAGAAAAACAAAACAATACTTACAGAGTAACTGCTGAACTGCATACTTTTGATACTTCTAATTTTGAATACCAACAAATGAAATACCGAAAGTCATAACATACATATTTCTTTTTGAAACGTGTACAAGCGCATCCTTAATGCAGCTTTCATATTATGTAACTCTCAAGCAATTGTTCGCAGTCTGGTATTTTATATAATTTTGTTCATTTTTTACTGTCACAGGAAATGCAAAACAAAACCAAACTAAATTAATGTCAATTTTCACTCGTCGGCGGCAGCAAAATTAATTGCAACACCGAAATTCACAAAAGATTGGCACGCGCATATGATACGACGAGAAACCCAGAGCGAGGGTCGCAGCGAGGGGGAGAGCAGCAGTATGGCAACAAGAGACAACTTACTTTAACAGTTATCAGGCGATCAACCGCGTAAAACGTAGCTAATAACTTTAAACGGGAGACGCGCCAAAATTACAAATTACAAAAAAAATTATATAAAACAGCAAATAGACAATAACAAAATCAACAACAACAACAGCCACTTAGACAAAACAAACACGCATGCAGAAATGAAGCAACTGTTTACTGGTTGGTCAAGCAGCAAACAGCCAACAGCCCAAGGCAATTTGTCCGGACCTGTGGCCAAGCAAGGCAGAAGCGCAAGTCGCGGCCAAGCTGTAACCTAAGTCGCAGCCAGAGCTGGAGCTGCATTCAAAGCCATGGCCATGGCAGCCAGCGACTTCGCAGCCCCAGCATAAACTGAACGAAAATGAAAAATGCTTTTGAAAACTTGTTGTAATGGAAATGCACGAGGAAAACTGGCTGAAGACATGCACACGCGTTGTGGCTTTTGTGTTTGCTTTGAGTTTTTCTGGCAAACTGCTTTTGTGAAAATTGTTGCCAACAAAACTCAAGTGGCGCGAAAATTTATCTCACAGTTGATATTGCAACGCGCAAGCGCACGGGTAAAATCGTCCAAATAAATAAAACAAAAAGCACAAAAACTTTCCGCATCTGTGTCAATTAAAATAGGAGAACTACTCGAATTCAAATAAAAGTGTTGAACAGTTCAAAGAAAAAGTGTGATAATACAATTATAAAAACAAAAAACAGAAAAAATAAATAGAAAAACAAAATCGATGCACCAAAAAATGCTTTTGAATTTTTAAGAACTTTGAAAAATCACAATAAAGTTTTAATAGAAACTATTTGAGGGGTTTTTGCATTTTCTGCAATTATTTAACTTATATAATAAATAAACAAAAATTTCATTTCTCTTTTCTTAAAAATAAAATTTTATTGATTATGTTTCAAATTTAATCAATACTGCAATTCCTTTTAAGTATCTTTAAATTAATGTCAAGTAATATGAATCGATCATTTGGCAATACGGTTACTTCATTTTTCATTTCCTGTCTATGCAGAGCATAATACAGATTTTACAAATATATCAGAATATCAAAATTATTTGAAAGAACATCTAAATCAAACCAATTCATAAGTAGCCAAGGCTCTTTTCAATCATCAAAGTTAGATTATGCATTTAAATATTTAGACGAAAAAAAAAAAACATTTTATTTATATACAAAATAAATAATATAAACTCAAAATAATTTTATTTTTTATGAAAAGGCAGGAATTAAAATTAACAAATCAATAAAAATTAAGGAAATTATTTAGTTTTGTGTTATATCATCATTTCTTGTATGTATGTTTTTTGCAGCGCAACACTACAACAAAATTAATTGACCAAATTAACTTTAGTGTCATTCAGATAAAAAGTAACTTAAAGACTTAATTACAATAAAAGTTCATTAAGTGTATCAGAAACGCACGTTGGCCAAGCTAATTGAAGTGATCGATTTTGCCGATGCCCACAACCGCGGCAACCCATCAGAAGATGTCCACGACTCGGACAATACGCTCCCTTCTTGTAAGTGCAATAAAGTTAAAGAAAATTTATGCAGCAAGAAAACAAAAGTAAACTGAAAGAGAAGAGAAACGAAAACGTAAGCGAAAACAATTAAATATGCGCCAAGTTTCAACGTCTGCAAAGAAACGCCAGCCAACCTCCCACCCAACGGTTGCATTGTTGTGAAAAATTGCATTCTTCCGCTTCAACAATGCTTCGCATTCGCACCCGCGTGGCATTTGTTTTTCCATTTCCAGTTCGTTTGCACCGCATTGAAGCTGAAAGCGGCAACCTGCAGCTCGCAGGCGGCAAACATTTGCGACCTTTTGGCCGCGCGTATGTATTTTAAATATTGCACACGTAAGATTTTTATCTCGCATACGAGTCTATTAATTCATTTTTTATTGTTATATTTATTATTTTGCAACGTTCGTTGGTTCGTTCGTTTGTTTGTTCATTCGTCCGTTTGCTGGCGACAGGAAGTAGCGAAGTCACAGATTGCATTGCCATGCAAACAATTGCACCAAACTGCAACGAACATAAACAACGAGAATGAAAACAACAACAGCAACAACAACAACAATAATAGCAGCAGCAGCAGCAGCCACCTACAATGCACATGCATTTATGCATACATTTTAACTTCCTACTTAAAGTTAATGTTCCATGGACTCAGCAATTAATTATCTCTTTAATTTTTAAGACTTTCAAACCATGACGATAGCATTAACTTCTGTGGGACCAAGCGATTATAAGAATTTCTCTTAACTCTCATGAGTTCCGCAAGTGTAAAAAATGAAACATTACAAAGTCATTAAATAAAAAATTACTTAAAAGTTTTTAAGACTCACAGTCATGGCCAAGAACCTATAAAGCAAGCCAACAGTAAGAAGAAATTATTGAATGCTCAAGAACTTATACTTAAGCTCACAATTGTAGAAAACTTGATCAGATCAGAGTTAGCTTAGGCTTCTTGTGCTCGAGCAGAGCGATACAGCTTATCATTCCTAAGAGGAGCCCCTTCTGTTGCCGTCATTAATAACATCCGACTCACAGAGTACCTCCAAGTGACATTCCTATTCAATGGTGCCACGTGAACATAAACAACTGTGCTGACAAGTTCTTTGAGACTCAATTGTTTAGCGTTTGACGTCAATGGCGGCATATGCACAAATACCCACGCCACCGCCATCATCCTGCACGACAAGTCCACTCAGACGTGAAAGAAAAACGCACAGTCTTAAAAAGATGTTTACAAGTTCAGCTCAGTTCAGTTCGATTTAGCAAAAAGCGCCGCAAAATATGTTTATGGCACAGGTTGTCGTTGTTGTTGTTGTTATTGTTGTATTTGTTGTTTTTGTTTATGCTTTGCTCCTTGGCAGCATCGTTGCTGCTGTATTCATTTCCCTGCGCAACTATTGGCAACTACGCCATCTTGTTCGAATGTCCTTTTAACTGCAATCCATGCAGCCTGCACACAACGCACCGCAGAGCTTCCAAAGCGTTTTTGCTGTCGCGCAGTGTACGGTGAAAATGTGCGAAAACTTGTATAAAATTTTATGTGTTTTCTATTAAGCTTGATGTTGATGTTGCTCTTGTCGTTTGTTGTTGTTTTTGTGGTTTTACTGTTGTCGATGCGGCCGATATGCTTTGCACGCTCTGTCTAAACATTTCTTGTTGTCCTTTTTGCGTTGGACGCTTTTATGCAATTCATTTGCGCGCGCTTCTTTATTTTTAAATTCAATACAAAGCAACATAAAAATACGATGCCTGACTCCTTTACGCTTTTATTTACTTCTTTTTTTTTTTTTTTTTTTTTAGTTTTTCTTTCCTTTTCTATTTTATTTTTTGTAGTTTGTGTTGTACCAGTCGCTGCAAGTGTTGATGTTTTTTATTGTTGTTGTAGTTGTTGTTATTTTATCGCTCGAAAAGCGAAAACTAGTTAACAATTTTTTTATGACCCCAAGGAGCGTACGAAGCCATGCGAATGTTGCCTGTTGTTGCCGCTTTGGATTTTTATCGAACAGCTTTGAAGTGCATTTCGTGCAGGATAAAGAGAACGGGAGGAATTCGTAGATCGGTCGGTTGGACGATTGTTACGTACATTTTTGCGGTTCGCCTTGCTTTGTGTGCATTTTTGAATTTAAATTGCAATTCAGGGGTTTTCCCTTGCTTTCTGTTTAATTTTTCTCCCCATTTTTCGTTGCTGTTGTTGTTTTTTTGATTGTAATAAAAACTTTTCCGATTCTGCTTAAGTTATGCGTTGCCCCAGTAAACTGCCAATGAGCAATGAGCAATGAGATGAAACGATGCATGCATGCATCACGCATTCACATATTACATGTCCTTATTTCGCAACATAAAACTTTGATGCATTTTCGAATTACGACTCGTACAGATACCACATACCCGCTGCCCCATTGTGCATCCACCCACCAATACAATTGAGTGCATTGCGATTTCGCACGCTTGTATGGCCAACAGCAACAGGAGCAGCAACAGCAGCAGCAGCCTTTGCCTGTAAGACAAACTTTGAAATCGAAACGGATTTTAATGGCATCGGAATATTTTTGATCACGTTCTCTTGCTATTTTGCTATTATTCGAGAACGTATTCCTTATGCATATTAAAAAGACAGCTACGGCACAGCAGCATCCCCAAGTTTCGGCTGTTGATCAAACAAATCAAATGTGGAATAATTTTTGATGAGATTATTAAAGTTTCAGTACTAACTCGAAACTGGGCTTGCGAAATTGTTATGTAAAATCTCACCTACTTATTCTTATTCTATTAAAAAACTTTAACACATATATCGATGATTCAAGAGCCTTAAGAGTCATGTCAATTATTCATCAAGATTGATTAATTTTTTCAAAAACAGTAGATATTTTTGATAGATTTCCTGTAATCTTCTTTTTAATCTGTAAAATTCAGGTATAACGATGTTCCCTTACGCTAATCTCTGAAGCCGTCCAACCAATTTCAATGAATGTATGGGGTTGGTTTCATCTTAAGAGGTAGGATACTTTTTATTAGGATCGGCTAGTAAATACTGCTTAAACATTCCGTATCACTGCTTATACATTTCGTAATACAACAATTACAGAAATTTCACAAAATTTTTGTAAATATACTCTTGCGCATTGAGTATTGATTTCGCTCTTTTGCTTGCACTCATAGATGAAATCATAATCAGTGTTGCCATAACTAAATTGGCAAATGACGGATCGACAAAAATATTATTCACCAAATCATACTACATTAAATTTTAATTTCATTTATTACAAATGTATATGTTTTCGTAATTAATATGGCAAAAATTAACAAATTCAATGATTGTTCTACATTGAGACAGATATTAAATAAAAGAATACTGAAAAAGAAAAGATGCTTAATATTAATAATTTGAAACATAGAAAAAAGAGAAGAGATAGGTATTCCCCACTTAGTAACGTCCTCAAAAAATAACGTACGCATAGATGTTGTAGACCATTTTCTTCTTTTTGAAATATTTATTTAATCTTACTAATCCCGCAACTCGCTCAGAACTCTGACAAACTCATACATTCTAAATCTCCCAATATCTTTAACAATTCTTTTCTCATATAATTAAGGCATGACCTTACTAATTTTTGAAAATTATGTCTTTGCTCCCTGTGCCCCTTTACCCATATACCAAATCCATAGCAACCAATAATTTGGTTGGAGTCACTTTTTTATCATCATACTTAATTTGGGGTCAGTTTATTTAGAGATTTCTCTTATATGGCGTTTTTGTCACCTGATAGTATTTTTGAAGTATATTCGAAAAAAATAAGCACTCATTTTTATTTATAAATAAAAGTTATTTAATTTCAACTTTGCTTGATGTACACAGAAATAATTTAATAAAAGATAATAAAGTAAAGTATTTCCGATTTCCCACAACCTGCAATTTTCCGGCTGCCAATGAACAGCCTAACCATTCAAGCTTGCACACAAGGGCCATTAAAATTATAACCCTGATTCATATTATTTTTTTTTTTATGCGTACTCAGCTAACGCATGCGACAATTAATCGAAAATTTCATTTGGCAGCAAAACCAGACAAACGAACGGTAATTTCATGTCTGCAGCAAAATAAAATGCACATTTATATTAATTATCGTGTACGCAACGTTGTGAACGCAGCCGCAGCCGCAGCCGCAGCCGGAGTCGACTTCGACGTCGACGTTGACGTCTTTATGCAATAGCCAGCATTGCTTCTCTTGGTTTTGTTGCTTTTTGTTGTTGTTGACCTCCACGCTTGGAAAAGTGTTCACGGTTATCTAACCAATGGCAGCACGCGAAGACACCGACAAGCGCGAAAGAGCTAAGCAAAGGAGAACGGCATTAAAATGAAAATGCATTAAAGAAACCGAAACTGGAATCTGCAATTTAAATGTTGCATTTTTAGTGCACATTTTTATTTCTTGCTTTGCTTAGCTTTGCTTAGCCTGGCTCTCCACGGTTTAACGCGGCTTGGTGCGCTTTTCATCTCTACGCCAGTCTTGCCGCAAGGAACTTGAAATGCTTCCTTGTTGAGTTGTGTGTATTTACTTTTCAAATGGTTTTTTGCAGCACAGCGCTGGCAAGCTGTGGATAGTTTCGTCTGGTAATCAAGTAGTCGAAAGTTGAAACATTGAACTTGACTTTGCTTTGGGATCACTTAACAAGTTTCATTTAAGTAAACAAGTTTTGGCTTCTCAAATTCTTATTGATATGCATATATTAGCAAACAATTTTCTTTACTCTTGCCATGCGGTCATTTTATTAGAGCAAAGTATAAGCTAAAATTCTCCAAGCGTATTTGTACACTGGCGCCTTTATGCAGCAGCATCTGGGTTATAGAGTGCAGCTGTTTATCGGCAGTGCTCACAAGAGCCAAATAGAAATGCAAATATTGTATAAATTGCCAACCCGCCATTTGCCGCCAATACAGTCTGCAGGCCAGTCCTGGGCACTTTCCTTTGTGCGGCAACGCCCAGCGCTTTGTGTACAGTGTGTGCTCAACAATAACGAACATTGTTATGCCGCATATGCTCCAATTCTAAACAAGCACCCTACTCCCCTTGGCCAATTTGCCTAGCATGTTGCAAACAATTAGCCGAGTTTTTGGCCCAGTTTCCGTATCCTGTTTCGCTTTCTATGCTGCTCACTTATACTCTGTTTTTACTTCCTCTTTTTTTGTGTGCTTTGTTTTTGTTTTGTTTTGGTTGTTATGCATATTTTCTTGTTGGTTCTTACTTTTTGCTTGTGTTCCATCGAATTGAATATTGCAATAGCAATAAAATGGCAACAACACTAAAACAACAATAACAAAAGCAATTACATAACCTGAAAGTGCAATTGCAAAAATAAAATAATAAAAATCAAAAAAAAATTCAAAATAATAAAAATTGTACAAAACGAACAAGCAACATAATAGCACGAAAAGCAAACTACACGTACAACAACAATAGAAACAACAACAAAACAAACGCATGCGAATACGAATACGAAATTTGCAGAGAGCATGCAAAACAATTAAATCAAATTAATAACAACGATGGCATTCTTTTATGGTTCGCTTTTAACATTTCAAAGGAAACTTAGCACATGAAATGGCGTGGAGAAGTGCTGTCAAATCAAAAAATATTATTTTATTTTAATTGGAACAGAAGTTCAAAGCACGTCGTAGCATATATTGGATTATGTATTGGCCTACTTTTTAGCTTAGAACAAAGCCAGTCAGACACTCTTAACAGAAAGTTGGTCATGTGGCTGGCAGGATTGGTTTCCAAGTCAGACTTTTTCGATGCCAACTCGTATACGCTTCGTAATATGTGGCGTCTTTACCATTAGCATTGAGTTCTATTGGTGCCGACTGAAAGTCGGTTAACTTAACCGAGAGATTAGCTTTTGAGTGAGTTAACTAGTCCGCGATTCTGCTATATTTGAAAAAAGTATTAAAAAACTAGAAAGGCAGGGCTATAGTCGGGCGTAACAGACTATAGAAAACCCTGTACCCAATCCAAAACTGAATATATATTTTTTGTTGCATTAATATTTTGTATATATTATGTAAGGATATCTCAAGAAAAAATTTTTTTTTTTAGCAAAAACCCATTTTCAGCTGATCGTTCCTATGGCAGCTATATGTTATAGTTAACCGATATTTATCATATTCAGGAATATGATTTTATATTACTTAAAATCATTAAACCCAAAATTAGGTAACGATATCTTAATAAACAAAAAAGTTTTTCTCAGTAAATGTTATTTTTCGACCGATCGTTCCTATGACAGCTATATGATATAGTACACCGATATATATTATATTAGTGTATGTAATTGGGCATTAGCTAAAACTGTTAAATCCAAAATTTGGTGGAGATATCTTGAAAAACAAAAGGGTTTTTGTTAGTAAATGTGGTTTTTACCCGATCGTTCCTATGGCAGCTATATGTTATAGGTCGAATATCGAAAAAAAAAAATAAACTCGTTATGCCTATGAATGGGGAGAGTTTTCGTGCAAAATTTGGTGGTTGTAGGTCTTACCGTTTCCGAGATCCGTTTGTTCATACAGACGGACAGACAGACGGACATACGGACAGACGGACTTGGCTAGATCGACTCGCCTTTTGATGCTGATCAAGAATATATATACTTTATGGGGTCTGCCACGCCTCCTTCTGCCTGTTACATACATTTGCACAACTTTAATATACTCCTTACCATTTTTTGGTACAGGGTATAATTATATCGCATAAGTGCAAACTCGAAGTAAAGCAGATAAAGTTTTGCATTTCTGCGATCCTTGCATTTAACAGTACCGAGACGGGATTTTGTATTTTTTAATTAATTTCGTTTGAGGCACTCCATTATTATAATTTTGTATTAATTTCATCTTGCCCTTTACCTGTAATAATTTTGATCCTCTTTTTATTGGCTAAAATTAGTTAAAGTCAATTATCATTCAAAGCAAAACATTTTTATAAAATCACGCTAGAGTGGTTGATTAAGTCAAAAGCCAAATGTAGATGGCGTTGCATTTATTCAATCAGAGTTGTATGAAATTTCATTTTCAAATGATGGTAACTGATTGAAATTAGGCAGAACATGCATTTAAGCGGTTTGCGTCTAAATGATCCATTTGCTATGAAAGATTTATATAAATTATAAAATGCACAACATGTCTTGCATTTATGCGGAAAATACAATTAAACAGGCCCCCACTTATGCGATATATACTGTAGTTGTTAAAAACACAACATATAGTCAGTTGGAAGTGAAACCTAGCCTATATAAATTATTTTGATTTACAAATCGCGGTCTAAGCTACCCATGCTACATGCAAATGAGTTTGAACCATGGTCTCACATTTGAATAAGCTACCTCAAATTTATCTGAAAGCATTTTGAAAAATGATTGTTGCAACAAACCAAGCCCATGAGTACATGCCAGCAAGGCAAGCAAAAATAAAGTTTGTTTTTCACTTAGCCACCCATCTGACCTTGACCAAAGTGTTGTGCTGCCAAATTGCTATGCGCCGTTTCCGAGACTGCCAGCGCAGCCTATAATCAAGCAAACAGCATGCAATAAATATTTGCACAGCTACGAACCATCTTTTGCCTTGAACGCGCTTCAGCCACCGAAAGCGACACTCCGCGACTTTCACTTTCGTTGCAAACATATGTCGGCGCGACTAAGCCTGTCCGACGCGCCAAGACATATCAAGGCATGTCAGGCGACAACAGGTTCCACTGCAGCAACAACAGCGCCAAAGTTGAACTGCATTAAAGCGTGCAGCTGCATTTGGACGGAAGCACTTGGTAGGCTGGCCTAAGTGACTGACGTTGTTTTCTTTGGGCGTCAGATGTTTGTATGTTGGCTGTGCGCTGGGCGCTCTTTCATTCTGAGATTATTAAACTGGTTACGCACGCGTCTAGGCTAAGACACTCGAATGCAATGCAACTGCAGACAAAGCAATTGTGCATCTCCAAAGCCACTTCTGGCCACTTCGGACACTTTCAATGTTGCAATGAATTCACAGTTGGTTACTTTCACATCAATCCGGATTTGCGCGACTCTTGGCTTCGAATCGTTTTGCTTTTTGTAAGCTATTAATTTCGTTCACTCGCCTTCTCAGTTGTGATTTCATTTTCATTTGCTGTAAACGACAATTAAATTAGTCTAAACTGTGGTTATATAAAATCAATTAGACTTAGTTTGTTTATGTTATGCAATGAGAATGAATGCACCGATCATTTAGCAAATGGATCGCGCAATGTTTAGCATTGATGTGTTTTTCTACTTGTCTTTCGAAATATAAATATCTTTCGACACATATTCATCCTATCCGTCGTTATGCGTTTCTCATGTCAAACTGTCTAGTTTCCAATTTCTAAATTTTCTTGCGATAAACTTTTTTTATTTGTTTTTCCCTGTCAAGTTTATTCCATATTTTTTACTTCATCATCTATATCCATGGTATTACAAATGGAAAGGCAGTGCCCAGATTTTACAGTTATGTGTTATTCTCATTGTGACGCCATCAGATAATTAATTTTTTATTTGATCTCTGATCTCTAAATTTTTACACCGCACAATAACATCTTACGTTCAAAAAATCAAATTTAAATTTACAAATATAACCAATAACCAATTTATTATTTCTGCATTAAATTGGTTATTATTAATTCAAAACAACTCAAAAAGGTTATTAAAGTTACCAGTGACATGTTTTGCATTGGTTTTGGCTTTAAATAAATTTCTGTTCAATTTTACATTTGCTCAATTCACCAGCGGAATGCGAAATCTATTGAAATAAATTTTACCATTTGACAGTAGAATGCATGAATTTAGCGATAAAATTTTAATTTCCTTATGGCCGAACTGACATGATCTTTATCCAATTTTTGCTTAATTTCACATTGTCTTTGTAGATATTTTTTATCAGTAGTCTATCCAATTCTCTTCTCTCCCATTTTATCACTTCACATTATCTCTTCTTCTATCTTCTCTTCAAACAAAGTGAAACTCTATTTATTTCTTATTTTATTCCAGACGTTTCTACTTATTATATTTCTGCAATGCGTTGCCAGCGAAACACAGCAAGCTTTACCTTCTCTGGAAACCTTCACCACATACGAGGTTAGTACCCTGGCACACTTAGTTTTCAATAAATAATGCAAGGATATTTTACGTATTTTCACTAGGATATGCAACGCTACTTTGCGTTACGTAATCAACGCAGCATGCGCTTCATAGACAATCCTACAGATGACAGCTACTTACAGGCATTCAACCAATACAATGAACAACTCGAAGCTGGAGGAGAGCAGCCACTTGCACATGTGCGAACTAAACGCTCTCGAACGGAGCGAAAACTTCCAACAGAACCCAGACTGGTGAAATTTGAAATCGAGGATGCTGTAGAGCCTACTGATGAGCTAAGAGCATTTATAAGACAGCATCATTCGCGTGCGGAACACGTACACTCTCAGCCAGTACAAGTATCCTCAAAATCCACAAAGGATATAGAATTAAGCGCAACTAGTCTGCCTATCACGAGTACAACAAAAACAACGGAAGTGGCACAAGCCAAGAAGCGCACTATACGCCAAAAATCAAAGCGTAAAGCCAAACGCAATCGTCGCTCGGTGTTTCAACAACATCAACAACCTGCCAACTTCAAGGTGCAGATGATACCCTTCGTGGAGAGCGACGCACGAGAGCCAGATGAGCAAACGAAGCAACTGATAAGGCACATGAAATCCTTAGACCTAGAGAGAGCACAATCTGCGAGTAGCGACGCAGCCACCCGCACAGTAAGACATTCTGAGACGGCAGCCCAGTTACCCATAGCTAGGCCACAGCCAGTGTCAACTGCATACGCACCACCAGTTTACCCAGTAGTGCCACAACAAATGCAAACACGCAGTAAACCCCTTAAGATCACGATACGTAAGGGAAAACGTGGCAAACGCGCTGCCACGGAGTCACCGCAAACCCCACCGCAGATGTTTAAGTTCGAGCTGTCGGATGCAAAAGCACCGGATGCAATGCTAAAGACATTAATGGAACCGACACGGGAAGCTAAGGCTTTAGCAGACAACAAAGAACCTATGCTACTGACCATGGAGACGACGAGCAATCAAACCACTGACAACCCGGAAGTGCAAAAAATCGAATCTCGCGTCGATATGCCACTTCCGGTGCAGCCAACCGCACAAGCTGACCAACAAATACACGAAAGCAAACGTTTGTACGTCTACAAGGAGGCACCCAACTATAAAGCCAAGAAATCCATAAATACTTTGCCACACGAGGTGCAGAAAGTCATCTCACAACTGCTGCAGGATAAGCCAGGTGGCAAGGCGTACGTCAAATACATACCAGCACAAAAAATGGACTATGATCACCTTAAGTCGCACTACTCTGCGAAATACGTACAACCCATATATGGCATGAAACTGCAACCCACGTCTAACGCACACATTAAATACGAATACATACAGAAGCCGGAGCCCGCGCAAGTGCAGATACAACCCGTACCCGTGGTGGAGAAGCTGCGCTATTACTACACTCCCGTACAAACTTACTCGCACACGCCACAGTACACAAATACAGCTATAGCACATCCCATCGTCGTGCCCGAGCCACAGCAAGTGGCACAAACTCCCACTCAGATACATCATACTTACAGCGCGGAACTCTCTCCACCACCGCAAGAAACGATCGAGCTCAAGAGTATCACCAATGAAGCACATACAGCGCCCTTCAGAGCCTCTAAGCCCGATCCACTGCTCGAGGAAAACAAACTGCCCGAAGCGACCTCATTTGTCAAGTCAAGCTTTGGCATTGCACACATTAAACCAGTTGAGCACTACAAATATGAGATATTCCACAATAGCGCGGAATACGAGAAGCCACAGTTACCCATTCAGCAAGCTCACCAGCCTCTCATCAAAATCGAATACCATGGACCACCCGATCCAATCAAGGAAAACTATAAAAACCTCGCCGAGTTCAAAGAACTCTCCTCACTGATTGGCAAATCACCCGACGATCAAATACATGGACTAACCTATCTCTTGGCCAAAGAGATGCAAAACAAATTGCAGCGTCAGGCTAAACGTTTAGAAATTACCGAACGTCCTCAAGATAGAAAAGCACCAATACTCTTCCACCAGGTGCAGCCAGAAGTTCCACAACCCAATTTAAAAGCTCACGTCGATCATGCGGCTTTTGGCTCGGCTAAACAATACGTGCCCATTGTAGAGAACAATAACGAAGTGGCAAAGGCGTCGGAAATCACTGCTACCGAAATCGAACCCGAAGTTAAGTATATCATAAAGAATGTGGAAGCACCTGAGGTTCCTGCACCGAGTTCATTCATCGAATACGGACATGGTTTGTCAAGCGGATATGAGGGATTCGAACAGGAGCACAAGCACGAGGAACCAAAACTGACAACTGTGGAGCATGTGATACATCATCCAACCTCGGTGCAGCATGGTCTCATAGGACCACATAAAGGTCTGGAAGCGACGAGTGTCGGTGGTCACACTGGGAATGCTCATGCAAGTACCAGTGGAGTGCATTATAGCATTAATCACAATGATGTCAATAAGGTAGGTTGGGGTATATTAAAAGAAATCGTTACATGATATAAGTTGAGTGGGATGAGAGGCAATATTATTGCCTCGTAATTTAATACTTTTAGATATTATCCAATCAGATAACTGAATATGATAAATATCAGTTCGATTTTAAACTATGAATTCTATATTCGTATGCGCCCGACTGTAATTTTCTTTCACATTGTTTCGAGCCATTTTTAGTGTCCTGAAATCCAATACACTTGGTGTGAGTCGCATTTTCTATGCCCGTGTCAAATACTCTCTTGAAGTTTGAAATTTCTATTTCCATTCCGAGTTTCCTTTTATATCTACACGAATACAATATTAACACACATTACCATCATCATCCTGTGCTGTGAAATATAATTTAAGTTAAACCAACTTTAAACGACCACAAGAAGCAATGCACCCTAAAACAAGTTGGCATGCCAATGCAACTAACAAACTACTCATAACCTCAAATTAATTGCATTTAGAAAATTGCTTCAAGCAAGTCAACGACAAAATTCAACAATAAAACGCTTCACTCGCCCCCTCACGATGCAGCACACATTCACGACACGACACGACTCAACTCGACTCGACTTGGTGCGGCTCAGCGCAGACACAAAAATTGTTTGCAATGCATAAAATTATTTTGCACAGAGAAATTCATAACAATCGATAAGCATAAAAATATATACAGACACATATATTTATGTATATTTATGTGTACGGATATACGTAGTTATCGGTGTGTTTATTGTCTGGGCTTTATGCACGACAATGATTGGCAAAAACACAATCAACATAAATAAAGCCAAGGATGCGAATGAGCACAGGCCCAAACTCCCGGGGATTATAAATACAAGCAGCAAACTTGACTCGCAAACGACTTAACGCAACATGGCTCAATTCGATTTGGCTCCAACCTAACCTGAAATGTGTTGGGTCGCGTTGAGTCGATTCGAGGCGAGTTGAAACTCCGCCAGCCCAAATCCAATTGAATGGACGACGTCTGCACAACTGCAGGCAGCGCAGCAGTCAGTTGCTTGGCGACAACAATAGACGACGACTGGCAGTCAGTCGGTTGCGGGTGCTGCTGCTTGTGCGGGTACTTGAGCGGGTGCGGCGGGGGGTGCAAGGGCGGTTGTGTTATCGGTTTGTGCATTTTAGTTTGATTGCCGATCCATGTCTCGCCGGTAATGCACTTAATCGAATAATTTTCAAGTTCGACAAGCATTTTCAATGTCGTTAACGTGAGCGTAAACTTAAGCGAGGCAAACATGGCTGCCGCACCTGCCGGGGTGGCAGGAGCTTGTGTGCTGTGCATTGGCATGTCCTACAAGGTGCAGGCAGGCAGTTAGATAAGATTGCGTATCTTCTAGATACGGCTGCAAATGCAAATGAAGTCGTGTTCATGGTGCACGGCGCTTTCATTAGACTGCGCCGCAAAGTAGACAATACCAAACCAAAAGAAAAAAAAAAACAAAAAAAAACAGAAATAAGGGAAAAAAGTGCAAAAGTGGCAGACTGTGTGCGATTGATAACTTAAAGAACTTTGGCCAGGCAAACCGCAGCCAGTTAAATGTATTAAAAGCCATATGCCAAGCGAAGGTTTAAGAAAACGTAAGGATACGTCTGAGCAAGAGCGCAATACTTTGGTGCACAGCACTTCATTGCAAGTGAAAAGACACAACTGCGGGTATAAGATACAGATACAGAGACGTTTTTTCTGTTATATTTTTTCTTATATTTTTCTCGTTTTTCTTGTTTTTTTTTACTTCTTTTTTTATTTTTTTTTTTTTCTTTTGTTTGCGTTTCGCCCTCTTTTACGCTGCATGTAGCTAGATTAAAATTTGTCGCAAAGGTACGCAACATGGCGAAATGGAGAATGAAAGCGTTCTCCGCGTAAGCGTAAAAGTAAATTTTCTTTGCAGTCTGCATTATAAAAACTTTCTCGACTTGGGTTGCTGCTTCTTCGCTTGCTGTTGTCTGTGCGCTTTGTGTTTGTCTATTGGCGCGTGCATGTGTGTGCAGCATGTACATAAGTGTGTGTGTGTGTGTGTGTGTGTGTGTGTGTGTGTGTGTATGTATGTGGGAGTTTGCGCAGCATCTCGAAGACATGCATTTAATTTATATCCTTTTTATGGTACGTTTGCGTTGTACACAGCCAAGCAAAATGTTAAGTCATTTGCTGCGTCTACCGAGGGGCCAACTTTAAAGCTGCATTTGTCCACTTTAATGCATCTGCACTGCGCAGATTTTATGCAGCATGCAACTTATATTTCCACGCAAGCCATATGGCAGAACTGGCACGATTAGTTGCTACCTGCCAATGCAAGCACATGACTCTGTGGCAAGTTTGATACATCGAGGAGGGATTCTAATTCTTCGTCATTCATTATTCTTGTATCTAGGCTGATAAGAAACAGTATTTGATATATGTATATATATATGCATCTGTTACTTGGCTTTTTTGTTAGTTTTGTAAAAATAAGACATTACGACCCGAGTTGGTCAATTTTTCTTCCCAGAACTCTAGTAGGCACGAAAGCAAACTTGCTTGGCTAAAAGCCTCCTCACAATTTTACATCCATGATCAACATACGAAGACATTTATCAGCAGATATTAGTATCATTTTTTTTTTCAGTGCAACTTATAAACTGTTTATAGAGCGGGCATTTCATATGCCACAAAGCAGTTGGCATGCATTTAAGTTTGCTTGCTCTTTATGTTCTCTAACTGCGCTTTTGCACATTTTCGCGCATTCTAAAGCGTAAAAAAGAAGAAGAAAAAACTTATAGAAGAAATGCAACGCAAAGGACACAAACAAAAACAACTTAAGAACTCAAATTGTATATAAAAAAAAAGTAAAAGAAAAAACTTTGGCAAAAAAGCTATTGACGTGCATCAACACAGCGCACAACTTCGCCAAAGCCACGCGCAAAAGTTTCTAAAAAGCCGTAAAAAAGCAAAAGTCCAGCACAGAAAATAAACAGGCAAACAGGCAAAGAACATGCCAGCCAGTATATTTTTTACTGTTATGCTTGTTGTCGTTAGCATGTCAAGCAACGCGGCGTTGACTAAAATCTCCTTAACAATCTTTTCAATGTACGACAAAGTGCGCCTCAGCTTCTCAACTTGAATAGCTGAAGGCTGAAGTCTGTATGTGTGTCTTTTGAGTTTTATTGTACTCTCTTTGCTTTATCAGAAAGATTTAATTTATTTATTGGATAATTGTTACGCAGCGTACTGTATTTACAATATAACGAGTGAAATTAGCCTGTAGCGCCTGGAAGCATACAATGAAATGCACCAAAAGTATGCTATAATCTAATTGATACCAACTGCAAACCGACTTCTTATCAATAAACAATTTAATGTACGAGTTAGGATTTAAAGACTTATTATGCCGCATTACTTTGCTTAAATGGCGCAACAAAATGTAGCATACTGTGCAACACCTAAAAGTATGCAGTTTTTTTTCACTCTTTTAACTCGAAAACCGATTTTCAACGCAATGCCTTCGCACTGACACTGGAACCGAGTCCGAGACTGAGCTAACTAAATACCAGCTGTTTTTAGGCATTAAAATTTCACTGCAGTAAACACTTGCCCACACTTGCAGCGGCCACTTGAAGCCCGGACAAGGACAGGCAGACACACGTACATACATGTGCGAGTAAAGGCAGTGGGATTGGCAGGCGACTGCACACAAACACTTTTACCGCACGACTGCACGATTTATGCCGCATTTAATGCGCAAAACTGACACGCCGCCAGACGCACACACTTCATACCAAACAATCTACATATGCCTTGGCCAACTGGCACCCTCCGCCCGCTTGGCCAGCAACGCCGAACGGACTTACTGAGTGCAGTGTGCTGTGTGTCGTGTGTGTCTGTATGCCGGGCCGGCCATAAGGACATTGTTTTACTGCCATTTAGTGCGCTTTTAAATAGGCTTTGGCTTGCTAACGACGCATGGACGGCTCAGCCACCTTGCCTAAGCATTCAACGCCGTCCTCAATGTCCTGTTCGTCCACTTGTCCGCCTGTCCGTGCGTCCTTGTTGGCATGAGTGACAATGTTTCGTTGATGACCATGAAAAGCACAAACCTAGCAGAGCAGTCTAAAAACGAGACAGCAGTCAACAGACCGTTCAACCTCTAACAACAGCACCAACCATCCAAGCGACCAACAGACCAACAGAACAGCCGAGCAACCGAGCAGCAGCCAACACTTGTCATACTTGCCTCAGACACTGGCATCGTTTTTGTTTACAATTTTGTTTTTTTTTTTGCCCATTTTTTCTTTGTTTTATCGGTAGACATGAAGAGTTGAAAGGCGGACACACGAGTATAAATGTGTGGTTAGCAGCCTGCTAACATAAAGATTTTTCGGGGATTTGTCATTTTATTGTCGCATGTGTTCTTGTGGCAGTGGCGGAGCAGATACTAGCAGCAGTTTGCTTTGCCTCCAAACAAGTCGTGTGCGACGTTTGACTTCGCTTTGTTGGTTGCTTGTTGTTGGTCCTTTGCTGCTGTGCCTGGCTCAGCTCTTGCAGGTGCAACATATTTGGGACGCACAGCCTTCTTAATGTTATTTTTAATTTTCGATTACCCTTTTCTGTGTAACATATTTCAGCAAGTGTCGCAAGTTGTTCGTCTGTGCTTAAACTCAAATTTTATTTGCTGTTTTATTGTTATGCGCAAATAAGTAGATTAGCATTAAAAGTTAACGACAGCAAAGGACAACACGGTTGGGTCTTTTGTTCGCATAAATGCCGACTTTTGCTGTATGCGTTGTTAGGCAGCATCAACAGATTTTGACACAAATTGACGGGAAAGCAGATTTACATATGCGACCCTTTCCCTAAAATACGAGTCTCGTGGTTCTTTGAAGTGACAACCGACTTTCTAAAGAAATAAAACTGCGGTTAAAGATGGTAACTATAAATTAATTGAGACATCGCTAAACAGGCGTATAGCAACCCTGAACGATGGATAAAATATTAACGCGGAACGTGGTCTATCTCTGTAATACTTCCACACAGACTTAGAAGAAGAGTCTTAACCTTGTACAAGTAATTTCAAAGATGCTCAGTTCGATGACATTGTAAGAAATCGATTGATGCAAAGCGAAATTTCACACAGGCACTTGCGTCTTCAGCAAACTAGAAACAAACTTAAAAGTAAGCCATAGCAAAGCATATTTTATGAAAGCAACACCCCACTTAATTCAGAAAATTTAAAATGGCTTCTCAACGACGCCTGGAACTCAACTCACCATGTGTTTCTGCGCATATGCGATGTGAAAAGCAAAACCAAAAAGCCCAGGCGAACTGCAACAAGGCAAGCGACAAGAAGTTAACTGAATCGCATTTAAATGGAAATAAATGCTCTGCCCAAACAGTTTACGAAAACCAATTTCACACACACCAAGCTTTCCCACTATCCACTGCAAATGCCAAAACCATTTCGCCTTATGAGCATGCACCGAAATGTTGCTGAACACTGCGACGCATTTCGGAGCGCGTGCAGCAGCTGCAGCAGCAGCCACGATGATGGCAGGACATCACAAATGCCACCGCACAACTAAGTGAAATCAAAAAACGAAAAATATTTCTAGCAAAATGCATTTAAATCGTATGTGTATGTGAGTGTGTGAGTGTATGGGTGTGTGCGTGCAAAATGCGCGCCGGTCCGTCTGTCTGCCATATGGGCTAGTAATCAGCACAAAGTCTATGCCAAGCTTCGCCAGCAACGTTTTATTTCATTTCGTTAGCAACTCATTTTTCATGAATTTGCTTTTTTTTTCCCCATTGCTAACCGACATTGCAGTAAACCGGAAATGAGCGCAAAAATTTGTGCAACATTCATTTTGAAACCAAACGAATTTCTGCTGAGGCAGTTGCTGTAAAAATTCTCTCAGTGCTCAGTGCTCGGCTGCCATAACTAATGCAGCTGATTATGATGATTAGAAGGCGTATGCGCAGCCAACTTGCAAATCAGCAATGTTCGCATTGACGATGATGATAGTCATAATGATGGCGATGATGATGATTAGGTTGCTAAAGTTGTGTTTAGCATATTTTCAACTGTCGGCTAACGCGGCAATCACAGTTGCTAAATTATTGTATAATTTACAAAATGTTGTCATTTACTTTTTACTTCGCATTTTTCTACTTTTTTTATACACTCCGCACTAGTTTTTGCATTATCAGCATTTACATTTTATAAAATTTTGTTGCATAAATTATGGCGGCGAAATTCTTCTACGATGCCAACACGTTTCACCTCGGCACGACACACACACACAAACACGCACTCCCACACAACTGATTTAAATTGAGCGTTTGTTGGCTTAAGCAGATGCGGAGATACGTGATTTTTATACGAATGCTACTCCTGCACAAGCCACTGCAAGTGAGTGACGACAGATAATTTAATAAATGTAGACAACTCTTGCATGAAAATTACATATACAAAAAAAAAACCATAAATGCTAAACAGACTCTTTGCCATAAAACATTCGCAAGTAGGAACATCCCAAGCATTGCTTCAATTCAACTCGAAAACCAGCTCTGCAACATATTTTTTATTTAAGGTATTTTTTGCAGCATGCTCTCGCTTTTTTTTTTTGCAATTATGCTGAAGTATATAAATTAATTCAACAGACACACAACCAATCGTTAAATATGTCTGCCATAATCTTATTAACACCCACGCTTTATTGTTTTAAATACTGCGAGTGTAGCACAATCAGCGAAAATATTTTCCATCCTTTTAATTAAGCAAAATGCGGCAAAGCAAAGCAACGCCAAGCAAAATGCCAAGTACCGCACACATTATTATACACCGCTTAGCGAGGCTGCAATATTTTCTCTCAGTCTTTTTTTTCCTTCTTTTCAATTTTCTCTTTTTTCATTAGAATTTCCTTCTTTTTATAACGGCTTCATTAACAAAACAATTTTAATAGATTATATACAGCAACCGCGAATCGTTGGATAACTGCACGCTGCATACTTTCGGGCGGTAACCATTATATAAAAAAAAATTGAAATGCAAATAATAAAGAAAAAAGAAACCATGAGTATGCCGCAATGCCAGCAATATGCAAATCTTTTTAAAATATTTTCGCTTTTTTTCCAATTTCTGTTTTACACATTTTGTTGTTGTTGTTGGTTTTGTTCACTGTTGCAATTTTTGCTTTGACTTTGCTCCTTTGCCTACATTCATTCCACTCGCTTGTATTCCATTATTTTTTCTGTATTTTATTTCTTTATTTTCTTTTTCTTTTTTTTTTTTCTTGCAATATTTCGGAATTTCATTACAAATTGATTTGATTAAACGAGTGTAATTACAATGCAGATGAAACATGGTTGAGAAATGAAACAGCAACAACAACAGCAACAACACACGGCCACAACAATGGCCTGCCAGGCCATGGCACATGTAAAGCATTTGCTAAAAGGATTACTTGGCCAGCATAGCAAAGGGCACATTGCAATAGAAATAAAGCTTAACAGCAAGTTAAAAAAAAAATTACTAAAGAAAATGTAGCCTGTACACAGGCGAGTATAAATGACAAAATTCAAGCTGGGCAAATGTATATAAATAAATGAAGTCATGCATTAGCAATACAATCTTACAGTCAAAAGCTGAAATCCCAGAAACTAAATCACATCACGTTCAATATTGAAAAACGTTTCACACTTTCAACTGCAAATCAGCCTTGGTAATGTCACGATATGCTGGCTACAGCCAAACCAAACCGAACAACAACAACAAAACCACGCTATCAAGAATGTCAACAAGAATAAATTCTTCTTCTCCAACAACAACAACAACAACTAACATTCATAGTGGCAGAAAATTCATAATGATAACTGCACACAGACATGCACCACAGTTCACAAGTTATCTGCTTCAGTTGACGTGGCTGAAGATGCGCTACTGTGCCATGACGGCACAATAGCCGTGCTCATGTTGGTTGACTATCGTTTATACAAATACGAATATATCTTAAAATGTCAAACTAGATGAAAATTGGGATATTCTTGAGGATATTGAAAGAAACACAGAAAATACTACAAAAAAGACACTAAACTAAATTGAACCAGAGCAACCAGTTCCCAAAGATTACTCAAATGAACCAACATCTCAAGTCAATCGTATTGTTGCTCAACATCCAAAATCATCAATTGTTTTTGCGAATATTTTCCATTGCAATCTTAAGTCTGTTGTGATAAATTAACCCATTGATTAAGCCAATCACAGATGTTTTTATATGAAAATTGACTTAAGACTATTCTTCTAAATTAGCCAGTGAAATCATCTTATAAAGTCATCACCAGGATTGGTGGTATTGACTACGACCTAATAATCTCATCAATTTTACAATTGCTTCAGATTGAGTTATTTTTGTTTTTGAAACTCGAACTGCTATTTGATCTTTATCCAATCTTTACAAAAGTCAAAGAAATTTACTGTGAAAAGAAACCAAAACTATAATTTGTTTACAAGTATTCCATGCTTTTCAATTTTCAAGTAAACTATACAGAAGCAGATATTAATGCTGCATTTTTGAGTGCCTTTATTATACTTCAAACTGTTTAATACTCGAGAACTGAGAACACAGAAATACCCTTAAGTCGCATGCCCAAGTCAAGCGTTTCACTGTGCATCCTCATGGACTCGTTCGCACTCACCAAGTGAACCAATAAAGCGCACAGAAATGCATGCTGACCGCAACGAAGTCTCGCTAAGACTGCTGGCGATCTGCGTTTTTTTTTTTTATTTCATCTAGTTTTTTCTTTTCTTTTTTTTTTTTGTGTTTGAAAATTGCAGACAGAGTTCGTTATCGTAATGTCAATGTCAACAGGAAACGGAAATGCTAGACGCGCCATGAGCAGCAAAAAACGAACAAGTAAATAGAAGCGCCAAGCCAAGCCAAACCCAGCATGAGCAAAAATAAATATGACAAACACTATTTGGTCATGCACTCAAGAAAAAAGGATGCTGCCGAAGCAACTCTTGACTCTTGAAAATTGCAAATTTATTAGAAAAAGTCAAGTGGCAGCAAAAAATGCATGGCAATAAGCTAAGCAATGTTGATAAGAAATTTATTGCATCTCACACGTTTTCACAGCGTTCGCAATTCGTTCGGTTCGTGCTTATATGCCATTTAATTTTTCTTAAATAAATTTACACAGTTGGTCACACTTTCAATCCACGCCTAAAAGTAGAGACTAAAATATTATAAAGTCTTTTTGATAACTATTTGAAAAACAAATTGCATACTTTTCACTGCTTTCAACTACACTGCACAAAATAATAACAGCAACTATTTGATTTCACTATGCGAAAATTGATTGTATTTAACACATTCCGCCCACTTCATCCGCGCGCACAAAAGTATGCAACGCATTCTGCGATTTTTCAATTTTCCACAACTTGTTTACAACATTTTTCACAATTTGTGTAAATGCCCGCAAGGGTTCGCCAACTTAACATTTGACTTAGTGTGCAACAGAACGGGTGACTGATTGACTAAAGACGCACGCCGCGTTGTTCACGCCATTGACATAAACAAAGACAATGGGGCCAAGTTGCCCGATAGCCACCTGCTGCCATGCCCACACCCACCCACGCCCAGCACATTATAATCAACGCTATGCTTTATTATCCTTTAATTTGCATATAATCAAAATAGCAAGCAGCACAAGCATATCGCGATCTTTCATTTCGTTGCCTTTGCAATTGACTTTATATGCGCAACTACAAGAACAGCAACAACAACGAAAACAAAGGCGAAAACGAAGACGACAACGACAGCGATAACGACGACAGGAAGTCGCACAATGTAGCTTGCTCTAAAAGCCAACCTGCCAGCGCGCACAGCTAACCCCTTTGACCTTTGCCCTTTGCCTTCTGCCCACTCTTTGGTCACTCGGCCAACTTGGAGTCCTTTGGCAATTATTTCCGCTCTCGGGCTGCAAAGTATTTGACTGTTCATTAACTTTCTTGCTTGCGGCTTTCGGCAACAATTTCTTTGTCGAACTCATTACATCATCGCGAAAACTAATCAACGTCACCCGTTGACATCGCCTAAGTGGCAATCGTTACTTTGATTCACTTGATTGCGCCTTCGTTTGCGCGTTAACTAACCGAAAAATAAATGACTTTATGAACTTTGATTTTCACTATAAGCGCGCATTTACATTGACTCGTACATGCAAGGACTCAAGGGTCACTGTTTTTACCTAATTTGCATTTCATATGCGACCTCAGTGTGTTAATCTTTAGAAAGCAAGTCAACACTGCTGTTTGCGAAATCTGCCCGATGAATTAAACGTTTTCCATTGGGATCGATTTCCTTGCCAAATACACTTTTCACCGATATACAAAATCAAAATATTGCACTGAAGGTCTACATATTTAACCCCCATTACAGGGTGACCCACTTCATGCAAGGCTAACATAATATTCAAAGATGATGCTAGAAAAACAAATACCTAATGAATAGCTTATAGATCATATAATCTAAAAGATGTTAAAAAGGCAATTACTTAGATCAAAGCTTTATCAGAATAATAATATGTGGTAAAGCAGCCTCTTCTTATGACCTCAGCTAGATAACTGAAAAGAAGCAAATTTGGAAACTCCCTAACAAGAATAAAGGCCTTTACAAGAAATTTCTGTAATTGCTAATCAAAAACGGCAGACGACTCAATTACGCTAAATTAAATTGAAGCCAAACCAATTACAGCTGTCAGACCATTGACGGACTCACGGCTTGGAAGTCAGTAGAGCACGCATCCAGTGCAATGTCAACTAACTGCCAATAGCTATTTACCAAATACAATCTAAATACGAAATGCATTCGATTGCGCCCCTGCTACTTCTTCCTCATATAAGTATGTGTGTGTGTGTGTGTAAGTGTGCGTCAGTGCATGCAATTGCATGCATTTTGCCTTGCGCCAAAGTCACTCAAAGACGTCGTCCAAAGTGAAAAGTATGCAATGCATGTGTGCAAATATATTAAATTCCTGTCATGTTCAGGGCTTAAATGGTGCGGCATCTCGTTGTTTACACGAGTCGAGAGTAACTGCAGCATTAAATGTTGCTGCTCACTGGTTTTTGCTTATTTTTATCACTTACCGAGTCTGTGTGCCATCAGCCAAGCACCCACTGTGCCAGTTATCACACACACACACACACACACACACAGAGAGAGACACTTGCACTCACACTCGCACATGTGTTGCGAATTTATTTATTTCGATTTTTACAGCGCACCTTCTGCTAAAGCTACGCAAATAGAAACAGATTTGCATTTGTATGGGTATTTATATAATTGTATTTGTCGAGTTATTTCGCTACCCAACTCCAACTGAACGAACCCACGCCAAGCAGCGCACGATGCCCTGGCTTAGACGTCGTAACAGAGTTTTCCCTACCCTGCCCTCCCCATCCAGCCCAGCTGCAGCAGCACGCTTTCAACTGTCAAAGAAAGTATCTGCCATGTGTTTCGCCTGCGATACGAAATTGTATCGAAATGTGTGTTGAAATTTACAAAACACATGCAAAATATTTATTTTATTTTTATTTCAATGTTTCGTTATTTTCTTTTGATTTTTTTTTTCGATTTTCTATTTATTTTTTGTTTATTTTCGTTTGCTTTTTATAGCATTTTATTTTCGCAACATTGTAAGCGCTGCCAAGTATGCTGCAAATGCCTTTAGAATTATTGTTGTTATTTTTGTTGTGGTGGTTGTTGTTGTTGTTGTTATTTCTATTGTTGCTGACAATTTAAACGCTCCATACATACTTTGGGAGCGACATTTGTGGTTTTATGGCTTTCCAGGAATATGTTTGCCTGCGGTTTTACTTTCATTTGTTTTCTTTTTTCTTTTTTTTTTTTGTGTGGTATTTATTTGTCAAGAACTTTTGGATATGTTAATGAGTTGTAAATTAAGTTTAATTAAGTTCCATTGTACAGAAGTTGTTGACAACAATGAAACATTGTGTATTTCACATTTTCCATGTTTGTATGCATTCATATACGCTCATGTATGGAGGTTCTTGCCTTTGCAACTGCTCCTGGAGGCACTTTGCATTATATGCGACAAACGACGGCAGTCGGTTGATTGAACAAAGCTGTAATACATAAGAAACTTCATATCATAGAAAAGTGACTTGAATTAAGTTACCCACCCATTCTGCATAGCTAATAGAGTCTAATCCTAACTTAAGCAACTTGAGCCAATCAATGGATTTTAGTTTATTTATTACCGTTTTTTCAGCTAATATTTTTATGTATATGTATTAAATCATAAACTCAGTAATGGCAATGGCTGTCAATCATTGCCAAAGCTACAAATTCAAATTGACCTCACTCACTCGTACCTTGTTTCGTTGCAGCTGCAATACGCCTCGAAGTATGCATTCGGTTATCGCATACGTGATTTTCATACCGGCAATGACTTTGGCCACAAGCAGAATCGTGATTTGAATGGCGTGACACGTGGTCAGTATCATATTTTATTGCCCGATGGACGTATACAGAATGTCGTTTATCATGCGGATGACACGGGCTTCCATGCGGATGTCAGTTTCGAGAACGGACATTGAACGCACTAACAGTTGCCAACTGCCAATTGCCGGTTGCCAATGGACATGGCTTAACTTGCTTTGATGCGATGCGATTCGGTTTGCTAAGGACCGAAAAATCAGCGACAGAAAAAAACTCAACAGGCCTTTATTTAAATATTTTCGCTACTAATTGGCAACTTTGTTACTTTTTGGCACATAAAACAAAAAAAAAAGAAAACAAAACAAAAACATTGTGGTCGAAATTATTTAAGCATTTAATTTTTTATACATACAAAAGAAATTTTAATGCAATTTGCATATTGCACAACGACAACAACAAAAGCAAACAAACAATTGTAAAAAACAGTTATCTTGCGTATTTGTTTTTTTTTTTCAGGTTTACTTTTTTGCATTAATGCATGAATTTTTTTATGTTTAATTAAATTATTGTTATTTTTCATTATGCGGTTAATTTTTATGCAAATTTTTTTATTGTGTTATTGTTATCATTTGTTTTATATTTTATTTATTATTTTCCTTCTTTTTTTTACTTGTTATTTGGTTGAGCAATTGCATACTCACGCGCAAAATTAATTTAATTTTTAAGTAATTTAAAATTAAGTGAATGCTTTTCAAATACAAAAAGAGAAATCAACATTTTCGGTCCATTTTCAAAGTATTTTTGCTCATTTTGTGGCAATTTTTATGTGCAATAGTTTGTTTAAACAATTTGCACACTTCTGTTTGACTTTCTCAACATTGTTTTTATTGTAATTATTATTTTATAGATTAATATAAAATTTAAAATTATAAATATAAAGACAGGTAACGAATGTATCAAGTGCAATAGTATAAAATAAGCAATAAAAAATTTAATTCTATTAAAAATTCAATATGTAATGCAGATTTTTATTTTCTTTCCAAATAGTTACTGCAAATAATAGGAAAACGCACATTGAAGTAAATATCATTAAATAAAAACCATAGTCCTTTAATAAACTTAATTCATACTCGTGTGGCTTAGGAAAAGCCAGCTTAAACAACTTTTCTGTATTAAATTATTGTATTTGGACAAAGACTGACTTATAGTAATATTACAGTGTACTCAACACACTTGACATTTGTTAAACAGAGTTGCCGGATAGCTAATTACTTTACAACATAAATAAAAACTAAAACATAAAAACTGCTAATTAAGCAGGATGTCCTTACGGTGCAAGGACACCATCTATCAAATATTCAAATACAAGCAATTTATGACTCGTCACGTGTTGTGCCTTAGACAAAACAAATCACTGCCTAAATTGATCAAAATAATACGTAAACAAAAGCGCAAAAGCAGAAACTAACACTTCTTTAATTTTCTCATTTATTAAATCAAATTATTGCAAACAATGCCAATAAATAACGGCACAGCATGTCAAAATATAACCGGCCATAATCCAATGTGCAAACGTACTTTTACATAAATTGATAACAACCATTAAAAGTACATGGAAACTTAATAGCGCAGTCATTATCACTACGCAGTAACGCATAAATTAAGTACAAATAATACGCAAACACCAAATATGAGAACTGCATGGCAAATGAACCGAGTCCATTAACATGGGGATGTGTGCAGCATGCAGTTAACAGACGACGTTCGTTTTCCGATAATTAAGCAGATAAATTAAAAAGTTTCAAAATACAAGTAATATTTATATAAAAATTAAAAATAAAATAAGAATATTTAAAGTGTTCCACTGAGCTTTTGAGTCGATGTAGCAAATATGAGTTAATCGTCCGTGCATAAGGACCTAAGAATAGGCAGAAGGAAAAAAAGGAAACTTTTCACACACAATATTTATGCTTAAGCATACATGATTTTAACCTAAACAAATACCAAGCATCTTTCTTAAGCCCTGAACTTTCTTTCAGCTCGCTCACTCCGTTTTAGACATCGTGTTCTCACAGCCACAACAAAATGTTTGCTATTTTTCTTATGTTTAGTGTTTTATTGTTTCCTTTGTTTTTGACATTTACACAGCACCTTGAAAAAGCAAAGCAACTTACGATAAGCATTGAATGGTATTTGAATATATTCGTAATATGAAAACCTTGCCATAACTTCTGACCCGACATACGTTTCGATTTCCAACGATTTATCAGCAAAGCAAAATCGCTGCGCAAAAAAAAAAAACACTAAATAAATTAAAAAGAAAAATAGAAAAAATGTCAAAACGTTAAGTTCAAAACAATTAAAAATATTTTTACCAAATGCGACTACAGCAAATATATCCAGTATTTTTTTTTTTTTTCTTATTTTTTAAAATTTAATTTTGGTTTTTGTTTTTATATTGGTAGACAACAGCATTTAATAAATACAAATTAGTTAATGAGCGCAGCATGATCGTCATGAAACTGTTCGTCTTCATTTTTTGTCTTGCTTGTTTTTTTATTTTTTATTTTTCGGTTTCTTGTTCATTGTTCAAAGCATTATGAGGGTGCGGATGCGGTATGCTTGTGTCAGTCGAAATAACTCATGCTCTGTAGGAGTCTTCATTTCGTTCCGGCCAACATTGAACTTTAAATGGTAGCAGCGGATTGGATTTCACTGGTAGCGCTTCCACTATCTAAGTGTGTGTTTGTGTTTTTATGTGTATGTGTGTGTGTGTGAGTGTAGGTATGTGCATTTGAGTAAGCATATATTTCAAATACTCAATGCTAAAGCATTTGAAGCGAATTTCAAATTTTGCGATTATTTCTTTATTTGCTTTCGGACTGTTTTTGTTTTTGTTTACCACAAATTAATTAAAGTACAACACATTTAAAGAAACAAAAAAGAAACTAAATACCATAACATAAATATAATGCGGCACAGTGTCGTTATGATTTCAACACGTATTTAATTTTGCTTCGAGTGTGCCTTGGCACTTCTTCAGTTGAAGCATTTGCTGAGATTATTCAACATTACGTTGCCAAATATCATAGACCGACCTTCGCGTCAAAAAGGCGGACCAAATTTTGATAAATGAAACCTTTAACAAATATTTTTTTCCTATTTGTGAATTGTTGAGATTATATGCTACAATTTCAATTGGTTTCGCACAATACAAGAAAAGTTATCTTCAATAACGACGCAGTGAGAAATGTAAAAAAGATTAGTTCCATGACCGGTTTAAATTTCTTTGCTTAATCGCAATTTCCATTGTTTTTTTGTGCTCTTTAAAAACAGTTATGGCAAAATCTTTAACGGTGCATATAAAGTGCAAAGGTGACATTTACTTTGTTGTACGATAGCTTCGTCAGATACTTCATCACCAAGCCAAAGATTCCATGCCTGGGCATATGCCAAAAACTGATTTCATTATAATAGCAAAACAAACAAATCACGCCAAGTGGGGAATTTCAGTGCGTGCGCATGTTAAAAAACCTCAATTAACAACAAAAACTGTGAAATAAAAACCAACAACAACCAAAGCATAAACATTTTGAGCGATTCAATAATTTAGCCGCGTAATGCTCAGGTTTGCTGCTGCTGCTGCTTCTGCTGCTGCTGCTGCGGCTGGCGTTGCATGCCCCGCCAACGTCTCGTGTGGCATCTGCCTCGCCTGAAGGTTCACCAGTTTTGTTTCAATTATGCGTGCAACGCACATCATCGATCATTTCATGTTTCACATTTTCAAACTAACTGTGCACTGGAAAATATTTTTAAATTTAACAAATTTACACCGGTTGCCATTTGTAGAAAATCAGTCCTCAACAGCGCCCCTGACACATATGCGCCGTGGACTTAGTTTAATGTCATCAGACAATTATTTACCGGTAATTCCGATAACGATGATAGAAGTAAATTTTTAAATTTACAAAAATATTCTGCTAAATAACCAAGGCCAGCTGAATGTTTCATTGCCTAACCTTACCATTCCACAGCAATGAAGCTTAGAGTATCTGGCTAACACCGCAACATCCGGCCCAACTAATTGCATCCAAAGATTGTCATTACCAACCACAAGCATCACAAGCATCACAGCCAATCACATTAAATGTGGTGGGGTATTTTTTAGACTGTACTGCAAGCTGGAGACCTCCGTTGCAGCGCATTTGCGCTTCCGTTAACACCTTTGACATGACAATCTCAATCAAACTTCCAAGTGACGATTCATCAAGTGATTCGTCTGACCATCAGCCTGCCAAATGTGTACATTTTTTGTGCCTCCGTCTTGACAGCTGAACATGCCTACACATCAACACAGTGTGCGAGTGTGTGTATACGACGTAGCTGCCACAAGTGCCAGTTGAAAAACAAATAAAAAAAATTATACTATAAATAAACAAATAAAAATTAAATTCTGTCATTTATCAAAAAAATGCATTTAATTTTTTATATTTACAGCTATTAAAAATTACTTATGTTATTGTGTACGCAGCTGAAGGTTATTTAGGCATTTTTGTGCAAGATCTCACAAATGAATTATTAGTTTGGCTTTGGCATATGAATTTCTGGTTTTGAGTTTCGCTTTCCGATTGTAAATTTAATTACGACTGCCTACAAATGTTGAACACTTGTTTTGTCTGTCAGCGCACATCCTTACGCTAATCATTGCAATTCATTTGATTTTAAATATTTGTGCATTATTGGCTAATTAATTTATGCGTAGCAAAGTGAGCTTACTGACAATGAGTGCGCTATTAAATTTCAATTAGCTTTCGAAGCGAATGCCGCACTGGAATCTGGTAGACCTCCGTGGCTAATTCAATGTGTATTGCATGGGATTGCTAAGTGCCACAGAGCAACGTGGTGTAGGTCAACACTTCAGACGCTTTCAAATTATCAAATAAAATTAATTTCTAAAAACAAAAAATTAAGGTTATTTCAAAAACAATTTTTTAGGAAAATCAATTTAGCATTTTGCATGTAATGTGTTTTCAAAAATTTTTAAAATTGTAACTATGTGTATGATCATGTGTTTATACAAACATATGTTCCAGAGATGGCCAAGCGAATATAGGACCCGTGGTCACATATCGAAAAAAAACCGGAATATAAGAATAACAGGATAACTATACATTCTCGATACTCCCGATATCCCGGAAAATATCAACACTATGCTGTTCAGTGGTGACAAGATCACAATTAAAAAAATGTTTGTGCTATTTTTTTTATTTGTTATCTATGAAGTCACATTCCACTGCTAAAATCTACAACATAAATCTTGTTGCAAACTAACATGCATAAATGCCCATAACATTTAGAAAGTAGTTTTCCATTGTCAAACATTCAAAATCAACATTAATTAATAAGTGATACAAAGAAGCCAAAACATAGATGAAAAAGAGCTGAGGTCACACTGATTCGCAGCATTGGCAAACTGATGCAGAACAATTGCACGCAAACGCAATAAAATGCCTGAGCAGCACAGCAAATGGCATGCAGCGCAGGTTGGCTCAGCATAGCTCAAGAGACCAGCAGCCGTTGCCAATTTAGGTGCTGCAGTTTGCAGAAAGAGGCAAACGTTGCACTTGTGATTGACATTAATTGCCGCCACAAAGCAGATGCACAAAAAACCAAAGCACACAGCACCACAATACACAACAGACAATAATGCACATAAAAAGCAACAACAACAACAACACCAACAAAAACACAAAACAAGAACGCGACTTGACTTGCCTCGTCTCGTCGCAAAATGATGATGGCTAAACACGATTCACTCGTACCCATACGAAAATTTTTGATTTTCATTTTCTTTTGCTTGGCTCTTGCTCTGCTATGTTGCACTGAATTTGTTTGTATTTTTTGTTACAAGAGAATTTAAAACAAATTTATATTAAAATATTTCGGTTTCACATGTTGCAAGCATGTGCGGCCGAAGGTCACAAAGAGTCATGAGATACAAAACAAAAAAAAAAGTATATATATATAAATACATGCATATATATATGAATATATTAAATCAATTTATAACAAGTAAAACAGAAATTTTCTGCTGTTTTGCAAGTGACATGTGAAGCATATAAAACGCAAAGCAGCAACCAACCGCAGTTGGCAAATTCTAATTTAATATTTTACATTGATTCTTGTTTTTAATTTTTTTACTCTTTTGCGATTGCATTTGTTGGCATAAAAATTAAATAAATTAGCGCATTAGCAGCGAACTGCGGGTACGTGTATGGCTTTGTAAGCGATGCGCAACAAAGGAAATAGTTGTGTGTGTGCTCGGCTTGGTCCACAGGTCGCAGTCAGCAATGAGCAGTGAACAGTGAGCAGTGAATGCTCATGGCTTGGCGATTGGTGCTTAATGTTCACACAACTCGACGCCAACTCGACTGCCAAACACAGAAAACTTTCCACAAAACCAACCACTTGAGCGCACTTTTCTAATATGAAAAATGATTTTTATCTACGTTTCTGTCACATTGACTGCCCACATTCGAGCGCCACGCCCAACTATTAAGCGACTATGCCAATAAGGCGGCCAAGTCGAAAATAAAAGCGAAGCAAACTTGGCACCAGATTTGCTAAACTCATATCGGCGATCGGGCCATGCGCCACTTCTATACGCTACACCAGCTGACTGAAACGTAAAACGACATAAAATCGTATGTAAAACGACATAAAATTTTAAATGTCACGCGGCAATTACAATAAGACGACATTTCTATGTATATTTTTATTTGTTTGTATATTTCACTTACAGAGACTATTACTTACTCAATACGTACCATGGATGACATCATATAAGTATATCAGATTTTATATGAGCATAGCACATTGAAACTTCGCCTAAACTGTACTTTGCGATGTGTGTACGTCCCTTTCATATTTTTGAGATTTTTCATATTTTTTCGTAGTTGAATATGAAAATAAGTTTGGCTGGACGATAATAAAATCCCATTTAAGTTTTGCAGCATTAAGTTTGGCCATTAGTTGCGTTTATTTCGCGCAAATTGTGGTGTAGATAACTCCACTTTTCTTTTTTATTTCAGTATTTCTCTTTTTTTTTATTTTTTATTATTTTTGTAAAATCTCTAATCGAGAACACATTTTGCAGATTTTTTGATGGCATTTTTTCACGATGAAGTTTGTCAGAAGTTTGTCGCGAGTTATGAACAACGGATTAGGTTTGAGGCTGTTTTGAAGTGATTTTTTTTATATATGGCAAAAGTTCGATAGAAAATTTTTTGCGAGTTTTGTAAAGTGATAAGCGAGTCCATGACTTGACATTTTTCTTTTCCTGTTGTTGTGCCGATTATGATAAAATATTTGGCCAAAGAGCAGCACATTCAATATTTGGAAGGCACAAAATTTGTGTGAAGCCCAAACGAGCTCTTTAGCATTTCAATGAAATTTACTACGTCAACGCAAGGTTAAGAACAGCAAACGTGTGAAAACATGGGAAAGGGACCACCAAAGCTCGCGTTGCCTTATGCGCATGCGGGGAGGACGCACCTGGGAAGACGCACCTGCATGCACATCTCTTACATCTGGCAAGTGTTCTGCGCCATTCAGAGAACATCCCGCGTGTCTCGATACTAAGCAAACAAACCGAGGGCGTGCATCGTGTGCGCCTTCACATTGATTTGCATACAAACTGCTTAATCAATTTCAGTAAATGTCTGTCTGTCGTCTGTTACTGTCTACTGTCATTTACATGTGCCTGCCTGACTCACCGTCTGTCCCTCTGTCTGTCTGCTTGTCTGCCTGTCTATCTTACGTTAACATTTTTCTAGAAAAATTTTCCTCCAAGACTTTCCTCCTCATGCAACACTTGGAAGTAAACAACTGCGTGACTGTCTGCCAGTCGCCTTTCTGCTCGCTGCTTTGAGCATCATTTATCCTTGTTAATTTTTATTTAAAGCTGGATTCCACTTTTCAAAGAACACGCTGCTGGTATGGGCGATTGAGCAATAACCTTTGTTGACTTGTTTACACATCGTATGTTCTTTGAAATAAGAAAAACAAAAAAAAAAAAAACAAAAAAAAAAATAAACAAACGATAAAAACAGAAATGAAAAGAAAATTATGCACCTATTTTCCACTTCTAGTTTTCCTTTGGCATGTTTTCTTGCTAACTCGTATTGGAAGTGCAGCCAGCAGAGCACGTCCTCTTTCAGCATGCATGCGACGTGTTGGCAACCCGACGGAACCAAGAAGCCCTGGCACACTTAGTCGGCGGTAGCGGCAAGAAGAAAGACTTATTGTATTTCTGATTAGTCTGTGCTGAAGTTATCTATTCAACTTGCTCAGCAACATAAAATGCTTTATTTTATGCTGTTGAAAAGAAATCGAAAATTTGAACAGCTTATGTGAGGTAAGGTTAGTTAAAGGTGCAATATTATAAAATCCTCTCCCGGCATATAAATAATCGCTTCCCAAATGTTGTCAGGATTGACTGTTTACCTGTACCCACAAGAAAAATAACATAATAAATTCTTTTGTATACAAATAATAATTTCTCCTGATGGCCTTTTTATGTGTACCAAAACTCATCTGTACTACATTTCATCCAATTGCAATTTCCCCTTCTTCCCTGGAAACCCTTTACAAAAGACTAAATCTCATCTATCTGTATCAAATAAACTTAATAATTTTGCAAATTTAGTTTTCCCCTTTTATGCGCATGGCACCTCCCATATATAGCCAAGTACGAGTATATATATATATAGCTCAGTAAAGTTTAATCGCAACCGTTGAATAGTAAAGATACCCATGAGAGACAAACATTTTGTTTATACCCTGTACCAAAAAATGGTAAAGGGTATATTAAAGTTGTGCAAATGTAAGTAACAGGCAGAAGGAGGCGTGGCAGACCCCATAAAGTATATATATTCTTGAAAGGCGAGTCGATCTAGCCATGTCCGTCTGTCCGTCTGACCGTCTGTCCGTCTGTCCGTCTGTCTGTATGAACAAACAGATCTCAGAAACGGTAAGACCTACAACCACCAAATTTTGCACGAAGACTCCCCCAATCCATAGGCATAACGAGTTTTTTTTTTCGATATTCGTCCTATAACATATAGCTGCCATAGGAACGATCGGGAGAAAACCCACATTTAGTAACAAAAACCCTTTTGTTTTTCAAGATATCTTAACCAAATTTCGGATTTAACAGTTTTAGCGAATGTCCAATTACATATCTCAATATTATATATATCGGTTAACTATATCATATAGCTGTCATAGGAACGATCGGCCGAAAAACAACATTTACTAAGAAAAACTATTTGTTTATTAAGACATCGGTACCAAATTTTAAGTTTTATGATTTTAAGTACTTTCAAATCATATTCATATTCGAATATCATAAATATCGGTTTACTATAACATATAGCTGACATAGGAACAATCGGCCGAAAAATGTCTTTTACTAAAAGAAATGTTTTTTCTTGAGATATCCTTACTAATTGAATACAAAATATTAAAGCTACAAAAATATATATTCAGTTTTGGATTGGGTACAGGGTTTTCTATAGTCGGTTACGCCCGACTATAGCCCTGCCTTTCTAGTTTATATATATTCATCATAACGGTTTACATATGATTAAATATCTGTGATTCAGCATTTCAAGCTTATATTTCCGCTATTCATTATTAAGTATGTTAAATATGAAAATACTAATTAAGTACTGATTCCCAATAAATTCTCATGATTTACTTACTCGTCTTTGCACTTCGCATTAGCAGAAAGCTGAAACTCACATGCATAAATGCCGAACTGGGAAAAAAAAATAACAGAATATCACACCACATGCAGCGCAAAGACCGCCCGACATTACTTTTACTTTGATATGCAAATTAATGTCTGCGCCTGGAACGTGAACCACGCACGGCAAACGGCAATGGGCGCCACCTGCCAATGTTAACGAACAACTGCAACAACAAAAAGCCATGACAAACAGCATAAACAAAAGGCAGCAACAATAACACAAGCCGTGCGCAAGATCGCTGCAGGCTATAGATTTTTTATCTTCTTCTTAACTCCATGCAAAAAGCCGCCAATTACTAAGTTGCGATTCTAATACACTCATTTTTGGGATTTTCGTTTAAGTCGCCATTATTTCTTTTTCCACTTATTTCTTTTTATACCCTCTACGAAAAAATGGTAAAGGGTATTTTAAAGTTGTTCAATTGTAGGTAACAGGCAGAAAGAGGCGTGGCAGACCCCACGAAATATATATATTCTTGATCAGCATTGAAAGACGAGTCGATCTAGCCATGTCCGTCTGTCTGTCTGTCTGTCTGTATGAACGCTCGGATACGGGAAACGGTAAGACCTATATCCACCAAATTCGGCACGAAGACTCTCCTAATCTATAGGCATAACGAGTTTTTTTTTTCGATATTTAACTTGTAACATATTGCTGTCATAGGAACGATCGACCGTAAAACCACTTTTACTAACAAAAACCTTTCTGTTTTTCAAAATATCAATATTGGGATTCAAAAGTTCCTGTTAATGTCCAATCACATATCTCAATATTATATATATCATTTCACTATATTATATAGAAGCAATAGTATCTATCGGCAGAAAAGCATTTATTAAAAAAACCTTTTTTGTTTAATATGATAGCGTTATCAAATTTTGGATTTATCCAATCATATATCTGAATAAGATAAATATCGGTTTACCATAACATATAGCTGCCATAGGAACGATCAGTTGAAAAATTACTATTACTAAGAAAAACTTTTTTGTCTCGGGAGATATTGTTATATAATTAATACAAAATGTTTTGAATTTTGGATTGGTTACAGGGTACTCTAAAGTCGAGTGTGCCCGACTGTAGCCCCTACTTTTCTATTTTTTTTTTTTTTGTGTGTGTGTTTATATTTTTTTTCATTTTTGGTTTGTGTTTTTTTTTTTTTCATTTGATTTTTTTTTTTTTTTGATTGGAGGTGCGCCAATGCAATTGTCTTTGCTGTTGTTGAGACTGCTGCTGCTGCTGCTGCTGTGGCTCATACTGATGTCGTTGCTGCTGTTCTGTCGCCTTTGCAACCTGAACAGGTGATTCAACACGCTTTAATGCTGCCAACACTGCCAGCCAGCCACTGCTGCTGTCGTTGCTGTTGCTGTTGCTGCCGTGGCTGCTGCTGCTGCTGCTGCTGCAATGTCTGTTGCTGCACGATTTGATTTTCGCGGTAAAAACATTTTAAATGCTCAAGAATTTGGGTCTGTTCTTTTAAATGTTAATTTTATTTCGTGTGTTTCTTTAACTGCTCCACGACAATTCAATAAACCGACAACAACAACAACAACAGCAGCAACAAAAAAAACTTAAAATGTCATCAACAGCGTTTTTTGATGTTGCTCTGCAACAAATTTGTATTACTTGCAAATATTTTTCACTGCTAACAGCTTCCGTTTTGTTTCTCATAGGCGTCTAAGCGAAGCTGATGCCATCCCAAAGTGTTCCGTGCATTATTAATTACAAATTCCTTTTATTGCTCACTTCATGCGCAACTTTTGTGTAAAAAACTTTAACAATTTGTCTTACTGGAATTGAATTCAGTGAACTGCGTTTACGCAAGGGTTATGCTGACAGTGCTTCGAAGTGGACCGTATATTTAAAATGCATAAGATATGCTTAGCTATAAGCAGCAAATTAGCTTATTAATAAATCAATTACTATAAAATTATATGTATTGCGATTAGAAAATAAAATTTTCTACTTAAAAACAAGGCAACGTTTATACATAAATTATAGAAATTATTTTCTTGTGCCTAGGCATGCAATCGAAGTGGGTTGTGTTATTGCGTTTGTCGCGTGCTTTGGAGATAAAACAAAGAAAAAAAACATTTTTTCACACCTCATATAAATACAGCGCACATATCCAAATTCTGTGGCTTTAAGACTTTTTCGCCATTTGCAGCTGCCGGTGCACACTGTACTGCATGCCGCATCATACCAATGACTAACTTAAGCGCCGCATTTCAACACTTCATCATAACTTTGAAGCTTAATTTTTGACACTTTAAGTGGCTGCTTATGCGTTCACTTCTGCGCTGCCTCATCTCCTCACGGCATCACTGCCTCGCTTCCGCATGCGCATGCCTGCCCCCAGCAATAGCAGCAACAACAACAACAGCAACAGTGGCAACAGCAACGCTGCAACTTGTAATGACAATTTGACAAATGATAAAAATCAAAATGCATGTGACGCCGACAAAAGTTCGCCAAGAATCTTTACCAAACTCGACAACGTCTGCTGCAATAGTTTTTAAAGCAAAGCCAGTTTAAACTCAGTGATAAAATTATTTGAAATTTGCGTCAAAATCTTGGCCTTCTCGATTTATTTTAATACTTCTTCATATCCTGTTCAATGCTTCATTTCTGCCTACATAATGCAAGCCAAAAAAAAAAATTGGTTTTGCAAACCGATTTTCGTGTTGTGTGCCGACCTCAAAGCGCAATTTAATAATTTTTCACTTGATGAATGAAGCATGTAATGTATAAATAACATAAAAAAAGCAAAATCACATTGCCACGCTTTGATTACGATGAAATGAAGACTCACCTAAATGGCAATTAACCCTGAAAAGACAACCGACGCGGCAGTTGATTAAATAACAATTAACAAAAACTATTTCCGAATATGCACACACACAGACAAATGTCTGTGACTCTGCACGTAACATATGATACACATAAAAAATATTATTTTTTTTTTAGTTTTTATTTTCAATTGCAAACACTTCAGGTCTGCTGTTGTTGTTGTTGTTTTGATTTTGTGTGCTTTATTTTCGATTTTTGTTAGCAGCTGCTAAGCGGATTTGGCTTTCGCTGATGGCCGCTCTTCGACTTCCTCAACACGCACTCGATCAAGCAAAACGCAGACAGACGGACATTCAAACGTGTATGAGTGCACATAATTACGCCGTCAAAGTGTCACAACTTAAGCCACATAACATAACATAACATGAGAAGCAAGTGCAATACATAATCGCATAAAGTCCAGATTTCACATGTATTCCTATAAGTGACACTCATATTGAGTCGATAATGTTAGAGACTGTGCCAAGTGTGTTATGCCAATATATGTATAAGCAAGTGTTTTTATGCAATAGTTTATTGTTGCACTTACTTATAATATCCAATTGGCTTACTCATCATGACAGAAAAAAGATTTATTACAGCAAAAGATGCCTTATGTTGTTTATTATGCCAAAAATTATGAGAAGACTGCGTTCAGATTTGGAAACGTACTCTAAAAAAATATAGAATAATAGGCAAATCAATTATGGCTTCAATAGTTTTAAATCAAAGAATTTATTTGCATCTTAGAATATGTTTTCTTATATTATTAAAATTAAAATTCTTGCTTAACACTTTTTCATAAACAAAAGCAAAATTTTTGACACAAGTGAATCTGCCACGCCGCAGTCTGTTGTGTGACTGGGAAGGGTTTCTCGATTGACTCATGCCATTAAAGTTATTAATGACGCTTAACTGCAGATGGCCTCAATGCCAAACATGTACTTTAAAAATTATTAAGGAATTTTTAGTTTTTGTTGTTTTTTTTTTTTCTGTTTATTTTTTAATTAAACATATACCTACGCAATCAAAAGTGTAAATCACAAGAATGTTACGTTTTCTTTAACAAAATTGTCTACGGTCTTTACTCGCCGCGTGCCGATATGCTTCGGGGTATTTGCCACAAAACAAATGCCATTCTTGACGTGCTCATTAATATTGATGAAATGTACGCAATCGCAAACTTAAAACTTTGCTTGGATTTTCATATTTGATTGAAACAAACTTTGGCCCAAAACGACGAAAAAACATTTTTAACTTAACTTATATAACTTCACCAATGCGAGTCAGAGCCGCAAAAGAACGCAATACCCAAAATCGGAAACGTGCTACGGTAAGTGTCGGTATCAGAATAAAATTCTACACATGCGGTGAACAGTCGCCGAGGCTGGGCACAAATTTTCGTAGATGCTCTAAAGTAGTTAGCTAGGGAAAGAACTCCAGCAGCGAAGCTAAAAAAAACAACACAAAGTCGTAAAAATTCAATATTTGACGTGACCCCAATGAATGATGAAAATGAATTCGCACGTTCACCAAGCTTACAAAAGTAAAGCAACCTAAAAAAAGAAGCAACAACAACTGAGCTGCCGTTAGTAAACCACGATGTGGCTGATGTGGCTCTGCTGGCGTTGGGCCACCCGCCCATGGAAGTTTGCGACTTGAACTTGTATTTATTTGCTGTTGATTTTCCTGGTAATTTTATTATCATTTCTTGCTATTAAATTTCAAACTTTACCGAGGCGTGTTTTTTTTTTTTTTTCCTTTTGTAATCATGTGTCATGCTGCATGGAGGTCGGCATGTTATTAAAACATAAATTAAACTAGAGAAATTGTTTTATTTTCGATACTATAATTTTCCGTTGCGTATATTTGCCAATCAAATCAAAAACTACCGCCACTTTTAATATAATTGTATTTCTCCTGGTGCATATGTACTAAATTTTATCTACCTAAATCAAATACTTCAAGAGATATAATGGATTTAGTTTTTTGCTTGTATGAAAGAGGCGTAACCCCGCCCCTTTTTTCATCGAAAATTTCATACAAACCTATTCCTAACAATTACGAACACAACAAAAAAACAAATCAGCTAAATCGGTCGAGCCGTTCTCAAATGATTGACGGTCAAACACATTTTCCCATTTATTTTACAAATATTGAATGTGAATTGTATGCATAATTTAATGAATTATTTTGTGCAGTAGAATAATTAGACAATGCATGTGCACGAGTGAATGTGAAATTGGTTAAATTTTTGAAATCCACACTGGTTCAAAATGCAAATTTCCTAATGGAATAATTTTAAGAAGACGTTCAAAATATTTGAACAAATGATTAGTAATAAGAAAATTAAGAAAACAAGAATTCAAATTAACAAGCGGAAGTAGAAAATAAAGTTTTTCTTCAAACAAATGAAAGCCAAAATTTAATATATTAATAATTTAAAATAAATTTTTATTATCTCATTTCTATTAGTCTTATTCCATCTGGTCAAAGTCGACTTCTTGTTATAAATGTCAATCACCCTCCTAGCAGACCTTCACCGTATACTTTACTTCGCTTTATAAACATACACCCACTTAGCATTATTAGGAGTATTATACAAAAACGTTTTCCCATGGCAACTGCCACTGTACGTATGTATGTATGTATATAACATCATCAATCAATGCAGAAATGATATTTTATAAATATCTTGTTTTTGATTTCCTTTTTTATTTTTTGCACACATGTTATAGTCAATAAATATTATAATTTTGTGCTAAAAATGCAAATAATGCCTCTTTATGCTTTTTATTTCTTGACATATCGATACCGTTGCGTCTCCTTTTACTCGCATCGTGTTTGTGCAGCTGACAGCCAACGCAGACGCAGACGCAGCAAATGCGCCAAGCATCCGACCCAACCCAGTTTAAAATCGAATGCTCCGCAGTGATGCACTCTGTGTGCTGTGCTCTGAGTACGTATGTGTGTGTATGTGTGTGAGTGTGTACTGCATGGTGTGTAGTGTGCTGCGTGGCAATGGTGTGTTGAGATGTGTGTTGCCACATAATGTCGATGATGGCGTTGAATCAACGAAAGCGTGTGCCAGCATGCGAGCGGGTATGCGCCTCTGTGTGCGCAATGGCGAGAATGGGAGGAGAGGAGGTTTAACAAAAACACAAAAATTGTAAATGTAAATTATGTGAAAATTAACTGCAGTCGCTGCAAGTGTTGCATGTGCACTTATTGGTAAATTTTCTATGGTATTATTGTTGTTGGTGTTGTTGTTGTTGACGTTATTTATTGTTGTTGTTGTTTTTATTATTGTGGCTGGCTTTTAGCGGTATTTGACAGGTATTTGATTGCAGTTAATTTACATTTTAAATGACATAAACTTTTTAATTATGTGCAGGCGCTGACACCATTTAAAATGAACTTCAACAACGTGCTGCACTTTTTTAGAGGGTGATTAAATATTTTACATTTCTGTTTTAATTTTTTTTTCGTTTTTTTTTTTTATTATTTATTGGTTTTACTCAGTCCCTAATTTAAACTCTTTTTATATAATAATATTACTATATTTTGCTTTATTTTAGATAAAATCTAATTGGGTTATTTTTGTTTTCTTGTTATCCTAATTAACTGAAAAGGATAAAAGGATTTGTTTTCATATGTTTAATGTAAACTTTAAACATGAAATCATGCTAATAAATTTTGCCTTGATTTATACATTATTTCAAAGCTTCCTACCCTTTCCTGAATTTTGTGAAGCAACCGAAGCCAGTAGATTAAGACAAGAGTCCAACATAAGCCTTGTCTTTTATAAGTCTTAAGTTTTGTTTAACTCAAAGTCAAAGTAGTTAACTGGAAATGATCTCCTGTTAAATTCGCTTTCCATTACTAATGGCGATGGCAGCAATCGCATTGACTGCAAACCTGTCTCGGTGCACTACTTTGGTGGCAGCCGTGTGGCCCGCAGCTCATCAGCAAGCATCTCAAGTAAATACGAGTAAATAAATACATCAAGAGGTTCTGCCAGTGCTTCACTCAAATGGTTGCTTCATGCAACTCAATTGACGGAATGAGTGCATGAATGTCTACGAGCGATGTACAAAAAGGGCTTGTCCAAGAGAGATGACGCAAAGGCAGACCTCCAGAGCATCGATCGCAACGAAATCTGACATTCCAAGTGACATTTTCGACAAAATTTGAAATAACAATTATGTCAAAATAAAAATAACGAAGCGCGCAAACCGCTCGGAACGAATCTTAAATATCACATTTACCGTTTCTTAGCTGTTCTTCTTTTTTTCTTCTTGCAATTGACAGTCATTAATAAAGTAATTTAGTCAAATTGTTAAATAACAGGCTATATTTAAACGTTTTGCATAATCATTAAATATTTAAAGTTTACAAATAAAAACCTAAACGCGAAAATTAAATAGGAATGAACCGAGAATAGATTTGACTGACTTTGCGGTATAAGTCACCTATGACGCATACATAGAGTAAACTTTTAAAGTCGAGTTTAAAGAGTTAAACATTGTTTGGAAAAAAAAATTCGACCAAACCACATAAATCAATTTAATTATCGTCTAACATTTAAAATGGGAACTAAAAATTTTAGAAACGAAAATTGAGTGTTTTAAATTTGAAGTTTTGTGATCATGCCAAGCTTGGCGCCACTAAACTCAAACCTAAGCAGATCACTTCCATTATGCTTTATCAGCCATAATATCCACAATCACAGCACAAAACCACAACGAAATCAATGTTAAAATTGAAGAACAAAACACAGAGAAAAAGAGGAGGAGGCGTACAGTGACGATGGCGATGCCATCTAAATGCTATTTTCTGCATAATAAATGCAATGCGAGTCAAATGAACAAAAAAAAATGAATGTTTTTATGCTTGCAGCAAAAGAATTTTTTTTATTTTATGTTTTCGAAGTGTTTATTTGACTTAAATAGAGAAATAAAAAATAAAAAAAAAAACGAATTACGAAAACGTGTTAATGTTATTTATTAATGTCATGCCAATGGTTGCTAGTGTGAAGTCTAGGAGGTCGATATTTGCCATCAGATAACATGTTTTCACACGAGTCTTTGACGCCAACAAAAATATAAATAAATACAATACATAACAATTGCTTACAAAAATATTCATTTTATGGTACTCTAGTGCTTAGAAGCTGTTTAAATGCGTAAACAGCATAATTAAAGTAATTTCATGGCATGTCAATGGATGTCTTCAAAGTAAAGGAAGAACTTTTTTTGTAAGAAAAACATTTATTTAACTTAAAACTAATAAAAAGTAATATTTAACTGACAAATAATAACGAATTTACGATGAACAGTCAGTAATAACAAATGAACTAGGAGTCCCAAACTAGACAATTCACTAAACGATAATATTGTCATAAATATTATCATTGTGCAACCTTACAGTAAATTTGCAAGAGATCAGATCGAAAATTCATTTTTATGCGTAACGAAAAATTATTTGAAAAAATACATAATATTTGTAGAAGAGTTCAATATCCAGAGAAAAATTGACTATATGGAAGTTCCTTATAAAGAGATCAAAACAACCTAAAACTACAATCAAAAGATGTTTAGTCAAAATCAATTCATTACAGAGAACAGCTTCGTTATTTAGAAGATCGCTCAAGGAAAATTCGAATATAAAAATTCAAAAAAAAATTTGGTAAATAAAAAAATAATCTTCTTAAGCCTTCATTTTTGCAATAATGAAAAAAGAAAAACCAGTACAACTAAATAACAACTGAGCAAAAATAGAGCATTTCTTAAAACACGCCACACTCGAAAAGCAATAAATATCATTTTTCCATTAAGCATATGATGCGATAAAACAATAAAAAAAAAATTCGTCAAATTAATATTCAGTGTTAATCCTTTGATTTTTCAACGACTTGTCCACTTTCTTTCACAACTGACATAAAGTTGACCCACATTCGCCTAATCGCGTCACCGAGTACAGTTTTAATAAAGCAAAACAGTAAATGAAATCAAAAGTGAAGAGCCACAAGCGCAAAGCACAAGCGAACACAGCAAATGCTGATGATCATTTGTGGAAGATCATCTAAGTAGCATCAGATGCTTCTGCTTTTGCTGCTGCTGCGGCTGCTGCTTCTGCTTCTGCCGCTAATGATGACTTTGATAATGATGAAGTTGGGGGAGGGGGGAAGATCGCATAGTTGTGCATAGCATTTTCTTGAGTGTTTCTCGCATTGTTTTGCGGTAAACGTAATCAAAATCTTTTTGCTCAGCGTTGAGTAACAAAGAGTCGAGTACTCGCAAACAAAAAAATATACAAATGTTAAGTGCTCAATGTGAGTTGGCAACACCTGCGCGCCTGCGCCATTTATTCGCATATTCTGAGCACGAGAGCGCATGTGAGCAGATGATCTAGAAGATCAGCAGCGGCAACAGTAACAAAAACAACAACAACAGCAGCAGCACAGTCTCCGTTTGAGAGACAATTGTTTTTTTGAAATTGTTTGCCGCCGCGTTCAGTGCAATTCAGTTGAGACGAGCTGAGTGAAGCTGAGGTGAGTTGAAGTGAACTGAGTTCCATTGAGTTGAATTGAAGTTTGATGATGCCTCAGTTTTTTCTGTAAGTGTTAACTGTGTTTCGTTTGTTGTTTCTTCTTTTTTAGTTTGTTGCTTCTTTTTTATTTTTTACTTTTGGGTGCAGTTGGCAATGCGCTGCGTCCGTCGGCAGCATTGATCATGGCAACTGTGACGGCGGCCGCGACGACGACGGCGACTGCGCAGCGCAGCATATCGTGCGCGTTTATTATAAAAAGCTGGCGCATCACTACACTGAACCCTAATTCAAAACGTTTGTGTACTTCGTGCGGTTTTACTAGAAATCCATTCCCATTTCCATTTCCTTACAATTCACTTGCAATAAAATTGTCAATCACTTAAGTTGTGTGTTGTGTTCCAGCATTCGCAACAGATTCCATACGCAAAGGATACTATTTCTAAAGTGTAGTGTAGCCTATATAAACAAAATAATAATAAAAAAAAATCAAATTATTAATAAATAAGTTGTAAATACACTTGTGCATTTACTTAACTATTTTGTGCGAAATATTCACTTTTACCGGATTACGCTGCAACTGTGCGCCGCTGCGAAAATGCTGTCCTGCAAGTCGTTTGTGTTCATTGTGAGTAATTAAATTCATGTTGTGTAAAAAGTAAATGAATAAGTAAAATGAAATCAAACGCAGATTTTGCACATTTTTACAAAAATAACATTTAAAGCTGAATTCACTTGTTAATAAATATTTGAATAAAAAATAGTAATAAGTTGGTTAGATCTATGCAAGACATGTTTATTAAGTTCTGAATAAGTCTGCACTGTGCTAATTACAAAAACAATTTTTTGTATAAATAAGTATAATTTGCTTAACTTAAGAAATATAAATAAATAAAACGAAAATAAGTCAATTTGATAAATAGATATAACACGTAAAAAAAAATAAAAATACAATAAAAACAATGTCTAATAGACACGGCTCTTGAGCCAAAGCTTTCTTGTTAGAGGCGAGAAGGACAATACGGATACTGAAGTTGTTACAACAAATAATATAATTTACATTGCATCTATACGATAAATTGTTTTTTTTTTTCTCTTTACAATTTAAAGCGATTTTTGCAATCACAATTTTCATATTCTGTGTTTTACATGTGTATTGATATTAGTTATTATATAAGTTAAAAATTTATATAAGTTAAAAATATAAAATACGTTCACTTAATTTTTCACAAAAACCAATTTCAAAACAAATAGTAAAAATTCAAAATCAACTTCTTCATGGCCGCATATCTTTAAACATATGTAGGTGTCTTGGACATACTAAATACTGTGCGGTGCTGAATTTTATGGACCATTCTTAGAGTGTTCCCATTGTGAGCGATTTGCTTTCAAGCATTAATTTTATGCTCTTCACAAATTAACATGAAGAATCGTCAATATTTTTAATGTTATATTTGCATTAAGCTGCGAATCGACATATATTACAAAAATAAATTATTTGCCATTTTTCTTACAATATGTTCACAAATAAAATTAAGTGCAGTAATAATATTAATGCTACAATAATAAAATAACAACTGACTTACGCAGCTACTGTAAAGCTCTTTAGTCTGTAAATAACTCTACAGCTGCACTATCATTAAAATATAAAATATATGACCTGTTAGAAAAAATGACTTAAAATTGTAAATTAGTCTCAGCGAGAAGACTTCTTGTCTTAACATTTTATAACGTTATCCATATGCATAATTACGAATGCACTTACACTTATTTGTGCAATTGTGTAAATCTTTGCTTATATGTAGAAAAACAAATAAAAAGAAATGGAAATATGTATATTTGAGGCAGCTGTAAGCGCCATAATTATGATTGATTATATTAGAAATTAGCTATTAGCAGCCATAATCATAAAAAGTCAATTAGCTGATAATTGCATGCGATGCAGCTGATTAAAGTGTTTTCCATATAAATTTGAAATTTAGTTTACGCTCTTCTAATTTGCTTTTACTATTTGTCTAACTTAACATGATATCTTTAACTCAACTTTAAGGACAGGACAACATGCTGTCATATCGCAAATACTTTGCAAAACGTAAAGTATCGGGTAAACCCGAATAAATCAGTTAAACAAATCATATGAGCTTCACTTTTGCTTGTACAGGTTATTTGTGTAAAAATGATACAACAAATAAAAGTTAAGCATTGTGTCTGTCAAATTTGTATATACAAGGATATGCATAAAACCCGCAAGCAGTGCACACCAAGGCACATGTTACAGACGACGGACGTGCACGACAAATTCAACATGAACATGAGCATGCTCAAGGACAGTGCCGGGCTCATGGGCAGGGGTATGGCCAGGGACAAACATAAACGCGTTGGTCAGAGTTTATTTATAGTGGGTTGATAGATTGTTTATTTTGTGTTTTTTGTTGTCTCTGCTTTTTTTGTTTTTTTTTTTTTATTTTTGTTTTGCCTTAACCATTGGCTTTTTATTTTGAGAATGTAATTTTCTTGAAAATGTATTCTGAAGCTTTACGTTGGTTTATGTGGCTCAGGCTAATTGTTTGATTTGTTTCGATTGTTGTTTGTGCATGCATCCTAGACATCCTTGTAAATATACTTTGCTATTGTTTAGCTTTTGATTATTCCTAAGGTGTGGCTAACGATTTAAAATATAACTTTCAGAATGACGCCAGTAATTTCCGTGGCTTCAACAGTAAATCACAAGCAAAAGCACAAAAAATAATCAAAGCTATTCAAGACAAAATAGTTGCACACTCATAAACGCACAACGTGTCACATGTGCAAATGCGTTGAAATCAGCACAAAAAGTGCGAGCCCACATAGGTCCACAGCTAGGACAGAGCAAGTGCGTCTGCGTGTGTGTATGTGAGTGTGCGTGTGCATGTGCGTGTAATGCGCAATTTAGGCAACATGTGTTGCCTACATAAAGGCGCATAGTGCGCATATTTTTTATGACTTTGAACACACAACACAGCAGCGCAAAGGCAAGAAAATATCGAGATGCGAGATATGAGACAGACTAAGTGCAAATAGTCAACCAGGATGGCAACACTGTTCTGTTTCGGCTGTTTCCTAGAACCATTTCCCATTTCGGCCTGCTCTCAGGCGCACTTGGCAAATGCCGTTAAGTGCGTGCGTGTCATGAGACGGCTGTGACACTTTATTAGGTGCAAATGGTTCACTATTTATATGGCGCACATTCACATGCACACATGCATCAGTTGGCATACCAAGCAGCATTTTCCGCTTTTCAATTTAAGCATAAACGATTTTCAACAAAGAAAAAGAAAGGATTCTTTACGAGCATATATTATATAATACATAATTCTTTATATTTCCTTTCTGAGTAGCTTTGAGATTTATTTCGACAGCGTTTTGCTTATCAGCGCAAATAAAATCAACGCATAACAGAAGCTAACCAATAAAACAAAGGGTTTAGATTGACTTCCTCGCGAGCATCACGATGCTGCCTGTACATCTTGATTTAAGCTTAAGGTGCTACAATATGCAATAACAACGGCTCATCTCTAATTACTCAAAGAAAATAATTTGATTAATTTGCAGCAGCCGGTGTCTGCCTTTTTTATTCAGCTACAGTCGAGTAAACTGCCAAGAAGGATTGTAACCTCTATAGTTTATTGTAATTTATGATAACGCGCCACAAAATGAAACTACACAGGCCTAAAAGGCAGTACAGCAGCACAGACTCCTTTCACTCGCATCCTTGCACCCCGCATGCGATTCACGTGCTTGTGCGCCTTTTGAAAGCGCCGCAGCAGCCACACAGCACACACACACACAAACTCACTCGCACACACAGACAAAGACGCGCAGAAGAGGCAGGCAGCCAGTCTGGCACTATGCGAACTACACTCCCGACTGCAGACACTTTCGCTTTTGGCCAATTGTAGCATTTTATTTGAAATTCAACACTTGCCGCGTATTCAAAGCGAGAAAGGCCACTTTGGACAGTTGCCGTTAAACGTAGCCGTGTTTTTTATAATAACTATTCATTCTTCCTTTTTCTTTTTTTCCATTTGGTTTTTTGTGCCGTTTCAAACGTTTGCCACGCCAAAAAGTATGCTAAACAAAGTGCACATGCTATTTATTGCGCCATGAAACGTATAAAAATACCAAAAAAAAAACAAAATAAAAAATAAAAGAAACAAACAAAAAAACTAAAACGGAAGTTACGTAAAATCCTGCCGTTGTACTGTCTGGCGCTGGCGTTGCCCTTATTTTTTTTTTCTTTTTTTTTTTGCTGCATTTGCTCTTCTTTTTTTGTTTTTGTGTAGACACGCGTAATTTTCTGCTCTGCAACTTTTTGACTTTTCCCGTTTCATTGTTGCTTGCCAGCCACCGCCACCGCCACTTCGTAGTCTTAGAAACAGACAGCTAAATGGCCACGCCCCCACGCCTAACACTTTTTGCGCAGCCAGACGCAGGTCGAAGCGTAGCGACGCACGTTGCATGGCAAATAACGCAAAGCGCCCAACAGTCGGCTACGTCACTTGTGTGGGCGTTGGGCGCTGGGCGCTGTACGTTGAGTGTTGGGTATTGCGTGTTGGGCATTGAGTGTTGGGCGTGCTCTGTGCTCTGTGCACTGTGCACTGTGCAGGTAAGGACAATGACGACGTGGGCCATGATGCGCCACGCAGACTGTTTTGCTTCTAACCAAAAATTGCAATAAAAACTGCTGCCGCACGCAGTCGTCTGGCTCTGCTCTGACTGTGGCTGTGTCTGTGTCTGAGACTGTTGCCATTTCCATTTCCTGTTACTAGTTTTTTTTTCTATTTCTTTTCTTTGTTGTATTACACCTTTTGCATACTTTTGGGCTTGGGCGCGCATAGTTCACTGCTCTGCGTCTGTGTGTGTACACAAGCTACTGCACTCTAGGCCGGCAAAACATTTAAGCATTACAATAAAAACTTGTCTGTGCGCAGAACACTTGAAAACAACAACAAACAAACAAACCAACGTTGGCAACACTGTCAGCCACGTTTGTGTACGACAAATTGTTGTTGTTCGTTGGCATTAAAAGTATTTCGGCATGTGGGCGTGCCATGCCGCTTAGGTTTGGTCGCTTTGCGCTTTGTGGCATATGGCAAAAAAGCAATTTCAAGGTTGCATTCATGAGAGTCGTTGGCTGAAGACTTTAAGCTTTTAAGGCAGTCAAACCTAATTCCAATTTACTATCTTACTGCGGTAGCTCAGCACAAGTACGTGGCAACGACATGTCGCACACGCACATAATAAGCCAATTAAGCCTCTGCCCCCACTGCACAGTGGCACATTCTGCTGCCAATCAACGTTTGCCAATTGATTGGCAGAAGCAGCACTAAGACGCATGGTGGCATGGCTGCTCAAAGCCAGCGTCAGCGTCAGCGCCAATGCCAGAGTTGCCAATGTGCATACAATTATGCATTTGATTGCGCGCCGTTTTGAATTTTTTTTTTTTGTTAATGCAAACTTTACTGAACCCGCACATACTCGTACGCTATGCGTATCACTGTGCGATATTTGCCAAGACAACACAGGAAAAGCCAAAAACTCAACGTTTAAAATTCAAATGAAATTCGTGGCAAAAATTTCGCATTCTGAGCGCACGAAAGCAATAGCAAGCATGAAATATGCACAATATGCTGATCATGCCATTGCTGCTGCTTTTGCCGCATACGCTGCCACGGCTGATGATGATTACAGGCAGCCAGCCACAAAAGCCCCGACTACACACACACACACATATAAGCAGAAGAGCGGCGCATTGACCGGGCAGTCGGAGTTAGCTCATCAAGAATTATTGGCAGCAGTCAAAAGCTATTTGAATATTTGAAAATTTCATAAACCAAGCGCAGCGTCTGCCAGCTAGACGGGTTTGAGCTGTATATTGGCCAACACACCGAAGCACGCAATAGCAATTGCACACACAAACACACGCATACTCATCGACACACGAATACAGATCGCTGCGTAATTGTACGTAATTACATGATTACACTTTGATTATGCGGAAATATGAGTGTGCGAATTACCAAACACCCGCAACACACACATCTGCAGTTGCTCTGCGCATCCTGTAGGCAATTTTGTGAAGAATTGGCAGCCTGCTGACATAAGACGCAAAAAGAAGAAGTTTTCAAACTTATATTAAACACTTAAATTATTATAAGCCAACTGCGGCACTAAGGTAATATAACTAAGTATTTCAATATTTTAGCCTGTCACACTTGGCTTTCAGTGAGAAATGTTTCAAATACTAACAACTTTTTTCGAATCACATAAAAGTGCAAATTATATGCAGTGAATCAATTCTCATGTTAATGTTTCAGATTTTCCAAAACACGACTAAGCTGCTTTCAATTTCAATTCTTTCACTGTTGCTCAAGCAAAATGCAAATTTTCATAATTACTGCTTAGGCACATTTACAAAGTCACTTCAACTCATTGTGCTGGGACTATTTTAAAGCACAATGTAAAAGTTTGTATAACATGCACTCAGAGACATTTCAAAATGTAATGTCAATCATAAAGAATGCTAAGCTAACAACAAAACCGTGCTTTATCATGCCAGCCATTGGCATATTTAACTCGGTATAAACGTGTTGAACAGCTTTGTGTTTTGTCTCATAGAGACATTCCCTGCAGACACTAATACTGACTGCAGTAAAGGCAAAGGAAAAGGCAAAGGTATATTGCCCAAGTTTTTAACGTTAACACATACAGATTTCAAACAATGCACAGCCGACTGTCAATTGGCATTGTGATTCTTGGCTATGTCGGCTTATAACCGTTGGCTGACTCCTAGCTGGCATTTATTATGAACCCAAGCAATGCAAAATACGACTATCAGAAAGTCACATATAATTGCACAATCCCAACTTCTTCGCTTACCATTGGGCATTTCCATTCTATTCCCAACCAATGCAAGCGTCTGCGCACTGCGCCCGCAGCTCTCCAAGCAGCTAAGCAAACACTTTGGCAAATCGACATATGCACAGCTATGTGCCAATAATCGCATGCCAGAGAAGACTTTGTCCACGCATGCTGCTGCGGCGCAGCCAAGCAAAATTGATTTCAATTAAATCACAACTCAACCTGTCTCAGTGCGCAGCCCGTCTCTTTCGCTCACTGGCTTGTAGCGCAGTTGCTTCGTCTCTTTCTGCGTTTGGCTGCAATTCGTTTGAACTCTTGATTATTATGATAATTTTATTGTTTCTGCGGTTATCAGATTGCGTCTTTAGATTGTCAGCCTTCTTTTACACTTCACTGAGCGCATGTTGTTGTTGCTGCATTTGTTGCATGTGCTACAACAATTTTGAGGCTGCCTAAAATTACAAAAAAAATTATTTTTGTCTTTTTGCTTTTGGCATTTGTTGTGTTGGTGTTGTAAAACATGCCGCAAGTGTTGCGTCGGTTTGCTGTTATGCCGATGTTGTAACAATTTCTTAACTCGAATTTCTAACAAAGAAAAACTTGTGAAAATTAATCGTTTTTTTATTTGTACTTAACATGCATGGCTCAAGTACAAGCTGTGGTTGAAACCAACGCCGATGCTGCATCTCTACGGGTGTGTGGTAATCTAATTAAGTCGAAACTCGTCTACAGAGACACAAAGTCACTTGACTTGGCGCTACATGGCGTATGCGTAATGCCAAATAAGCCTTGAGGTGGGTAGCATATCAATGGTAGTTCTCATTATTATTATAATTCTGTTTGTATTTATTTTCCTTCTTTTTTTCTTTTTTTTTTTTTTTTTTGACAACATGCACGCAACACGAATTTAGTGAATTACATCGCAGTGACATTGCTTAATAATTGAAGTCAGTAGGTGTGCCCATTAACATTATCCACTTGACTTACTTAGCTTTTTAGTCAAGGTCATGCCTCGAGCAACTGCTTCTTCAAATTGTCAAGTGACATTTTATTCAATTATTTTTTTTTCCGCAATTGTTTCCCACTAGAAGATAAATTAGAAACTAGAAATGAAAACTAAAAGTCATGCTATAACAAAAAAAACATGGTGAAGATGTTCTGCTACATATGGGGTATAGAAAATGATTTAACAGTTTTACAGTTTTGTATGATCTAGACAGATTTATTATATTAACTTTTTTACAACTTTTTTATTTTTTGGTTTTATTCATATTATTTTTTATATTTATATTATTTTTGGTGCGTGCATGGCGACAACCTTTAAATAAATGAGATTTCTCCTATGCTTCTATATTTTAAAGAAAATGATAAATTTTTTTCTTTCATTTTTCTACATTTTACACGCAAATTACTTATTGCTGATTTTATTTATACCTCAACCATGCTTTGTAATTTCAAAGCATATTAATACGAAATGTGATTGGGTATTTTTATATTCAAATTGCATATCAAAAACCAATCATTACAAAAACATGCACAAAATACAAGCACAAACAACGACATAACGCAAACAATAATTGCCTTTCCAAGAAAATACCCACACACCGATTGGGCGACCGAGCCAGCCATCGGCTGAATAAGAAGCTGCAAAAACCAACTGACCTAATTTTTTGCCGCCTTAAATTTGGTAAAAAAGCAACTTCCCAACATGAAATAAAGATCACAACGCTTGATATTTTCACACAATGTAAGCGAAAGAAAAACAACAGTAATAACAACAAAAACAACAACAACAACGAAAGCAACTGCAACAACGACGAAACTCGCAACATCATCATCCACTTTACGATTTTTCTAAAACTGTTGCAACCTTTTTTTCGGTTGTTTTTTTTTTCATTTGTTTGCTTTGCAGCTACCGACATAGCTGCAGCCAAAGCTGAGACGATGGGGCGACGGAGCATTTTAAGACACGCTGACAGTTGCATGCAACAGCTGGCAGCAACAGCAGCAGCGGCAGCGGGGGCAGCAGCAAAGCCAACAATAGCGAACATGCACTTGCAACACATTAGTGAGTCGCCAACCACACACATGCCGACTATGTACATGGCTTGGGTTGGCATGGCATGGCATGGCATGTCGTATATGCCACAGTATGTACAATATGCACATGCAGTTATGTACAATAATATGCAGACGAGTGTAAGCAAACAGCCACTCTGCTGCTGCTCAGGCTACGGCTGCGGCCGCCTCTGCTGCTGCTGCTGCTGCACAGCATGATTGACCTTTTCTAACGATTGTGTGTTGAGCTGCGGCGCGCCAATATGCGCCAGTCCGCGCCAGTGCGCGCCACATTGGATAGCTGCATGTGCAATATTTGCCACAGCGTAAACAGCGGCAACTTTTTTCTTTGCCTGAGGCATTGAAATGCAAATTCGGTAAAATAAAAGTTAATGGGGCATGTGAATGGCAAATTATATGCCGACAACGCTTGACTTTTATTAGCTGCTTAAATAAGTTCGTTGCTGCAGTCTTTTGTTCAACGCAACATCCTACCAAGCACCAGCACCTGACTGCAGCAGCACTCCTTTGACTCACTTAGCACACTTTCCTCACACCGTTTCAGTTTCTTTTCCTTTTTTCTTGTGGCACGTGTGCAGTTCAATTTGAGCGCGGTGTCAGCCAGCCGAGAAAATAGCTTTGCCACAAATAGCTGCCAGCAGCATCAAGGACACAGAAGTACAATGTCAAAGTTCAATGTTGGCGCCAGTGCAGGCGCAGTCAGACAAGCCGCTGCACATAAGTCAAATAAATTTTCTTTGCTTTTACCCATTTCGCTTATTGCATCACCAGCCCCCGCGCACGCCAGTCCACGATGCACGTCAGACTCGTGCATTGCTTTATGCCACTCGAGCGTCTGTGGAATTGTGAATTGACTCGCAGCGGAGGGTGCGCCTGAAGTGTGTGAGTGGCTGCTTGGCTCGATTGTCGTCATTTCTGGCTTGTTAGTGTGAGTGCTTTATTTTGTTATTGTTGCTGTATTTTCTCCTTTTGCTTGTTAGACGTTACTTGTCTGTCCACAAGAAAGCCAATATTTGAAAAATGTTGCACTTATTTTCTATTCAAGTCACCTTTGTAAGGCATATGAGTGTTTGGCCATTGTTAATATCGTCTACATTTTCAAGAAATGTTTGCACCTTATTTTTCACTGCTTATTTTTAAAAGATTACGTGTGGCAGCGCTACAAAAAAACGCAAGAACTTGTGCGCCATTATGTTTTGGCATTAGCCATAATCTGCTTTAAGCTGTGCCCAAACACTATCGCAGTCACATTTTGCTTTATTGTGTTTTTATTTTTAATTTATTCTTATTTGAGTTTGAACTTCAAATTTTGTAATGATTTATCATACATTCATTTTGTATTTGCAAGCAGAAATGAGCAAATTTAATGTTTTCCTATTAAGTCATGCTCGCATATATGCAAGACTTACAACACGACACAGAGGCTTGGTAACACACCTTGCACAAGTTATGCATTACATACATATACATACAACATACATATTAAAGTATGTATATAGAAAAAAAATAAAATAAAATAAATAAATAAAATAACATAGAAAAAAACTACAGAATAATAATAATAAGTGCAATAGCGCACAACAACACAAATGCAGCAAAGCGGATTTTCTAATTAGACAAACGCAAGCAGACGCCTACAAACATTAAGAAGACAACGCAAGACAACAGAAGACATGACAACATAAGACAACTTAACAGCAACTCATGTCGATAGCATGTGCAACAACTTTCAACACAGATGCGCAAGAATTCATTTTAATTTTAATAAAATATTTTAACGCAACAGCGCCACAAAATGCACTCAAATCTACTTTGTTTTATTTCATGTATTTTTACACTCTTCCGCAAGCAACAACAACAGATTCACTCAATTGGCGGCATAAGCAGTCATAAACAATCAAATTACTTTAAATGGTTACACTGAAAATGTGCAACAGCACACACATACACTCTCACATCAATACATACATGCACACATATACTATATAATAAATATTTAATATTTATAATTTGTATCTGCGATAATTTAAAAACTGTTCTTCTTCAGTGATGTCGATAGTTGACTTACTATAAATGTTAATGCCTTTGCTTTTTTCTTTGCCTCTGTCTTTGACTGTGTCTTTGTTGTTGCTTGCTTTTGGTTGTTGTTGTTATCCGCCGAAGTGTAATGGTTATGGCTTCAAATGCAATATTACAGACTCATTTTGGTATTGTTAATGAATCCAAATTGCCTTTAGTGAGGTCAGGTGTTGATATAGCGGCTCTTGTTTGATTTTATTGTTAAGCACAACCGACTATTGCAGTGGTATGCACATTAATGATGTTATTAGGGACACAAAAATCAAGTCGTTTCTTTTCGTTGTTGAAGGCAGCTAAGAAGCACTGGAAAAAAACGAATTTAAAGGATACCAATTTGATCAAGAATTTTATGCTGCACATCCATAGTTAACTGATAAACAGCTGATTGATTATTAAGATGATTACATCATTCATTAACTAATATAGCATTTACTCAAAAAAACAAACCAGTAAATATTTTTTGATTAATTGGAAATAAATCTTTTTTAAATGTATACTACTAGTTTAGTTATACTAATACTTATTTTTTAATTGAAAAAAAAAAATAAAATAATAATTTTTAATTAGAAAGCAAAATGCGGGAATAGCACACATTTACAATAATAGAATGCTTATGCGGACCACAGCCCAATTGTATTGTTTAGTAACAATTAATAATAATAGTAATAATTATATTTTATTAATTACAATTTTTTTATATATTTTAAAATATATTTATTAATTAATAGCACTTTTTTGTCTTAAAACACCCAGCTTCTTAGCACTAAAATACCAACGTTCCTAGGCATATAAGTTTTTGCTGGTTTTTGGTTTAGCTCTGCACTTAAGAGCTTTTTGTCTTAAGACGAATTACTGTCTTCACAAACAATTTAGCCTGAAACCGTCACCTTTTAAACACTTGCTCGTTTGACACAATCAAATTATTCTTTATTCAAATAAATATTTTACGAATAACTTTTTAGGAATGTTTTATAAAATGACATTATGAATCTAATTAAGAAATGTAAAAATAAATCAATATTTTTATAAGTGTATCTTAGCTGATTCACTTAGCATACATATTACTTTAAGCCATAAAACATTTATGACACCGTTAAAGCCAATTTTAATAGTTCAATTCGAGCAACAAAGGTAATTCAAATACTAAAAATCCCAGGCATGCTATTATGGAAACATGTGCAAAATGTCATGAGATAATAATCGCATGCAATAGCACCATCAACGAAAACAAAAAGAAGCACAACAACAACAACAACAGCAGCAGCAGCAATTTTATCCAGACTGTCATCGTGTCAGTATGTTTGCACCCACAATGCGATTTATCGTTATTTCAAATGCAAACCACGCGAGGCGATAAATAAATTTTGCCAACAACTTCTTACCGCAAGCAATTAAATTAATTAAAATACTCAAATAAACTGTGAAAAGTTCAGATAGTTTATATTTTATTTGCTTACGTTTCAATTTTTAAGATTTCTTAATCATCTCTCAATGTATTCTGTGGCAGTCATGCTGAGGCCACTACTACGAATATTATTCCTCATACTTCGCGCCCCTTAACTACCTACATGCGAAACAAGTCCTAGTGTCTATTCCACAGCTACAACCGATATTGTTTAACGCTTGTATTGTCTACTTAACAAAAAATATTTTATTTAAATTCGTTAACAAATATCAAGTAAATTAATTTTACAAAATATAAATAACTCAAAAATATTAAATAAGTGTTTTATACTATCTTACTTCATTGAATCTACCGGTTAAGATGAGGCACCATTAGACTTTAGTTAGAGTTGTAAGCTAAACACGTAATACAAAAAGAAATAGATCTTGCAATGTTTAGCCCAATTAGTAAAAAAAACCACGAGGATTTGGAGAATGCAAAAAAAATTACCAAACATGGATCTCCGCCTATCTAAAAGGAGGGAAGATAAATTAATTCAGGGCGGCTATGATAGGAATGCAGGCACTGCATATCTGGTGTTTCTAAGCAATTCGTCAAATTTCGATAGCTTTAAACTTCAACTAAAAGATGGGCAAGTCGCAGCAATAAGCATTAGTCCTATCTATCCACTTGGTTGCTATATTTCCTTTAACATTCTTAATGTCAGATGAAGTGCGTAGGTGAGAACTTACGTCCGCCTCAGTAAATATACAAATATCTTACTAAAAGTGCTTAATTAATTTTATTGCACTATAATCAGCAAAGTTGTATTAATGTGTAAATTTAATTAATCCAACTTGAATGCACAACGTCTAAGCAAGCAAAATAATTAAATAGCCAAATCAAAAAAATTCTATTCAATTAATGAAATTGTAAAACATGTAGAAGTCCAAGTAAGCATTGATTGCATATAGACAGAAACATAATTTTGAAAACAATTATTGTTTTTTTGTCGAAATATTAATTTGTGCTTAATGCAGTGTTTAAGTAAACACAATATAATAAAACTGCTATCCCGCTGCCGCAAGAGCCGGAACTCGTCTATTCTTGTAGCAGTTTTTATTCATTTATAAAATCATGTGCACACAAATCTAATAATAAATCTTAAGTGCAAGAATGCCATGTTTGCCAACTTTGTTAGCTTGTTTTTGATTTATTTGTTTTACACACTGCTGCCAGCACTCACATGTTCGGTGTGTATGTAGGTACGTAGGAGCCACATGCAGCTTGATGAATCGCGCATAATCTAATAAATAACAATTGTGCGCTTTGTCTGTTAAACTCGTTTCGATTTTCAATCGACAAGCGCGCTTCGACAATTCAAATGCCAAGTTTATTAAAATGAACGACAAACAACAAATAATCGAAATCAAATGAAGCACATAAAGTGTGCTACAATGAAGACATGCGAAGGCATATGAAAAAATGCCCGTGCCCGGCAGCGTGCAACATGCGGCGTTGTTGAAATGTTAAAACGCGCGAACTAATGTGCTATTATTTTTTTTTATTATTCATCGTTTTTATTAAATGCTTACTGGTTGTTAATTTTTTCATTTTTATTTTTATTTTCATTTTAACAGCGGAAGTTTGAAGCATGCTATGAAAAATTGTTTAACTCGCAAGTTTTTTGCTTAAGTCTTTTGTTTTCGTGCTAATGCAACAAAGCAAAAAGAATTATGTAATGTTTGTTTACTTTTAATTGCAAATTGTTTTGTTAGTGTCATTGGCAGCATGCAGCTTAGCACGCCCACATTATGCTGTCGATTAGTTTTGTTGGTTTTTTTTTTTTGTCTATTTAATTCCTTTGCTTTTTTTCCCCTTTTTTTGTATTGGCAAGTAAATGCAAATTAATTAGCAGCTGTCATCACTTACAGGTTTATGCAAACACAAACAAAAACAACAAAGTGCATGCTTCAGCAATGGAAATGCTTGTTTACAGCTAATTTTAAATAATTGCCAACTGTTTTTAGGGAAACATGCAACTGCTACTGTGCTGCGCTGTCTAAATTATTTCAACGTGTTGTTTTTTTTTTCACGCATCACTAGTTTGGGTTTTTTTCAATCAGGCGCTTACTTGTGGCCAAATCGACAATACAACAACACACAACACAAATTCGACATGCCAGCATCATGCTGCGGCTGGCGCTTACGCATACGCAAGGTTGCCGTGGTTACCAAATACATGTGTGTGTGTGCAACGTCATTTACGTGGCATCGCATTACCTAAAGCCGCATAAATGCCGAAATCAAGCATGACAACCCTCATGCGATATACCTGCAACATCTCGCGGCAGTTTATAGTATATATGCCATTGTGCATGCGGCCAGCGTACCAAATCTGCAACGTTGGCCTAGAACTGGGTGACTTAAGTAGTGCATGCAGTTATGAGCAATTACCGCTTAACCATGGACTAGCTAGCTCCCGGCCTCAACACCATCAGCATTGGCCCAGTAGCTCATGACCAACGCACTTTGCGCTTTGTAATTATTATTAATACATGGCTTCCGCCTGCAAGGACGCGTAGCGCATATAGAAGTCGTTAAGGCTCGATTCACAGCAGCAATGCTCGGCCTGACTGCTATGGTACACTAAACTACATTAAAAACCCTAATTGGCCTAATAATTAACCATACGTTGACGTCTGCGGATGGCTGGCATCGTATACTCATGGCTGGCTACAATAAATCCAATGGCTCCGCTGGCGTCAGCACCGCCGCAGCCTCGACTTGGAAATCAAATTATGTAAACCTTCAAGTTGCTCGTCTAAATTGAAGCAGCTGCAATTACAACGACTCTTTGCCATTCCGTACCGGCACAGATACACACACATACGTACAGTTGGCATCAGTTTCATTTATTTGCCCCTTCCCAACTTCGGCTTGTGATGGTCTGCTTCAGTTGCGCTTCGCTTTGCTTTGGTGTCTTCTGCTTTGGCGATTTTTGCCAACCTAATGTTTACTTTATTCAAATTAATTTACAATGAAGCCACTTTAAGCGGCATACGGACAGACGAACAGACGAGCGGACGGGCGGACGGCCAGTCAGAGCAAAAGATTTGCGTACAACTTCTTGCAATTTGTTTGTGCCGCTGTGTGCCTTAACAAGTGAAATAGAAAACGGCAAAAGTCTGCACAACTTTATTTCTTCATGTTGTTATTGTTGTTGTTATGGTTGTTTTTTTTTTTTTTTGGTTGCTTCGAGTTGATTTTATTTAATTTACGCGAAATAATTCACTATAATTTAGAGTGTGCTTGTGTTGCCATTAAAATAAATTTGTTCCATGCACAATTGCGGCTGGCAGTTGACGTTAAAGTAAGACGCGACTGCGCGCTGCGAGTACGACGTCGAGGTTGGTTGTTGTTGGGCGAAATTGGTGTTGACAAGTTTATTGCTTTGTGCGCCGACATGCACAGTCGCATGCACAGTGCAAAGGTGAAGGCTTTGATTTGTGTTAAATCAGAAAACAAAAAAAAAAAAAAAAAACCAAAAAAAAATCTAGACAAAGACCAAGAGAAATACTTATATTTTTTTGTTTTCTTTTTTATTTTTTTTTTTTTTGGACCACCCAAATTGTGTTAAGTACATGGTAACAGCATTTTTATGTTGCTTTCAAGTCAAATAAATATTTTTAATTTTTTTCCTTTTTTTTATATATTTATTACTTAAAAACTATTGCTTGTGTAACAGGCATGCTATAATTTGAGCCTCGGATGTCGGTGACAGCAAGCCAACGCTGTCATAAATATTCCGTGTTAATGACGATGATGTTGTGCCACTACATTTAATGCATGTATGGGAATCCCACCTAATACCTAAAAATAAGTAACAAATATGTATTACTTAATAATTCCATTACATAAACTGTCGGAACATTCTTCAATGAATTAGTCATTGAGGATGTGGCCGTTAATGGAAGTGAAGGCTAATGGCTGACACCAACGTAAACAATAATATTGATGCAGTGATGCATATCTTAGAACAACTTAAGAAATTACTGATGCAGATATTAAATCGCAATCGTGCAATAGTTTCATCACAGTTCCATCAACTGCTTTAATATGAAATCTTAATTCTAAATGTAGCAAATAAATAGTAACGATTTGTATGCGATCTATATTTATTTATGTATGATATTTACAAAATGATTAATTGTCAATTTAGCGGAAATAAAATGCTAATAGTATCAGCAAACTTAAAACAAAATGCCGCTAACGAATCTCAGTTTATTGATGTGAATTTCCCAAATCTAATTTAGTTCTCATTGTTCAAAAAAAACCTAAGACGAACAACGAATGCTCTGCGGCATATTGAATGTATTTTGAAATTAAAGAGCAGCAGCACAACTTATCAGCATAATAATTAATTCAATTCAAATCATTAAAGCGTAAAAAGTTCGGCATGTGTAATTCCGCAGAAATTACAATGATTTGAGCGAATCAACACAATAAGTATCGCATGGAAGAAATACTCAGAGGCAACCATAAGCATTTAATGGGTAAGTGGGGCCAGAGCCGGCTAGGAATGGCATTTGCATATCCACTGCAAGAACAAATACTCAACTCAATGCGCATGTGTAATTTATTTTAAGCATAATTAAAAGCATTTCAATTGACTTATGACAAAGCATTGACTTTGACATTGGCGGTACATATTCAGCATGATGATGTCGATAGAGAAGATAGCAAAGATGATAATGACGATCATCATCATGATCATCGGCACACATGCACAATGCGCTGCTTACATGGCAGATGTTTAATTCAAAAAAGTAATTGCATGTAAATTGCTTATAAATATAAATAAAAAGCTAACTAACTAGTTTAGTTTATAAAGTTAGATGCAGATGTCCTTCAAAAGCGACTTCCGCAATCGGCAGCGCCTCGCGCCAAGTGCAACGTTGCAACGCGACGCTATGCGGCTACTGCACTTGCAGCCACTTGCACTTTGCTGGACGTGTGCGCCCAAGCCAAGCCATGCCAGGCTAGGCCAGCCCGGGCCGGGCCAGATGAGACCATCTGTTCGCGTGCAATTGCAATTGTGTCTGAGTTGGCCAACAGGTCGCATGATTGATGCGCACACGCGCGCAGCTTGGGTGCCGTTGTTGAGTTGAACGTCGTCGGCGTAGTCGTGTCAATTAACGATTTATATAAATTCTTTTGCAAACGCTAAATGGCAAAAGAGTTGCGAGTATTGCACGTATTTAAGTGTAATGCTCAGCTGTGAAGACTTAGCAATCACCTGCGAAGCTACGTCGCCGCCTGCACTAAAAAAAGATTTTGTAAATTGAGGAAAATAAGCACAGTATGGAAACTATAACTTGAAAAGTAATATGCGCACATGTCCATCGCCCTTCTGGCAGCACTCTCAAGATTTTTCTTAGCACCATGAGCCAAGAGTATAATGTTCTCACGAAGAGCTAAAACAAAAAAGAACGAAGTCTGAACGTGCATTTGTTGTTTTCATTTTTATTTTATTTATATTTTTTTTTTTTGTTATTATTTTTGTTGCTTAGATCGGTCGCCCGTCTGTTGCATTCGCACACTCGCCATGCTCTCATTTAAAATTAAATGGCAACGCGACTGAACGTTCGCTTTTCCACAGTTTCACAGCTCGCCTACATTTTCCGCATTTGGATACGAGCAAAAATTAAACAACGTTTGTGACATTTGCTGGTCTCGATGTAGTAGCTAAAACGCTTTAATAAAAAAAGATTTATTTACTCAGACGCAGCAACCCGAACCACTCGAAATAGAAGAAGACAGTGTAGCAACAAACAAAAAAAGAAAAAAAAAAAAAAAACTTGGAAAAAAATAAAAAAACAGGCTAAATGAAGGCTTAATTGCCAAGTATTGCCCTTTTCAGGCCAAGCGAGCTTAAGAGTTTAAATGAATCAATGGATGTTCTGGTCCATTGCTTTTACATTTTTTTTCATTTTCCTTTTTGTTTGTTTTTTGTTGTTGTTTTTGTTGTTCGTTTGTTGGTTTTGGGCACGTTCTGAATAAATTGTTAAGTTTTAGTTGCTTGTTGTTGCTGTTGGTGTTGTTGTTGCTGTTGAAGTTACACCTGCCCCAGAGCAACAGGCGGCAGCCAGCAAAAGTTGAAATCAGCAACAATGTTTGCCGCTGAATGTCATTCGCGATTTTTATCTAAAACTCAACGTGCAACTTATTCTTGTTGTTGTTGCTGTTGTTGTTATAGTTTTTGTTAGTTCAGTAGTCTGAGCTTTGATTACTATTTGAGTATATTTTAAAACAGAAAACATTGTATACATTTATATTTAATTCGTTTACTATTTTATTTTCATTGACGTTCACTTTTACACCATTTTGCAGAATTAACCTTTGCAAATTGCAATGTTCGCTGTTATTATATAATTGTTTATTTGATATACTTAACAATCGACAATCGATATCACAGATCTGAGCATTCTAATGTTTTTCGTGTATTTTTTTCTTCTTTTATTATAGGCCCTATCACTGGCTGCCATCAGTGCCGGCGTCTATGCGCAAATAGCGCCGGGCTCCAATGCATACCTGCCACCCACGCAGAATGGTTACAACTATCCAACGCCCAATACGCCACTTGTGAGTATTTGTAGCTTTGTTTTATCAAAATCGACAGCAATTCGAGTTATAAAAATTCGAAGTACTCAGCAGAGGCTTATTTTGAATTGATTGAATCAAAGCTTCGTTAATTATAATAATGGTTAACTACTGCAAGCAGCACTAATGGGTATTCGGCCGAGAAAGAGAAAACTCATTTCCAGTATACATACTATGTATGCGTAAGTCAAAGTCGATCAACTGCAGTTTTCTTCTTCTTGTCTTCTTAGCGCATTTGCTGAAGAACGAACATTTAAAAACAATTAAACTCTTAGCGCTCCACCTGAACAAACCGCATCTTGGTCACACAATTTAAAACCTACCTCAGCTTTTAATATTTTATTTATTATTTTAGCCACGCCCCCAAATGAATGAAAACCTGCCATTTCAACGACAACTGATCTTGTCTGAAAAATGCAGCCACAGCTTCATAAGCAAATCAAATTGCAGCCTAATGCCGCAACTTTTGTATTGACAAAGAGGCCATAAACCAAAAAGCCCTTCACTCGAATTTTCTAAACGTTGGCAAAACCTTTCTGCCAGCTTTATCTGCAGCAACCATGACGAAAAGCATTTTGTTAACGTTGACTATAACAGTAATGAAATGCCTGCCGTCAACTTTATTTATTGCATACCCGCAGCAACTTCATGTGGAAATTTTGATTTATTTATATTTTTAAATAAATTTGTTATTTGACTGCAGACGATGACTGCTGCAAGCAGCCTTTAATCACGCTAAAAAAAATGCAAACAATTTCTACTGCAAGAATCTACAAACATCATCAAAATATATTCTATATCATAATCAAAGTATTCTTCTCTCTGATTAAAGAAGGCAACAGTTACTTAAACGACTGTCAAGATGAGGCACATTTTAAATATCTCTAACTAACCATGAACAAACCAATTTCACAGAAACCATCGCCACCTGGTCGACCAAGTCCCGGCCCACGTCCGCCATCAACGCCGCAAAGACCTTCCATACCCGGTCAGCCAGCTGATGTAAGTCAATATAAGAGAACGAAGCATTACAAAGCTCATCTGAAATAATCCATATTCAAACTTCTCTAATCGCAAAACAAGGATCATGTGCACGTGCCCGGCATGCCCTTCGACTTTGAATATGCCGTGCAGGATGCCGACACAGCCAACGATTATGCGCACAAGGCCTCGAGTGACGGCGACGTCGTGACCGGCGAGTACCGCGTGCAGCTGCCCGACGGACGCACACAAGTGGTTCGCTACACGGCAGACTGGAAGACCGGCTACCACGCAGATGTCAGCTACGAGGGAGAGGCACAGTACCCACAGGGACCCAATGGTGGACCACGCACAGGCGGCGGATACAAGTATTAGAACGCGGGCACGGTGGCACATTGCGTGCGAAGAAGGGAGTTGCATATAAAAATTCGAGAAAAACAAAAAACCTTATTTACGATTTTGGCTAAAATTATTTTTAACTTGTTTAAAATAAATGAAATGAAAAAAATATCTATAAAAACTCCAAGGCTTCATTTAAAACTTTTTAACAAGCATTTCATGGTGCTTCATTCAATTTTAGTCAGCCTCCTTTTTACCATGATAGCAAAAACATTCCGCGGCATGTACATATGCACCAGAGAACTGCATTGTGTATGATTGTTCGGATCAATCACTCTTGCTAAAAATGTACTCCATTCAACTCAGCGACCAGCCGCAACATGTTCGCCCAAATTGCATACATGAAGAGAAAATTTTGGTTTTATTCACTCATCAGACGCAACATTTTATTTTCATGTTTGTTCATTCACATCATTGCTTTGTTTATGATTTAATCATGATTTTGAGTTTTGTGTTTAATTCACTTTGTGTATGTGAACTTTGTGTTTTATTGATTCAGTGTGATATGATTTTTATTCGATCTGAATAAACTGCACAAAGATTGGTCGAGTTGCTTGTATAATACATACGCCATGTTGTTGTTTTGTGACTACTTCACGACTCCGCATTTGTTTGGACGATGGAAATGCTAGAAACGATGCACAAATATTGCGAAAATATATTATCGTTTTTATGTACCTATAATTACTTCTCAAATATTTTTAAAGTATACATTGGTTTTTTCTCCGGCTTTACAATTGCCCTTTTAAAATATCCTAAATCTCATTCACAGGTATCAAATATATCCCGAAATATAAAAAATTTTGTTTAATCTTATATAAAAACGTGTCACAGCTTATTTACCGTGCTGCGAAATGGCATTCTTACAAGAGACAACTTATATAACATATATATAAAGGGTGATTCTTAAGCGTAGATTTTTTAAAAATCGAATAAAACACTCAAATTTCCTTAAAATATTCAAAATTTTTATTGTATCGATAAATAGGCTTTTGCCATTTACATTTTAAAGACAACTTCATGTAAATGTTGTCCGCGGCTTCGTTTCAATTGGTCCATTCGGAAGGTCCAATTTTGCGTCATACAATTTTTCAATAAAACAGCGGATTTTCATGGAGCTGTTCTAAGGCCCATTCACCAAACATTAGACGTTCTGGTGGGTCATTCGGCATCAATTCTTGCAGAAGTTGAATTTTATAGGCTTTTAAACCAAAATCGACAAGTAAAATTTTCCATGTGGTTGAGTAACACATGCCCAATTGCTGAGAACCATATGGTCGTAACAAACGGTTCACATTTATCACAGAGCACGAATTTTCATAATAAATTTCAATAAATTGCAATCGTTGCTCATTTGGAAGTCTTTTCATGATTAAATGGCAGAGTATACTGAAAACTTTTCACTTTAACAGATGACCAGTCTGCCAACCTGAAAAACGTAATTCTTAAAAAATCACCCTATATATATATATATATATTTGATCAACAGTCTCTGTGGTAATAGTTTATTATTGAAATTAGTTATACTATTTTTGTGTTTAATAAATTTCGAAAGTATTATTAGCATAATTTATAATAAATTTACAAACATTTCGTAGTTATGTTTCATTTGAGTCTTAAGATATGCATGGCTCTTAGAGGAGTGCTTACAGAACTGTGCTCATAGTCATGCTAAACTTTGAATAGATTGAACTCCGCTACACCAGATCGCAATTTTTATTTTAATGGCAGAGCAGCGTTTACGTTAGCAAAAAGTGCCGCACTGACGATTTCTCACCGATTTGGTGCCGATCGCCATGTAAGAGCTACACTGATGTAGTACATTGTAGACGAATTAGGGTACACAAGGCTTTAGGACCAGCATGGTAATTGCGACAATGAAGATGACGATCATGTTTCCAAACGAACTGTATCTTATTTGGAAGTAAATCCTGATGCCTTTGACTTTCTGGTAGCAAAACGTGTTGAAGTCGCCATCCGACTTTGATAAGCTCGTATCCGGAGCAATCGACTCAGAAAGCAATCAAAACCTTCAGTAGGCTTTTTAGTGGTCATTGTTTTTTTTTTTAAGTCTTTCGAGCAGATAATTTTTCTCGATGACAACAACAAATGTCTGCTTGTGTCTCGCACTGTTAACGGCGTCAATGTCGACATCAAGTGTTTCCTTGCCGTTCGGCTAATTACAAGAATCTTGCTTTAAGAAGGTTGGTCCAGAAAACCAAATTGATTGGATCTAGCGAACTATGCAAAGATACGATATCAGCAAGATTATGATGAGTCGAAATAAATCTCCACTGAGCATCGGTCGACAGCTTTTGTATTTGTGAGACTCGATTACCAACTAAGGCTAATAATATTATCGGGTGCTGCTGGAGTCAATGTAACACGATCTGTGAATCTGCCCATAGTTATGTTCTTATTGGCAAATAATATCTCGATTTTGAGTACAAATTAACGAGTAGGTGTGCTTCGCACAAAACCCATGTAATTGAACTGTGATTGCAATTACTTGTAAGGATTTTCTAGGTACTATTAGAGTCGACGGCGAATTGAGACACCTTAAGTAGTTTTCCATGCTTCATGTAACCCTTAAGGAACTGACTCGTTCTAGTCAAGTTTCAAGAGCCAAATTATTTTAGCGATAATAATTATTCATGATACGTAGCTTTCCAATAGGGTCAAATAACGATGAAGCTGTCTGCACGTATCAAGAGAGAAGGTAGTTTGTCTCGAGGTTGAATCCATGTGACACCGTGCGCGCTCATAATGTCATCTCCGCATACATTCAATTCCTTAACGAATTGGTTTTCCGTTATCTCTAGATGGATAAAAAGCCATTTCACTAGCGGAAAATGGCCACGATGGAGCAACTCAATGACTTGATAGCATCGAAAAGTTACACATTATCGATGGCCAACTTCACAAAGTAAATCATCAACATAAAATGATGATTTAATTAATTATATCATCATCGGCGTTGTTGTATGAATCAATTGTTCCTATTAAACGAAAGAATTTTTGTGGAATGGAATAATCGAAAAACGATTCCTCAGTTTCGTTTTCACTACATTCATTTGACTAAATACTCGCTCTATATCCGCATATTAGACGAAAGAAGAGGAAGCATACAAATCACAAAATTTGCAAGTTCCTTGAATATTTCGTTTCCTCCAGAGTCTCGATAAGCCAATACTTCCACCCAGAACTGAACAGTGTCTATTGGAATATTGCCATTTTTAAATTTTTTTTTTTTTTTTGACATAGTTTTATGTCTATGCTATCGATAACGAATGTCTGTTAAACGACAGTTTAGCAGCGACTTACCAGCGATCAACAGCGGTACAACAGCTACACAACAGCTACAAAACAACTCGCTGTGTGGTTGTTGTTCGCAACAGCAAGACTTAACAGCAGCACAACAGTTTTTTTTTTAATTTCTCAAAAATGTTAGTCACGCCAAAACTGTTTTTTGAATGATTTATAGAACTGACACTTATCACGCAGGTTACCTGTGTGCTAAATAAAAACTTCAATGTTAACTTGATTTCATCTTCATTTAATATTTTTTTTTTTGCATTAAAAGCCGTTGATTGTGATCTAGAAATAATTTGATGTTCTTGTGCATATTTGTCTTGAAGTTTACCTAAATGGTGTTTATGTGCTTCAGTTTAAAGTCAAACACTCACACATATATATGCAATAGGCATGGAGAGGTCCCAATGCTTAAGCTATTGCCACTTTGATTCCCAATAATGTTATTGTAATAGCTTTCTTTGGATAAGCATATCTCAGTTGTGAAATAACAAATGTGATAGTTTTTTTAAAAAAATGTATTAGAAATCGGTTCAGTATATTTTGTTTGAAAGCGTGACAGAAATTTTCGTCTTTAATTTTATATAATTAGTATAGATAAATAAGATTTAATACACAAATCGCAAGGTGGTACGTACAACACTGTTGTTTACGAGTACAGTAAAACGCATGAACAACAACTCGTTTACGTTGCCATGTCCCGTGCCACTTCGCTCGCAGGCTTATATCTAACGAACGCCAAAGGAGACCACACATTCCATCACTACCCTGGTAAAAACAACAAGGAGCTACGTAATAAATTTGCACGGCTTAAAAAGCATCGATTCAAAACAATAGGAGATGAGTGCCGTGATTTCCTCACTAAAGCAACGTCTACAAATTCTTGTTCCTCATACACATTGTGCACATTAAATACGCAATCGTTGCAGGCACACTTGCCCGATATAACTACAGATTATGTAATATCTCATTGTAAACTATTTGTCGCTTTCGGAAACCTGGATCAACAATGATAACCCGCTCGAAATACAAGGTTTTCGAACCATCTCCCGGTTCAAGAGAAACACACAATACGCGCCGGAGGAGTCGTGGTCTGCGAAAAAATCGAGCATATTGGTACATTCCAATCTGTCGAACACCATATTCTCCAATTCGACAAGACTTCGATGAATGTAATGAGGAAATCGACTGACCACGACGGCGTCGATGATATTTGCTCTATCGAAACTGAGGTAAACGGCAATTGTACATTGCTCGTTTCGGTATACATTTCACCAAACACTGCACCTATCAATCTGCGCGATTTCTTTGAAGTTAATCTGCTGGCATACACTCAAAGCAGCGGAGATCGATCGTCAAAAGAAATAATTACCATGAAATTCCCTTCATTCTTTGTGGCAATCTCAACCTCGATCTACGTTCGCCTAAAGGTGCAGAATTCCTTCATTTTCTACGTGACACGTGGAATTTATAACTCAACAACAATCCATCCGTTTTTCTACCACGAGGAATTCAACCAGTATAGACGCCGTGCTTTCACGTAATATAGACCATCTTGAGACGAGACAATACATATCGTACTTTAATACTGATCGACCCCTTTTAACTATTTCCTCACAAGCTACTGTACCTGACAACAATAACTGTTTACTTAATAAAGAATAAAAATATTACATTCAAATATAAACATAAAACTATTAGGTCTTGGAAGTAATTCGTAGCGTTTTATAAAAGATGACGTAGGTAGTACTGTATTCCTCTTGTACCGATAGTAATTTATTTATCGTAAACCAGCTGATATCAGGTGTGATCGCCATTATTTTTATATTTTAAAAACGTAAACAGCGACACTGTGATTAATTAAAAATGTCAAAATCGGTGCCAAATAAAGTGTTTTTGCGAGGAGTTTTGCTCCATTATTTTCATATGGGTAAAACCGCTGCCGAAAGTCATCGGATTCTGGTGGAAGTTTTTACGAGGTCACTGGTGATGAAAAATGGATCCATTATGACAATCCCAAGCGCAGAAATTCATGGGTAAAGCCCGATCAGCCATCAAAATCAGTGGCAAGGCAGAACATTCATGGATCCAAGCATCTGCTCTGTATTTGGTGGGATCAGAGGAGAGTGATTTATTACGAACTCCTGAAACCAAATGAAACCATAACTGGAGATCGCTACCGACTGCAGTTGATACGTTTGAGCCGTGCATTAAAAGAAAAACGGTCGGAATAAAGTGAAAGACATGACAATGCTCGTCCACACGTCGCAAAACCGGTAAAAATTATTTGGAAACGCTGAAATGGGACGTTCTACCTCACCCGCCGTACTCTCCAGACATTGCACCTTCAGATTACCATCTATTCCGATCGATGGGTGGAAGTTCACTTCGTATGAAGATTGCCAAAAATGGGTCGATTTATGGATTTCATCAAAAGACAAGGAGTTTTTCAAGCGCATTATTCGTCTCTTGCCTGAAATATGGCAGAAAGCAGTATAAAGCGATGGAAAATATTTTGAACGAGGTATTTTTTGTACTCGAATCAATATAAATCATTTTTTTTAATTAAAAAAAAACCCTACGAATTTATTCCAAGATCTAATATGTTATAATGTATTTGCGTGCAGCGCAAAAACCAGCACCTGTCAACAAGTGTTGTCCCTTTCTTTAATTTTAATTTTTAAAACATTGTAAAATTTGTATAATTGTATCCTTCTTAGCAGCAATCACAATTTTTCCCACTGAAAAGACACTTATTTGTTGTCAAATATCCACATTTTCAGGAAGCCTTAAGTTTAAAAAAACACAAAACCTCAGTTGTTTCTAAATCAATAACGAAATCATCACAAAATAAATATCTTTGGTTGACTTGTTTTAATTTTCAAAAAAAAAACTAAAAAAACCAAACGAAATTGAAACAACAGCTAGATTTCCCGTTTCACATTTTTCCCCGCTATGACGTGGAGGAGAATTGTTGTGGCAGAAAAACGAAAAATCTATGAACGAACTTCGCACATTAGCACCCAACAGAAATAGTTGGAAATCCTTTGTCAATCATCAATGTGAATAGACTAAGTTTATAATTTTAAAAAAATTTTAATACGTCAATAATAATAATTAATAAACTTAAACATTATGTGAAAATCAACTGAAATGTAAAAGCCCCATTAATTCATATTTTTCTTTTTTAAACCTCGTTAAATTGAAATCTCGATAATTCGAAAACCCCTCTAATTCGTAAAAAATGCTGTTCCCGTGCCATTTCGGGTTATCGGGATTCGACTGTATTTTCGTTTCCTTTTATGTAGGTAAAAATGAATAAAAAATCAAATAAAGCAAGCAAAGTCGATTCATTTCCTGGAAGAGTACAAAAACTATAGATGCTTATGGGATCGGGAATATATATTCAGAACAGAGTGTACGGTGGAAGTATATATTATATAGAAAACTAATACTTTTATTGGTACAGCAGGGCGATCATTACCCTAAATGCAAAACCAAAGCACAAGCGAAAATGGCACTAACGGATGGTTATAGAAGAGCAATTAGAAAATGAAAAGATAAGTAGACCTCCAGAGCTCCTATAAACAGCGGCACGGCTTGTTGGTAATGGCGAAGTGACTTATTCAGTGACGTATATACACTACAGTATCATGAACACATTAGTTACACTTACTACCAAACCCAGTACATCAATGAAAACAAGGTGTTAATTAGAAAACGCAAGAGAAGGACCGAAATAGAATGTATGTTTAAGCAGATAAAGGAATCGGACAACGCAACTGTCGAACTTGCAAAAGAAAAGAATACGGAACTAGCTACCTTACAGTCTGCAAAAGGCAAAGGAAGTGGACCAATTTACAAGCACAAATTTCCAGATTGGGAAATAATTGGAAAACATACGAGAAAAATTGTGAAAGCTAAACTATACCATTTTCATTTCAAAATGAGAGAAGTAAACTTCAATTTGAGAATAGTAAACTTCAATGTGGAATAATACACTTCAATATGAACTTTGTAAACTTAAATATGAGAATAGTAACCCTTGTGATGGTTTTTCAATACATTGTTTCAATTTTACAGCACAATAAAACTAAGAACCCCATAGAACGAAATCATGTATCATCAACAATAATATAAAATAACTTTTTAACATAAATTTAAATATTTATTTGCTTAAGCAAAGCTTGCCAAATTAATAGAATTCCTACCAAGACGAAGAAAAACAACACAAATACTGATTTTAAAAAAATCGATCCAACAAACAAAAATGAAATAAAATACTACAGCCAAACCACAAATATAATTCACAAAGAAAAAGAAGTTTAGACTTCAAACAAGCAGCAAACTATTTGCAATAGATGTGCATAAGGGAAAAAACGAAGTTTAAAAAATATTTTATTCTAAAAAAAAATATTTTGGACAATAAACACTTGGCCTACTAATTTGAAAGAAGCAAACTGCTTACACTGCACTGAGTAGCAAAAAAAAGAAAAATATTGAGATTAATTTTAACGTGCCCTCGCGTACAACTAGATATTATTTTCCTATTAGACTAAACATCATCATCTTTCTTACTACATGATCACTTTTATGTTATGATTTTGGCTTATAACTCTATTATTTATTTTCTAACATAGCCTCTTCTCACACTTTGGAATCTCTTCTTAAATTGAATCTTATTTTAATTTTTACTATATATATTTGTATTACTTATAATTCAGTTTTTTAATTTTATTAATTAGTTTTTGTATCTTCTAGTACTAATAAATTTTGTTAAGTAGATAAAGCAACTGTTGACCATTATCGGTCGTAGCTGTGGAACAGACACTAGGTCTGAGTGAGAACCAATTTTTTGGGCAACATATTATTGTATCTTGAATTGTTAACTTCCTAGTTTTATTTTTTTCAGGTTCTTAGTCACCCTTAATTCTTATAATTATGATTGAATCTATTTTATTTATTTATTTAGCGTCCTAATTGGCGAATAAGCTTCAGCGATAAGCAAACGCGTATCACCGCCATTCTTCTCTTGATATTCCTACACGAACTGTCCCCAATCGTAGATCAACAACACCGTCCCAAGCATGTCTTTTGTACAGATGGGATCGTGATACTCAACCATTCGGATCAACGGGCCGGCGCAGATGCTTTTCAATCTTTTTTGTACAGCCACTGTTAAGGAGCAGAATTCTATGAACGGTATGACAACACTAACAGAAACGGTTTCTGCTTCAGTGAACCGACCCTGCTTTACCTTGCTAAGCAGTTAATGCGCACAAGTAACGCTGCATTACCTTTTCTTTATCTTTGGCAAGCAGACTGCGACAGCAAATAAAAGCTGTTCCGTGAAACAATTTGAGTAAGCAGTTAAATATTTTCAATAGATTGTGTAATATACTTAACAGTTTATTATACTTCTTCTTTTTACAAAATAACTTAAAAGTAATTATTCACTTCTCTTTTATAGTATCCTTACTATTTTTGCTATTTAGTTATTGTTGTTCTAATTTTAAACCATCTTCAGTTTTTTTATGCACTTTCCTGTTTTATGCACTTTTTGGATTCTATTATTTAGTTTTAAAATTAATTTATATCATGCTTATAACATACTTTTTTAATTGCTACTACATATTTTTGTAATTTGTGTTTAATAACGTTAGTTTTATTATATATTTTACAAGAAATCTGATTGTTTTTGTTATTCAATTAAAATACAACTAAATAAAAGTCTTGCTAATCTCTGCGCAAAAACTTAAAATTCAATATGATGTAGAAAGGGGGACAACAAATGTTTTGATTTTGTTTGTTTTAAATTAATAAAATTAATTTAAAATAAGAAAAAATGAGATAGGAGACATTGAGTATATTATAACATTTTTTTTTTTAAATTCAAGCGGGAAACAGCTTTCACTGCTGTTGCGCTTAATTTACTTGTTTATGGGTTTTTTGTTATTGTTTTGAAACTTTCTAAAAGTTAATAAAGAAAAAAACGATTAAAATTTGTCTTATAGTTGCCAAATATTTATACTATGCTGCTGCATGCTTATAGTAAATCTATTGTTTACGGCACACCCTCCGGACAACTGCCGCTTCAATACTCGGCTCCATTGCCATTTTGCTGCAGCTGACGCACCGAGCGCCTTCGCGTGAGTATACGTGCGGGTGTCGTGACTACGGAGCCATCTAACTGCTGTTGCTGCTGCTGTTCCAATGTTGTGCCGACAGGCATCATATTCACATCCGTCGTTGTTAGTAGACCAACATTGTTGGTGCTAGCAGCTCCAAATTCTTCACTTGCCATGCCAGCTACCGCGTTGTCCACCACGACAATGCCTCCGAGTGGAGTGCTATGCTGTACGACAACCATACTGCCACCGGTAACAGTTGAAGTGACATTCGGGGTCGTGGTATTGTTGGTGCTGCCGATGCCGCCCAACAAAGTTTGGTTATTACCCAACAAAGGTTGGTTATTACCCAACAAAGGTTGGTTATTACCCAACAAAGGTTGGTTATTACCCAACAAAGGCTGGTTATTAGAACCAAGTATACCAACCCCGACGCCGACGCCAACCACTCCCACACCGATACCAACACCTACACACTCATCCAGCTGTGAGTTCCGGCGTGCCGTGATGCCACGCAACTTGGACTTCTTTGGCGGCAATGTACGCGGCGTGCTAACCTCGCGCGGTGTAGTGACCAAGTTTGTTGCCGTATTATTCGACTCGTCAGCCATGTAACTGGTGGTGGTGGTATTAGCGTTAGTGGTACTGATGCTAATATCCTCCTCGAAGGCCCGCTTGCGCGCCAGACGGTTACACTTGTTTCCACTGCTGTTTTGGTTGTCATCGACTGTGAGGGACAGGGGCTGTTGTTGGGGCTCTTGCGACATGTGCGCTAACGGTGGTGATTGCGGCGGCTGCTGCTGCTGCGCCTGTTGTTGTTGTGCTTCGTTGCCATTATAGTAATCGTGTGCGCTCGTCGTTGTGTTCGTTGTCATTGTTGTGTTTAGTGTGTGTGTCAGGGTGTTGCTGCTTGCCACTTGCAAGCATTCGTTTTCATCGATGGTCTCCAGTTTAGTCATAGGTGGTTCATATTTGTTGCTATAGTCGTTGTTCATTGTAAGATTCTCAATGACGCCGGTAACGGCGTACCCATCGCCATTCAGGTTGTTGCCGTTATTATTCATTTGTTCCAATGCGGCTGCGTCGTCATCATTCTCCATTGGCACACCATTCTTTAAATGATAATTTTCCTTTTCAAGAGACTGCACGCGATCACGTGTTGTCTTCAGTTCCTGCTGTAAGAATAATATGGTACTCTGCATCCCCTCAACATCTTCGTCCAATTCCTGTAGGAAATCATCCAATTCTAATAAAAAATAGAAAATAAAATATTAGTTGAGTCAACCGCATATGTAAAGTGAAAGAACTAACCTGATTGCGAGAACTTAACCTCCTCGCTGAAAATCTTCTGCGTGCCCACTTCAGTTTCCAACTTAGCTAAACGTCCATTAGACGTCATTTTGCCAAGTTCCTCGTTTTCTTGATACAGTAAACGGCACTTTGCCATCAGGCGTTTGCCCGTATTTGAATCTGGCGTGAACTTCCATGCTGCAAGTTCGTTTTGTGTCTCCTCCAATCGCAACTTACTGCTGCTAAGCTCACGTCGAAATTTATCAAATAGCAAATTTATAGCCGGGTCCAAGAGCGCCTCACGCGCTAGGCAAGGCTTTGTTGCCTTTTGAATTTTGAACTCAGAAATCTGATTTTGCTATTGAACATAAGAAAATTATTGTTGACGCAAAATGTAATCGATGTGATGTGTGGTGCAACACCTGCTGTTCTCTACTTACCACATACTCTTGAAATTGTTGTTCCTTGTTTGCTAAACGACGCGTAAGTACCCTCTCACGCCGTTCCGCTTCCGTCCATAGCTCACCCAGACGCGATTGCTCCAATTTAAGTTTCTCAACTTGACCTAAGTGCAAAAAAGGAGAAAAAATACAGCGTTTTTAATATAAACGATAACACGACATTAAAATTTAGGCAGTCTGGGAGCGAGGGCGAGCAGGCAGGCAGACAGGCGTGTTTTTACGCCAGTTGTGAGTCTTTTTCATAAAATTATACGAGTCCATATTTTTAAAGATTTTTTTTTACTTTAGCATTTTGTATATATGTATTTTTTTTTTATAAATTATTTTTTGATGTTTTAAATATGAACTTAATACGAAATCATACCAATAAAACATATTGCAGCGCAAAGTGTCTGCAATTAAAATTGCTGAGTGCGTTCAATTTCATCTTCTTCATCATCTTCATCTCTTTGCCCCTTTTCAGCATATGTATATGTAGGCACTCTCTGCGTCTTGTTATTTTGTTAATTTTCTGTTTTCTTCTGATTTTCTGGCGCGTGATGTTCGCGTTAATCTCATATACTTTTAAACACTGCGCATTTCTTCGTTTTTACACTTTAGCATACAATTTGCTTTGCCATTTCTTTATACTTATATAAGCATATATACATGTATATATATATATAAATATATATATACATTTTTAAGGCCACATGCTTTGATATTTTCAAACAATTCAACAAACACTCTCAAAACTGAAAAACGCAGAAGAATTTTGTTAGCAAACAATTGAAAAACACTTCAAAAACTCGACGCGCACTTTTTTACATTTTTTCTTTCATTTTTATTTTCATTTTGTTTTACTTTATACATTCGTATGTAAATAAAAACTCAATTTTTGTTTAATAAATAAAATAAATGAATTTCGTTTTATTTCTCTAAACACTCCTACGAAATTTCTTCTTACTGTGCATTCATAAAGTTTACTGACCTTTTAATGGTTATTCTTTGTTTTGTTTTTTTTTTTTTATCATTTGTTTAGCAAACAGATTTTTAATTATTTATGTTGTTTATTTAATTTAAATATTAATAATTTTTAACAACTAAATTTACCTATACTTTTTATTGTTTCTTTTTTATTTTTCTTGCGCGTAAACAATTTCAGTTCAGTGCTTAGTAGACTTGATAAGAATTTTCCTTTAATGATTATAACTTATGTATAGCAACATTTTATTGAACAAGTTATTGTTTAATGTTCTCGACTTTTACCGTATCCAGGCTACTACAAAATATTTGAGAATAGGAATCGAATTTTTATCATTGTAAATTATTTAAAACAAGTTTTATATCTTCCTCTAAGTTAGTTCCTCTTGTTGGGAAAAAGCATTAGATCTTTTTTATACCCTGTACCAAAAAATGGTAAAGGGTATATTAAAGTTGTGCAAATGTATGTAACAGGCAGAAGGAGGCGTGGCAGACCCCATAAAGTATATATATTCTTGATCAGCATCGAAAGGCGAGTCGATCTAGCCATGTCCGTCTGTCTGTCTGTCTGTCTGTCTGTCTGTCTGTCTGTCTGTCTGTCCGTCCGTATGAACAAACGGATCTCGGAAACGGTGAGACCTACAACCACCAAGTTTGCACGAAGACTCTCTCAATCCATAGGCATAACAAGTTTATTTTTTTTTTTCGATATTCGTCCTATAACATATAGCTGTCATAGGAACGATCGGATGAAAACCCACATTTAGTAACAAAAACCTATTCGTTTTTCAAGATATCTTCACCAAATTTTGGATTTAAAAGTTTTAGCTAATGACCAATTACATATCCCAATACTATGTCTATCGGTTTACTATATCATATAGCTGTCATAGGAACGATCGGCCGAAAAACAACATTTACTGCGAAAAACTTTTTTGTTTATTAAGATATCGTTACCAAATTTTGGATTTAATTATTTTAAGTAATACCCAATCATATTCCCGAATATAATAAATATCGGTTTACTATATCATATAGCTGTCATAGGAACGATCGGCCGAAAAACAATATTTACTGAGAAAAACTTTTTTGTTTATTAAGATATCGTTTCCAGATTTTGGATTTAATTATTTTAAGTAATATCCAATGATATTCCCGAATATAATAAATATCGGTTTACTATAACATATAGCTGCCATAGGAACGATCAGCCAAAAATGGGTTTTAGCTAAAAAAAAAAATTTTTTTTCTTGAGATATCTATACATAATAAATATAAAATATTAATGCAATAAAAAATATATATTCAGTTTTGGATTGGGTACAGGGTTTTCTATAGTCGGTTACGCCCGACTATAGCCCTGCCTTTCTAGTTATTTTTTAGATTTCAACGTCTAAAACATGGTTCTAGTAATAGTTTCTCTTGCAGTTTTCATTTAGATTAAATATAAATTGGTTAATTGCTTAATTCATCGCATTTTAAGTTTAATTTAATTATACAATCGAATTGCGATAAACCGTATACCCTAAAACCGAAAACTCCAATAATTCGTTAACCTTGAAAAAACCTCGTTCATTCGTTAAATTTCCATACATTTTGGTCCCCTAGTTAATTCGTAATTTTTTTGGAAATTCAACGAATATAAAACCTCTTATAAATTGTAATTCAATTTTGAAACCTTTTATAATTCGTAATGCAGAACTTTTGACAAAACAAAAATCATTTTCAGTTTAACTACCGTTAACTTTTTTAGACAACTTTGTCACCTACATGTCGTACATTGTTCTCTCCGTCTACATTTCACAAGAACCATTGCACACAAATTCCTCTCACAAAACACATTTATTGTCCCCGGCTACAATTCACAACAACAAGTTCAACGAATTTGTATGCAACTGTTGTTGGAAAAGCAAATGTGACAAAGCACACAACCAAATTAATACAAAGAGTAGAAATGAATGTTTGCTTATCTCATTCAACCGTACCCCGATAGGCCGAAAGCCCCCCTAATTCGTAAAAAATGTTTTTCCCGTGCCATTTCGGTTGCTCGGGATTCAACTGTATATACTATAACAACGCTGTCATATAATAAAGGGTCTCTCATTTGCGACTTGACAACTTCAAACTTTCGGTATGAATGAACACTTAAACTGATTACCGAACTGTGAATGTCAGCATATTCAGTAAAATCAACATTTTCATCAGGGGGAAGTACATGAATGAACAACGTTTAAGAATAATTAAAATTTACGATCAAAAGTCCGAGTCGGTGGTCGCAACTTTAAGAGTATTAACGCCAATTTCTGGCAGTAATTCTCGTCCCAGTAGACAAGCAATTCATAGCGTAGTAAAAAAATTTAAGTCAGAATATTTGCTGCTTGATGTTGCCGTGTGGAGAAATATTGCTGCCGGCAATGTTAGAGGAGCTCAGAACCAATATCGCAAATTTAGCCGAGTCATCGAAAATTGGGTTCAACGTATCGACCGCTGCAACTGTTCCTGTGATGGACATATCGACTTAATTGAATACCACTCATAAATGTTTTGATAGTACTTCAAAGCCAATAAAAAAATTATTGATATATCTTAATAATATGTGTCAAGAAATTAATGAAATATACTTATCGTTACACTTTCGAAACGACGATAAAATTAACGCAAAAATAATGAAAAAGAAAATAATCGAACTATCAGCTCAAAGTCATAAAATGTCTGAATGTCTGAACCGGAACTTGAACCGAACTGTTTCTTTAGTGTCCTTTTAAACCGGCTCAATTCATAAAAGATGAACGGTTGTTTTTAAATGCAATGTTTCAAATTTTAAGTATAACGTATTTTAAACGAAATTGAAACCGGTCCAAATATTACGAATATTAAATATGTTAACAATTCTATAGAGTCAATAAATTGCCAGATAGCAAATATGCTTTGAAATTCTGGGAAATATATCATTGTTAAGTCCTAAATAGTGTAATATAGTTGCCAAAGGAAAGATCGGCAGAAAAACCACATTTACTAACAAAAACCTTTATGTTTTTCAAGACATCGTTTATTATTATTTTATTTTGTGGATTTATAAGTTCTAGATGGTGTCCAACTATACAACTCAATATTCTTTACATCGTTTCACTATACACTATAGCTGCCATAGGAACGATCAACCGCAAAACTACATTTACTGAGAAAAACTTTTCGTTTAAGATATCATTACCAAATTTTTGATTTATTAGTTCTAGATAATACCCAATCATTTACTTGAAAATGATAAATATCGGTTTACTATAACATATAGCTGCCATAAAAACGATCGACCGAAAAGGAACTTTTACTGAGAAAAACTTTTTTTTTATAGAAAAAGTTGCCAAATTTTGGATTTGATAATTTTAGGTAATATCTAACCATATATCTGAATATGATAAATTTTTTTTTCTTATCGATACATAATTAGTACAAAATATTAAAGAAAAATTAGAAAGGCAGGGCTACAGTCGGGCGTAACCGACTATAGAAAACCCTGTACCCAATCGAAAACTGATTATATATTTTTTGTTGCTTTAATATTTTGTATTCATTACGTAATGATATCTCAAGAAAAAAATTTTTTTTTTTAGCAAAAACCCATTTTTGGCTGATCGTTCCTATGGTAGCTATATGTTATAGTAAACCGATATTTATCATATTCGGGAATATAATTTTATATTACTTAAAATCATTAAACCCAAAATTAGGTAACAAATAAACAAAAAAGTTTTTCTCAGTAAATGTTGTTTTTCGGCCGATCGTTCCTATGACAGCTATATGATATGGTAACCCGATATATATTATATTGAGATATGTAATGGGGCATTAGCTAAAACTGTTAAATCCAAAATTTGGTGGAGATATCTTGAAAAACAAAAGGGTTTTTGGTACTAAATGTGGGTTTTCACCCGATCGTTCCTATGGCAGCTATATATTATAGGTCGAATATCGAAAAAAAAAATTAACTCGTTATGCCTATGGATTGGGAGAGTCTTCGTGTAAAATTTGGTGGTTGTAGGTCTTACCGTTTCCGAGATCCGTTTGTTCATACAGACGGACAGACAGACGGACAGACGTACATGGCTAGATCGACTCGCCTTTCGATGCTGATCAAGAATATATATACTTTATGGGGTCTGCCACGCCTCCTTCTGCCTGTTACATACATTTGCACAACTTTAATATACCCCTTACCATTTTTTGGTACAGGGTATAAAAAAACATACATATATAGTATTTTGGATAGGGTACAGGGTATTTTATAGTCCGGTGCGCCCTACTATAGCCTCTCCCTTTCTAGTTTGTTGTTGCTTTGGCTTCGCTGTTGCTAATGAATATTTTCAGTCAAAGGAATTGTGTAGTCGAAATATTTCCGTTACGATGAATTCTACTGAAAACATGATTCGGATTACAGAGTATGAAAATAACCTTTCAGATTACGGGATTTTCGGATCAGCGAGTAGTAAGGATTTGCACGGACCGTGTTTAGTGATTCAAAATTGTATTCGGGCCTAAGCTAAAAGCCCGATAAGCCCGGAAGATACTAAATATTCTCGAACTCGATTTACACTAAAACAACGAGCGAACGCATTTTTTCTACGTCAGGAAGCATTTTGAACGAGAAGCGCACCAGGCTCTTAAATTCTAATTTAAATAAAATTATATTCCTATATATATATAAGAATTTGTAAATGTTTTCGGTAAATGTATTCAGATTTAAGAAAATATCATATTAAAATATATGTATTCCTAAATAACACTTCTCATATATATTAGAGAGGGCCGAGCCGGTCCGGGCCTTTTGTAAATATGACCGTGCTGGACCGAGCCGGGCTTTAAAATTTGGTTGTGTGTTCGGGCTGGGCCGGGCCTTACAAAGGAGGCCCGCGCCCATCTCTAGCGACTCTAATTAGATTATATGTAAGAAAGCTATCCTTATGAACTTCTTTACAACAATCTCTTTTTTATATTTCTAACTTTGTTATTTAGGATTGTAAAGCAACATATTAGAAACATCGAGAATATTTTTTTGCAAGCGCACATACTTTACTTTTTCCAGAATTCATTACTAAAACCAATATGACTTGGCATCCAACCACCTTATGAGATAGGCGCGGGATAATCTTAAGCCAAACAAACATTCGACAAAAATTGGTATTTATAAATATATTAATTCTACAATAAACTTAATTGCTTTGAAAGTTTTACTTCATGAAAATATATGAAGCATGATCCCAATAATAAAACTACTTATTAGAGTCGAACTTCTCTTGACAACTTGTTAAAGGGAAGTTCGACTGTATATACAGAAAATCCCGCGCAAATTCCTTATTCTGTCAACATTAATTGACTAATATTTTAAATATAGTAAAGAATTAAGTGGTGGGTTGCCAACGCGCTTCAGTTACTTAGGAAAAATTCTCGGAAAATTTCATTTTTACATGTATATTTTCTTAAATAAGTTTCTCGGTTAAATACAAAAAAATCAAGTATAACCCAATCAATTGTGTCTGCATAAAAAAGTGTGGAAAAACGATTGGACCGTGTGAGGAAAGAAAATGGGGACAAATGGAATTACTAAACTAGTGCATGCCAAAATCAAGAAATATACCCCCTTGCAAGGTTTGCACACTTCAACGTAACCTTTGATGTGATAACAAATTCCAAAACTAATTTTTTAATTTAATATTTTATTGAGAAATTAATTATGTTATTAGCACTCTGACTTAATGAGCTCTACATTAAGCTGGGCAATCGTATATAAATATTCTTTTTCATTGGTTACTAAGCGAATATTTGTTAAATTGTTAAATTTTTTTCATATATTTCTTATCTCTTCATCGAAATTGCTTTGTAAAAATTCGCGCCAAAAATTAGAATACCAGCTCTGAACTAAACTTGCTTTGTTTTTCAATTTATTTAAACGAATTTTATACCATACAAAGACCGTTTTGCATTGGTGTATCTTTTTATTATACTCTTTATATAATGTGCGTTAAAATGTGTGTTAACTAGTTAAATAAGGGGAGAACCAAGATTTGAAACGAAACTAAAAATAAATAAATAAAACGTAAAATATATGTATAAATTATTCCTTTACTATAATTTGTTGGATATTTTTTTCGAAAAATCTATTATTTTAGCTTAAGCGACGAAAACTTGTTTCTGTTTTATACACATGATTTTTTTCCGGTAGAAATTGAGAGCGTGCGCGAGAGAGCAAATAAGTGTGGGCGCGACATACGTGCGGCAATGCACGGCGGTAAAGCAACAATTGTTGCCATCAATGCATGGTCGCATTTCTCTTTTATTATATTTGTTTGTTATATGAATGTATAAATATACTCGTTATTGTAATTTTTTTATTAACGAAGGAGGTCAAACAACATTTACGTTGTTTGGTGTGTGCAAAGAGGGTAAAAGAGCGTGCGAGCATTGCTCATTTATGTGTATGTAAAAGAGCAAACGAATGAAAAATAATTTGAGGGAAACATACGAACGAAACGAATGAACAAAATCAAAAACAGAGTTGTCAAACCGCACAAAATTAAAGCACTTTTGGTTTAATATTTTTTTTCTTGCACTTTATAGCATATTTTTCTTGCCTTTTAAATGTTTATATGTCGGCACTTTTTCTTTAGAGCATATAATAGCCCTTTCATTAGCATGTTCATTTTTTTCGTTTTATATTAAAAGCAACTTTTTCTTTGCATTCACTACATCACATCATAATTTTTAAAAATTTTTTTATATATTTATTAATACTTTTAAATGATTTTTTTTTTCATCATATTTTCTTTTTATTCTTTTTTTAAATACCTATTTTCTTTTTTAACAACTGTAGGTTCTTTTTTATTTGTATGTATTTTTTCACATCACATTTGTTTTTTAATTGAAAACCGCTGGGTTTTCTTGTTTAAGTTATAACCGTTGTATTTTTTGTTTTTTTTTCTTTTATCATATATTAATTTATCGTTATAACGAATTACTTAATTAGGCACCGCACATTTAATATAAATAAGTAATTACTGGCCTAAAGGAATCTTAAATTAAATAAAAGTAGTATAAAAAAAGTCAAAAAAGAGTGTTCGCTCCAAAGTTTTTCACGTTGAGTTCTTTCAGTGTTTTTCATTTAACAAAATTCTTATTTTCTTTTACTTATGTTGTAGTTTTGCACACAGCTGTAAAATTAAAAGTTAAAAAAAAAAAACATTCCCCAACTATAGTCGACTCGACAACCCTGTGAACACAAACTAAATATTTTTCGAAAAAACGATCGAAATAATTATGTATGTATGTAAAATGCGCACAAAACACTGCGAGTCGTTTAAATTATTTCATGTATGTTTATATATATATACTTTAATTGTATCATTGTTTCTTTTCGTTTCTTTTTTGTTTTTTTTTTTGTTTTTGGTCATTATTATTGTAATAAAAAAATACCTTCGAGTAAACGTTGGCGCTCTTCAGCGGCGGCAGCTGCTTCGGCAATCTGCTGCGATTTCTGTTCAAGTTGTTGCTGTTGTTGTTGTTGTTGCGCTTGTTGATCATGAAGGTGGTGTTGTTGTTGTTGCTGGTGGTGATGGTGTTGTTGATGGTGATGGTGGTGATGATGATTATTATGCGGATGATGATGGTGGTGGTGCGAAGTAAATTGCTGAGCTGACGTTGTTGGCTCCTCGGAACCAGATGGAGTTGGTGATGCTGGACCTGACGGAGGTGCACCAGCTGCCACGCCGCTACCACCAACACCACCACCGACTATATGCATGCTTTGTTCATATTTTGCAGACATTTTATCGTAATTGTTCATCAAAGGTCTTTGATCGTCCAAAGTCATTGCAGCGACACTCATAACTCAAAATACTTTTCGTTTTTGAAATATTTTTTTATTTTTGTAGTTCCTTGCAGTACAGCTAACAGAAAAGTAAGGAGCTTCTATGAGAAGCCACGCATTGATTTTTATCTTCTCTTTCCCTACTTAAATCTTTTTTCCGCCACTACGTTTTCGTTTTCTGCTTTTACTGTTGCTTCGTCGACTACCTACTTTTGCTTACAACAACAAGTCAAGCCAAGCAGGCAAGCAGCGACGTTGACAGCGACGACGACGTCTTCGATTTTTTCTTTTTTATTGCTTTGCGATACGATTTTCTGCACGCAAATTTAACACATTTCCCAATAATCTGCGCACTTTGGATATTTATTTCTTTATTATATGTTCATTTAATAACACTTTTACATATTTTTTATGTATGCGATTGCACTTTTAAATACTTTTTAGTGAATTTTCACGGAACCAAAAGATTTTACGTCGCGTCACTTGACGAACTACTAATTCAATATGGAGTGCAGTGTTGTTAACAATAACTAATAAGCTTGCAGTAGAGAATGGCGTCGCAAGATGTGAATGACTGAAAATATTTTACAGCACTAAAATACTGCACTATATTTTGTATTTAATAAAAATAAAAATAACATACACGGCATAATGTTCTCATTGACTTGGGTTTAATTAAGCACCTTATAATAAAGGTTTTAGTTTAGTTTTAGTTTTAGCAGGTCATCTGTTTATTGTGTCTAATTAAATAGCTGCTTGCGTAAAGTGTGAGCGGGACGATTCTATATACATAAAAATGTATTCAATATGAATGTACTTACATACATACATACATATAAATATGTATACATTATGTTCGCCTAATCTGCCGTTATTGTTTAACAATATAATTGTAAAGTTGTTAATAGTTTACCTCCGCTAAGTAACTGCTAATACGGTAATTGTAGGTAAAGGTAGGAAAATTAGCAAGATCTTGAAAGTAATTCCAAATAAAACTCCTTTTTATTACATGACAGCGAATTGCCCGGCATGCAATCGTGGCTACAAATAATTTAGTCGGAAATTTATGCCAGATGTAGATTAAAGTGCAGGCCACACAGTGCCGTCGGTTGCTGCACAGCTTAAGGAAACTTTGGCAAACATCTCGCATACGCTAATATAACGCATTATGATATAAAGTCGAACTTCTCTATTACGAACTCTGTACAACAAAGTTTTCTTTATAACGAATTAATTTCTAGAACACTTAAATTTCGTTAAATTTTCAGTATGTTTTGCTGTCCTATAAGGAGAATATAGCGAATTTTCCTATACTAAGATTTTTTTTACGACCATAACTCAAATTCTCATGCGTTTTCAATCTCTCTATAACGAATTTTATTTTAATTTTTGTTTCTTACCAAAACAAACGTAAAAATGTATTTAGGGGAAGTCCCGAATTATAAATTTTATGATAAAACACGGTAAACAGAATATCATCCCTAGTTATGTTTACATCAGTTCTGTTTGCAGTTGATGAAGAGGCTGATAGCAAGCAAAAGGTTGAAGCGTAATTGCATTTCGCTGGTGCAAAAACTTATGATAATCAGTGAAGTTGAAAAGCGCATTGTTAAGAAAAAAGTAATAGCCGTGCAATTTGGAATTTCCTCAACTGAAAATAAAAACACAACTTTTTCAAACAATTCTACATTATGAATTTTCTATATTACGAAGTTTATTTTTGAGATTCTTATAGAGATTCGCTATATAGAAGTTCGACTGTACATAGATAGATATATAGCGTTTCACCGGCATAATTTCGCATTTGTTATTAAGCCTGTTACATCTTATAGATTCCTTATCAAGGCATTATTGAATTCTATGGAGCTTATTTTTTATATTGCGTGGACTCATGTGGTTATTCATAACTTTGACTTGTAGGCTGACGGCAATTTCTGCTTGGGCATACAGTCAGTCAATAAAATTCTGGCACTCTATTTTTTAAGGCTTAATTTAAAATTTTTTGTTAACATTAACTTACATATACAATTATGATACCATTTTAATCAAGAAATTCTTAAATACTTATGTATTTAAATACAAAAAACTTATGATGTCATTATTGGATTATATGTTATATAAGGAAAGCAAATGTAATATAAAAAAAAAGTAATGTGCTTCAGCCATATAGCACACTATTGAAGTGAAACTGCTGCACAAAATGTTAGGAATGAAGATTTAGTTACTATGTATATGAAGTAGGAAAGACACAAAGCAATTCACTATTGCACTCCATTGTCACCGGTGCATAGTAGTAGAACATCGGCAATAATAATTACAGAAATCATTACTAACAAACATATCAGTAGTCACTCATGTTACTGGCGTACTGCCATTACAATGTGCACAACAACAACAACATTCATTTAAAATCTATCTCGGAATATTTTAATGTTTCCACTCCTATTAGCAACAGCTAAGCAACGCAAAGATGAGTAAATTTTATATTCGCTCACAAAAAAATTTAAATAAAATTCGTCATAGGCAGATTGAAAACTCATGAGAATTCGAGTTATGGCCGTAGAAAAAAATCATAGTATAGAAAAATTCGCAATAAGGATATAAGGAAACTAGTTATAAGGAGAGCAAAACGTACTGAAAATTTAACGAAATTGCAGTGTTCTACAAATTAATTCATTATAAAGAAAACTTCGTTGCATAGAAGTTCGTAATAGAGAAGTTCAACTGTACCAACAAGTTAGCGTGAAAGTTCCATCAATTTTACTAAGGCTAACAACACTCAGAAAACAACGCAAAACTCAATCAGAAATTTTTCATTACATGGGCATTTGGAACTGCTACCACTTCAATGAAAATTGCTTTTGGAAAATTCGTTAAAATTTAACTCAAACATACTTCCTAAAAACTACCTACACTGAAATATGAATTGGTTTCACGCTCTAACAGTGTGCTATACCGGTCTCACCCATGCTTATCATTATAACTGGTAATTTTAATCATTTCATTTAATTTAATCAATTTAAAGGAAATCTCTGTCATGATGCGCTTACTCTTCTGCATTTCAATCTTATCGCGCAATGTCTCGGGTGCCTGATGTGGTGGACGGAATTCTTTGAGCAAAAGATGCATATTCACGAGTAGTAATAGACTCAACTCGTTGATCTGTAACGTTAACTCGTCTCTTGTAAACAGATTATTGGCTGACAGTAAACAAAACTTACTACACACCCAAGATGTACAACTTGGTGAATAATCATGAAATCTTACTTGCATTACTATTAAGAGAACTTAGATCAGCAGATTCGGTGGAATTCAATGTCATCTTTAAAGATAGTAAACTTACAAACTGGTAATTTAGCCCGGTAATCGAAATAATGGCATGCCACTATATTCCACTTGTTATACCCTGTACCAAAAAATGGTAAAGGGTATATTAAACTTGTGCAAATGTATGTAACGGCAAGAAGGAGGCGTCGCAGAACCCACAAAGTATATATATTCTTGATCAGCATCGAAAGGCGAGTCGATATTGCCATGTCCGTCTGACCGTCTGACTGTATGAACAAACGGATCTCGGAAACGGTAAGACCTACAACCACCAAATTTTGCACGAAGACTCTCCCAATCCATAGGCATAACAAATTAATTTTTTTTTTTCGATATTCGACCTATAACATATAGCTGCCATAGGAACGATCGGATATATTGACCAAATTTTGGATTTAACTAATTCTATACCTTAATTGTGAAAAGTGTAAAGTAATGTCTTTCACTCGGAGCAAACCTAGGTTGTATTCCTACTCCTTAAACGGTTCTACTTTAGCACGTGTTTATGAATTTAACGACTTAGGTGTTTTGATGAGCCCGAAACTTAACTTAAGTTTTCACATTCTCATGACCACTAATAAAGCTAGAGGTGTTCTTGGCTTTATAAAGAGATGGTCTAAAGAATTTAATGATCCGTATACCACCAAACAGCTTTTCATTTCTTTGGTTCGTCCGATTTTAGAATATGCTTCATGTGTTTGGAATCCCCAACTCACAACATATTCTGACCGAATTGAATCTGTCCAAAAACCATTTTTGCTTTTTGCGTTGCGTGGATTAAACTGGAATTCTGCAATTCGTCTCCCTTCATACCATTGCCGCCTTAAATTGATTAATCTTCCTACCTTAGCTAGTCGGAGATCCATTTTAGGTATTCTTTTTCTTCATAACCTGATAAACGGCAATGTCAATTCTCCTTATCTTCTTGGGAAAATAAATTTTAAAGTGCCTTCGCGTTGTACAAGATATTATTTGCCCTTTAGACTAAACACTGCACGATCATCTTTCCTATTGCATGATCCCTTTAATGTTATGTGTTTGGCTTATAACTCGAACTATCATTTATTTTCTAACATAGCCTCTTCCCACAGTTTAAAATCTTTTCTTACTTGTACTTGTAGTTTTAATGTAATTATCTAGAATTAGATACTTATTTTAATTTAGACTACTAATAGTCGTATTAATTTTAATTTAGTTTGTTTAATTTTTGTAATTAGTGTTTTTTAATCTATAAGTAAATATTTGTTAAGTAGATAAAGCAGCTGTTGACCATTTGGTCGTAGCTGTGGAACAGACACTAGGTCTGGTCTGGTTTCGTAAGTCCTCTTGCTTGGTAGTGCGCTACCACAACGTCTGCGAAAATAAAAAAAAAAATTAAAAAAAAAAAAAAAAAACAGTTTTAGCTAATGTTCAATTACATATCTCAATATTATATATATCGGTTTACTATATCATATAGCTGTCATAGGAACGATCGGCCGAAAAACAACATTTACTGAGAAAACTTTTTTGTTTATTAAGATATCATTACCAAATTTTAGATTTTAAGTAATATCCAATCATATTCTTGAATATTATAAAAAAAAATGGCTTTTAGTAAAAAGAACAAAAAAAAAATTCTTTTTTTCTGGAAACATTCTTACATAATGAATACAAAATATTAAAGCAACAAAAAAATATATTCAGTTTTGGATTGGGTAAAGGGTTTTCTATAGTCGGTTAAGCCCGACTATAGCCCTGCCTTTCTAGTTTTGTTAAAAAGTTGGTTGTTCCCAACTGAAATTTCTGCTTGTTGATTTTGGGGTATGGGCAGAAAATAAATGATTAAAAATGTGAAACTTCACAAAACGTAAAAAATAAGTAAATTAAAACAAACTTCAAACATTTATGAAAAATACAAAAATAATTTGCAATGTTGTTGCAAAATTATTAGATATATGCGATGCGGTTTGAAACCACTAGATCCAAAGAAATTGAAATCAATTCGAGAAGCACGTGAAAGTGTAAACAAGAACCCACCCCTATTTAAACTTTTTCTAAAAGTATACGAAATTAGCTTTAAGCCACTGCATGTATGTACAAAAATAATTGATGTTAGACTTCTAACTACAAACTAGTTTCAACCGAGTTTTCATATACTTTTACAACAACAAAAGGGTTAGCAGAACACCGTGTAAACGACGATGTTTTTAGCCGCAATTTATTCTTAACTTACTCTTCTTCTTCTTCTCTACTTGGTTGATGCGCAGCAAGATAAAGAAAGAGACAGTGAGAGAGTAGGAGGGAAAATACTCAGCAATCTCAATCTTCTTCCATCTGCTATCGGCCATTCTCATCTCTCCCTGCCCGTTGGCAGCCCTGCCAACTTAGCGATTGAGCATGGGGAATGCCAACGAATCAAGAAGAAGGCCAGACTTTTGTTATCGATTGTCGATATTGTGTTCTTCTGCGAAGCAACGCTAATATACATACTGCATATTTTGCACAAATGGTGAATACGGATTTCGTGCTAGATTTTTACGTGTGACAAATAGTAGTCAACCAATGCTTGGGCAAATTCATCGGTAAAGAAGCGTTTATATAGTTCCTCTGTAATATTATCATGGGATAGACAGTCCAATGCACATGTGTGTCATGCTTGTTTACAATTGTACTTGTTAGCAAAATTTAAACAAATATTGCGTCATGGCTGTCAGGGTGAAAAAATACCCATGCCCGTAGGACATTTCGAGATCGATTGTTTCTCTGGCCGACCCACGTGGGCATAAACAAAAACGGTTTTATGTTTTTTAGTGTTATTGACAACAAATGGAGTTTGCACAGCACGAATCCGAACTGACTGTGTAATCGCAGAGAACTAATCACCATCATCAATAATAGCAGATTTAACTCAATAGCTGACATAAGAAATTCCTTAGGCAGATGCCTAAGTACATTTTTCCTAGGTGAGAAACTCCGCTGCCTAGGCAGAAACTGAAATTTTGTTTGATGACAACACTAGGTCCAAATGAAATCAGCTGTCGACTACCTCCCTTCTTCCACACAGTTGGTTTTGTTTATTATTGTTATCAAACTTGAACATTTGAAATTAAAACATGACAACAAGTTCGCCTGAAAATCTACAAGTTATTAAACTCGAACCGCCTTCGCCTGAGAAATGCACAAGTCACATAAAAGAACGTCTCAACTTACACGTCAAGCGACGTCTGAAGCAAGATGGTCTACTAATAAGCGCGCCGCAGATAAATGAGTCGATGCCAGGCTTGGTTGCAGTTGGTTATCACAGTAACGACAGTAGAGCGGCAGGACTAAGTGTAGCAACGACAGAATCAACAAAACGTAAAGGCCAGAAGGAATCACCAAAGACTCGGCGACCGTATCAAAAACGTGCAGATAAGACAAAAACGGAGCCAATGTCTGTTACCAAGGGAAAAAAAACAAATCCAGGCAGCGCAAATGGTTTATACTAAATTTTATTGGTTTACAATGCAGCATACTTAAATTATTTGATTTCAGCACTTACTGCCAGTCCAGCGGATTTGGATACTTTGGACGACAGTTTTGAACAGGAGGCAGATGGAAAAAGTGGCTTAACCCGCGATAAGGAAAAATGCCCCGATATTCTCGGCATGGTCTTAAGCGTGAAGAAACAAGCTTTAATGCAGGATCCCGAAGTGCAGGCATTTCTAACAAAAATCTACGACGTAGTTAAGAGTTAATTTACTTATCATAAATTAATATTAGTTTTTACAATAATTGCAGTGTAGTCGGGCATAACCGACTATAGAAAACCCTGATCCCAATCCAAAACTGAATATTTTTTTTGTCGCTTCAATATTTTGTATTCATTGTGTAAAAATATTTGAAGAAAAAAAATTTTTTTTTTTGGTAAAGCCATTTTTCGGCAATCTTTCCTATGGCAGCTATATGTTATAGTAAACAGATATTTATCATATTCAGGAATATGATTGGATATTACTTAAAGTTAATAAATCCAAAAATTGGTAACGATATCTTTATAAACAAAAAAGTTTTTTCTCAGTTTATGTTGTTTTTCGGCAAATCGTTCCTATGGCAGCTATATGATATAGTAAACCGATATACATAATATTGAGATATGTATGTGATTATGCATTATCTAGAACGATTAAATCCAAAATTTGGAAACGATATCTTAAAGACAAAACGGTTTTGGTTAGGAAATTTCGTTTTTCGGACGACGGTTCTCATGGCAGCTATATGTTATAGGTTGAATATCGAGAAAAATAAATTTGTTATGCCTATGGATTGGGAGAGTCTACGTGCCAAATTTGGTGATTGTAGGTCTTACCGTTTCCGAGATCCGTGCGTTCATACGGACAGACAGACAGACGGACATGGCTAGATCCACTCACCTTTCGATGCTGATCCAGAATATATATACTTTGTGGGGTCTGCCACGCCTCCTTCTGCCCGTTACATACATTTTCACAACTACCGGGTATAAAAAGTGTAGCTTCGACGGTTCGTACACTTCAATAATCAAGCCAAAAACCGCTAATTTGTAAATTTTGTACGAACAAATAATGTCCATTTAATTTATTTAAGTAAAATCCTTTACACGGTTTTAACTGCTTCAATTAGCCAGCTACGCAACTCCGCGACATTTGCATATACACCTGGGTATTCATTGCTAGCGCAGCCAATACCCCATGAAACTACACCAACTAGCACATTATTGGCAACCAAAGGACCACCCGAGTCGAACTGGCATGCATCCTTGCCGGACTCTGCAGCACAAATCATATTCGCACGTATCAAATTGCCATAACCATAAGTGCTGGAAGCACACACGTTGCGACTGAGGATGTGCATATCCGCATACTGTAAGTTTTCCGCCGGCTGGGTTTCACCATGTTTGATGACGCCCCAACCGCTGACCACGGCCGGTGTGTTATTCTCGGGTGTTGTCGTAGACAAAGCAATTGGCTTAATGCTGATACCGTACTGAAGCGGCGTCGCCAAACGCAAAACTGCAATGTCATTAGCCATGGTCAAGTCATTGAATCCTTCGTGTATCTTTACAGCGAGCACCTGCACCAGACTTCCGCCTTTGTTGCTGTAAGTGGAGCCGGCACGCACCTTCAGTAATAATGTTTTGGCATTATTCACGCAATGCGCTGCTGTCACTATAATAGTCTGCCACTGTTCTGCAAGGACACCTGCCACGGAAAGTTGCTTATTAGCGCATCATTGCCGCCCACAATATGTCCTTCTTGTTGCGCGACATGGGCTTCTGCTGCTGCAACAATCCCCGCGATTAACAGTATAAATGCCCACTTGCCCATAGTACTGTCACTTTTGAGCTGCTGGCACGCGATTTACATGTCTTCTTATTTATACGTTGCTTGATATACTTGACAGTCCGCCTTTATCAATAAAAGTTTTAATCAAATTAAAGTGAGAAATTAATTAATTGCTTATCAAAAAACTAAGTGGCTATTCTTCAGTCTTATACGGATATCACTGCGTCGAAGTTCGGAAGCAATGACGTGAAGATAAATAATAGAATACTATATAAAATATATATTCTATCATCTGCAGATATTCCGATGTTTAGTGGTTACTAACATTCTTTATCGCTAGGGTAAAGATACATATATAGTTGTGTGTGTGTGAGTGTGTGTGTATGGAATACTCGTCCATATAGTTATGTATAAAAATACCTTCCTTATCTCTACATTCGAGTATTGTATCTCAAAATACTTTTGTTTTACAAGTCGGCTTTGTTTTTAACTCATAAATAATATATTGCAAAACTGTCTGTTGATAATTTTTATTTTCATTATTATATTGACTTACTGTATGCATGCATGTTTATCTATTTATCTATGGAACTTGTTAACTAACAATGTGTTCCTCAACCAGACTTTCTCTGCAGCGAAAGCACACTTTCATGTGTATTAATATTGTAAGACAACATAAGACGAACCTCAAGCTATGCTCTAAAAATATGGTTTGTAAGACTTTTATCATCCTTTAGTGTCAAAGCGCAAAACAACTTCACTAAAAAAAAAAAATTATGAATACACAAAAATTCTTTCAAAGTGATGAACTCAAATCGTTCGGGGTTTCACAGTTTCCCTTGCTCAGAATATGCTCATAATACTATAATAATCATGTTATACTTGACTACTTCCAGTTACTTATGAAGTTCAGTACTCCAGATATGATCTATTCTGCACTTCCTAAGCTAATTGCTGCCAAGTGTTTCACAACCTTTTGATTTTTAGTTGTCTGCTGAATTAGTCTTAAAGTGCATTAAATAATTATTTTTTGAAAGGTCTTGTCTGTCGCTCATTTCCTTGATTTCAAATCACAATCGAATTCCCTAAATTTAAGTAACCATAGTAACACCTTACACGACGTTTGTTGTTTACTAAAAATTATTTCTCGTTTTAAAGCAGATCGAAGTAAAGCCTATCGAGAATGGCACACTGCTCCAAGATAACGCCCGAGGAGCTGCTGCGTCTGCAAGAGGAGTGTATGGCACGTGTGCGCGCTGGGGAGCTGTACGAATTGCGCAACGAGGCCAAGTTGAGAGCGGTGAACAACACAAACAGTTATGACGAATTCAAGTAAGCCAAAGCTACTTGGTGGACTTTTTTTTAATTTTCATAGATTTCATTCCCATTCCTTCTCAGGGATATAGTTGATGCAGCGCATTTGCGTCCCATAACCAGGCAGGATAAAAATAATGCCAAAACAAAAAGTCGTTTGTGGAACTCGGCAGCACGTGAAAATTAGATGCAGTTGCAAGGATTGCGGATTATTTGCATCTATTTTAAGAAAAATGTATCGAATAATTATGGTCAACAAAACAATATAACAATACATATTTTAAAATTTTATTTTTTCATTTTAACTTTTCGAGAAATGCATTCTTCAGGTTTAAAGTTCTATGAAGGCTGGACATTTTTGAGGATCCAAGCGTTTAGCGCAGCTACATCAGCGTAGACGCCAGGGAAACGTGGGTCCGCACAACCATAGCCCCAGGACACAACACCGACCAGTAGACCACCCGAAACCAACGGACCGCCGGAGTCACCTTGACAAGCATCGCCTCCAGCTGTTGCAGCACAGACCATTGGGCCCAAAATCTCATAGCCATAGCCATAGGCGGCCGAAGCACATATGTTCTTGCTAATCATTTTCACGCCGACGTATTTAAGTGTAGTTGTGATTTGGCCACCATTTGCGGTTTTACCCCAGCCGGACACAACCGCGCTGGCATTGTGCGCAGGTGTGCTGGAGGCCAGTGGAATGGTGCGCACTACCCCACTTAGCTTGAGTGGTGTGCCCAAGCGTATGACTGCAATGTCGTTGGCCATGGTGTAGGGATTGAAGTTTTCGTGGTTTTGAAAACTTTTAACATCGACTAGTTGCCCTTTGGCGTTCCAAACGGTGGAACCGGCACGCACTTTTAGGTTTTTCGCTGCGATGGACTGCAGACAGTGTGCAGCAGTGATGATGATGCTCTCCGAGTAGATCGAGCCACCGCACGAGTGCACGTCATTTCGCTGAATCGACACCTGCCATGGGAAATTGTCAATAGTGGTGAAACTGCCGCCCACAATGCGTCCGTCCAACTGCGGCAGCAGACCCTCCGGCAGAGTAGCGCCCAAAGTGCACGCGACTGCCGACAAGAAGAAAGCCAACTGATACATGGTATTACTCGTATTGGTATTAGATTGGATATCGCTCGGCCCAAATTTATATCCGAATTCTGACACTGATAATTGCTGAAGATGGGTGTGGTAGCTGTCATATCTGCGTATCAAAGCTGATAAGTTTGCAAATCAAAACATTAATTGCCTGTCGGCCATAATCTTTTACACTGCACGCGCGTTGTCTTGGCCGAGGCCTGATAACTGCGTTGTTGCGGCACTTGACTGCATAACTTAATTCCAGACCAGTGATTTGTACCTAATCCTTTGATGATAAGACAAGTGTCCGTAGTGCATAGGAAATGTATAAATACGTCGCGGAGTCCATATTTCAATTATAGCAATACTTTCAGTAGAATGTTGCAGTACGTCTTGGTTTTGGCGGTGGTGGCTGTCTGTGCCCATGGTGCAGCCGTGCCCGAGGGCTTGCTGCCGCAGTTGGATGGCCGCATAGTCGGTGGCTATGAGACCAGCATTGAGGCACATCCCTGGCAAGTGTCGATTCAACGCAACGGCGGGCATTCCTGCGGTGGATCCATCTACTCCCGGAACATTGTAGTCACTGCTGCGCACTGTCTGCAGCAGATTTCCGCTTCAGCTTTGAGGGTGCGCGTTGGCTCGTCCTATTGGAATAGCGGTGGCAGTCTGCACGACGTTGCCAATTTCATAAACCACAGCGGCTATGATTCACGCACGATGGTCAATGATATTGCCGTTATACGCATTAGATCTGACTTCAGCTACAGATCAACAGTTAGAGATATCGGCTTGACCGCAGCGAATCCAGCCAATGGCGCTAACGCTGTTGTTTCTGGTTGGGGCGCTGAGTACTCAGGTGCCCAGATGCTGCCAAGTCGTTTGCGTGCAGTCAACCTAAAGATACTTGATCGTGCCAGGTGCAGTAGCAGGGACTACAGTTATGGTAGCGAAATCAAACCGTGCATGATCTGCGCTACGGCTGTTAACAAGGATTCCTGCCAGGGAGACTCTGGTGGTCCGCTGGTGTCCGGCAATAAACTGGTTGGTGTTGTTTCTTGGGGCCGTGGCTGTGCAGATCCCAGATATCCAGGCATCTATTCTGATGTGGCATACTTCCGCGGTTGGATCGAGCAAAATGCCAGAAATATTTAATCTAAAATTGTGACCATAATAAAAAAGTGATATTCTTCAAATTTTAATTCGTTCAGAACTTTAAGAAGGAAGCAAGCTTTTTTACAACTCATTCGAAGGCATAGTTTTCGTGGTTATAGATTCATACCTACCATGAACCTGCAAAATATGCAGACTAGCTACTTTACAAAATAAAAGTCGGCAAAGTTAAGGAAATTATATGTCATACACACAATACAAACATGCATACTCATACACACAAAAACGCAAAAAACTCGTGAAAGACATATGTATTTGTTTGCACAATATATGTATGCATCTATGTACCGATGTAACTGCGTGCAGCGGAGTACTCGGCACCTGGTCAATGAGTGTCATTTGAGCTTGTTTAATTTTATTTTTATATATTGTATTATGTATATTGGTTTACTTATCTGGAATTTAGTTGAAATCATACATAGAAATCCTAAATTTTGTACTAATCGGGTCTGCTCAAGACGACGCCATTAGCTTTAATCTACTTTACTCAGCGATATTAGCAGTCATTAATATGCTCTACGACGTTTGCGTTCGCTGACAAAACCCATCATCAATCATCTGTTAGTAAAATGCAGTATAAAAACCTTAAAACTTATTTTTCCCTCGTTTAGTTATAATGTTGATGTCGTTAAAAGCATTGCTTGCGGTTTTTACAGTGACTGCCGCCCAGCTCGATCGTCTTGAGAATGAGGGGCGCATAGTAGGCGGAGTGGCCACTACAATACAGGCGCATCCCTATCAAGTGTCGCTGCAAAATCGCCGTAGTAGTCATTTCTGTGGCGGTAGCATTATTAGTGCCAGGATTGTCGTCACAGCTGCGCACTGTCTGCTAACGCAAAGAGTGACGCAAATACGGGTGCGCATCGGCTCGACTACGTACAATCGGGGCGGCATACTTGTGGGTGTCGTTAATTTGGTCTACAATGAGAATTATAATCGGAGGAACATGTCCAACGATGTCGGTCTTTTGAAACTTGCGAGGAGGGTTGCCGAATCAAAGTCGGTGCGTTATATCCAGTTGGTACAAGCGACACCAGACACGGGTACCGTAGCAACAGTCACCGGCTGGGGCACTAAATGCTACTCCCAGTGTACATCATTGCCTAAGGTTCTGCAGTCCATACAGGTCAACATTGTCAAATGGCAAGATTGTGCCTCCAACAGCTACAGATATGGTCCGATCATTGACAGTTCCATGGTGTGTGCGTATACTCCGAAAAAGGATGCTTGTCAGGGAGATTCCGGAGGACCACTCACGTTCGGTAATCAACTCGTGGGGATCGTCTCATGGGGATCTGGCTGTGCATCCAATTTATTGCCAGGTGTTTATGCCGATGTGGCTGCATTACGTACGTGGATTGTTGAGCATGCGAAGAGTTTATAGGACTGAGTAGTGCCTATGAAAAGAAATTAAGGATACAAATTTTATTGGTCTAACTAACTGAACATTGGTAATGCCCCGATTTAAGAGCATACTTAATTTACAATTGTTATTTATTTCCTGCTGGGTTTGTTGAGTAGTAAGGTTCAAAACATTGAAAAGCTCTCCGGGGAAAATATTCAATAATCTAATCTATTTATTCCATAATTAATGTATGTTTAATTGAATTTCCAAATCGGTTATTAGGTTTTAGAAGAGCTTTAAAAGACACTCTACTGCAGAAAGGCGAGTTAGCATAACAGTCATCTAGTTGGCAAAAATAAGAAGTTTCTCGCAAGGAACTCCCACGGAACTATAGCTCAGATCCCAGACCCCCGTAGTTTTAAAAATGCAAATAGTTCACAGCTATATACAGAGATTTTCTTCACTCCTAAACTCAATTTATTATATATCAACCCAGAGTGGAATAAGGAATTCTTATCTCGGCCAATAACTCACGTTATCGCTAAATATTTTTCGCGATTATCGAAAATATGCATTATTAGTACATAACTATTATTAAAGCTTTCATACATCTTGTATGGTCGATCAGTATATGACAAAGAGTGTCCAAAGAAAGCAGCAGCGCGCGGAATGTTCGCGGCATATTTACTTGGTCTTTTGCTAGTGCAACCTAATCTGTACCTGGCCTTGCCATTCGCAACGGATGCGGATATATCTGGACGCATAGTTGGCGGCAACGCGGTCTCCATCTTGCGACATCCACATCAGATCTCACTACGACGTCGCAGCGGTGAGGGCGCCACTTACAGTCACAGCTGCGGTGGCAGCATACTGGACAATAGAACAATTCTAACAGCCGCGCATTGTGTCAACAATCGCATCGCTAGCAACTTCCTTGTCGTTGCTGGCACCGATTATCGGAGCGGCGCCGATGGTGCAGTCGTGCGCGTCGAGAAGATCGTGCAACATGAACTCTACAATGCAGCGATCACAGATAACGACGTGGCGTTACTGTTTTTGCAGCCGGAGTTGCCATTGAATGGCGAAACGATTGCGCCAATAGAGATGGCGACCGTGCAGCCGGAAGATGGGGTCAACGCAATTGTCACTGGTTGGGGCACCACATCTGAGAATGGCGTCGGATCGCAGACGCTGCAGCAAGTTGAATTGCCGATTGTTTCCAACGAACGCTGTCAGGAACCGTACTATTGGCGACCAATAACGGAAGGCATGTTGTGTGCGCAACATAGACTGGGCGGTCGTGACTCATGCCAAGGAGATTCTGGTGGCCCATTGATGGTTAATCGTAAACTGGTTGGCGTTGTATCCTGGGGCGAAGGTTGTGGGCGTACCGATTTTGCAGGCGTTTATGCGAATGTTGTGTATTTTAAGGATTGGATTGCGAAGGTGCGTGCTGAGAATGCGACTTAAGTGTTTGAAGCTGTGAATGATCCGCCAATAAATGATTAATTACTGTTTAGTGTGAAAGTCAGCCGATTTGTAAATCTAGTTATTACCTGATGAATGTTCTTTAACATAATGTGCATTCCAGATGATTTCTGTCGAGTTATGTAGCTGGAGGCTTTATTGCGAATGCTAGGTAAATCCACATTCCTCTTATTATCAACAATATTTCTGCTCACTTAGTGCTGAAATTGGCCAATGTAGCTATGATTTCTCATGATTTCTCAGTGATAATAAAATATATATAAAGAAGTATTGTTCTCAATTTGACAAGATGCCATTGCACCATGCACAAAGATGTCAAGAAGGTTGTATGATATAAATGTTGTATTGGAATCTTACATATTTCAAGGAGAAGCACGAATAACCTTATAGTAAGAGATTATTGATATGGTGATAAACGAACTTTTGTAAGTCAGACCAACTGATAATCGGTAATTCTCGTTTTATTACTGGTTCGTATGCATGTCTGGTTAATTTATAGGTTTTAGATTATAACAACACCATACAAACAAAGTTTACTATTCCCTGATAATAATCGCGCACACCATTAGTTTAATCTTTGAGTCGCCTAAGTTTGGTTAATTAACTTAGTAACTGCTTTAGTCGAACTTCATTGCTCTATACGTTAGGTTGAACCTTAAGATGAAGTGCTCACTTTACCTGATACCTCTGGTTTTGTTCGTGGTTAATCCACGCTGCAAGGCATATCCTGCAGCTGAGTTAGAAACCGCAAACGATGAAGAAATCACGGGTCGTATTGTCGGTGGCCATGCTGTTGATATCATCAATTATCCACATCAGATTACGCTACGCTATAGGAACATCTTAACTCCAACGAATCCATTTAGTCATCGCTGTGGCGGTTCCATTATTGATGAGTATTGGATAGTGACGGCAGCACACTGCATCATTTCGACGGTCGCCAGCCAGTTTCAGGTGGTTGCAGGCACAAATCATCGTCGCGGCTCAGATGGTGCCATAATTCCTGTCGAGGAGATCATAATGCACGAGGAATATAATCCGAAAACCTATGACAATGATATTGCTTTGTTGCGATTGGGAGCTCCATTGCCATTGAATAATTTCACCATTAAGGCGATTAAGTTGGCCGACACTGAGCCAGCGAAGGGAACCATAAGCACGGTGACTGGCTGGGGCACGATCATGTCAGGCGGCTCCGCACCTGAAACTTTGCTGGCCGTGGATGTGCCCATTGTAAGCTATGACGACTGTAATAAGGACTACGCTGGTAACATTACAAGATCCATGCTTTGCGCGGGTGTACGCGGCGAGGGCGGTAAGGATTCCTGCCAGGGCGACTCTGGCGGCCCATTAATTATAAGAAATCAACTGTACGGCGTTGTTTCGTGGGGATACGCCTGCGCACATCCTGAATTCCCAGGAGTCTATGCGAATGTGGCATATCTGTTGGCATGGCTGAAGGAGCATTTGCCAAGTGATTTTAGTTTTTAAGTCAGCACTAATAAACGAAATTTTGCAAACTATAACCATATGTTGTTCATGTTTATGAGTGAGGATGGTCTTCGGAGATTTCTATAAACTTCATGTCAAGACGGTACAGAACAAGTTGAATACGCAAATGTTGTGAATGTTTTTTTTAGAATTTTGAAAACCTTTTGTAGTTAGCGGCGAGGCCAACCTATCATCTCAAACTTTGCTGTTATGAGAACATGACTAGACATATAGTACCTCGACGTTATTAATTGCTAATAAAAATTTACAATTGTGAGCACACTTATCTTAGTGGTCAGCGATAAGGATTTCTAATTTTGAAAGCTGCCATAAAGTAACCTACCTGCAATGGCCGGTAGTCAACGACACTCTGAAATTTCCCGAACTCTTGTATATAGCAAGCAAATTATAAGGCGAAAAACAAATGTAAGTATTCTATATGATCTGTTAAAACTTCTGCCGTTCTAGGTGATAAAAAAAGACGGCTGTGGAAAATAAAAAGGAAATGGCAAACTCTATGGGATGTTACAACTTATTTCCGCTTGAGCTGATCAACATGGCATCTATTACATATCAGCAACCCGCTCCATTCACACCATAAAAAATTTATCAGTATAAAACTTTGCGATAATCTTAAGCAGTTCAAGAGCATTCAACGTATCTGATAGCGGTACAAAATAATTTACAATCGATTAACTACTTGAGTTTAGTTAGCAGTGAGGCGTACCCACTCTCGGTAGTGCGTTATTAAAATTGGTGCAATATTTTTTTGCAAGAATGTCGGTGATACGACAATTAGTTGTACTTTTAGTCATTTGCAGTTTTCTAAGCGCCTTTGCAGCTAACCAGGGCACACCTGAGGGGCGCATAATTGGCGGTAGAGAGTCCGATATTGCACGACATCCCTACATCGCATCAATACGTTACAGAATCGAGGAAGCTTTAGGATATTACCATGAATGTGCCGGTGCCATATACTCAGCCAATGTAGTTATTACCGGCGCACAGTGCGTTAAACCAATAATCGAAGGCGATAAGGTGATGATTGTCGTTGGCGCCAAAACACGCAATGGTGTGGATGGCATGCTGCACCCGGCCACTAAATGGGTATATCATCCGAAATTCGATTACTATAGTGTGGACTATGACATCGGTTTGATCTTTGTGGAGTTGCCTTTCGACTTGACACACTTCGAGGTCCGTCCGATAGCGATTCGTGCAAGTCGTCCGGCAAACAATCGCAATGCCGTGATTGCCGGCTGGGGCTACCGCGAGGAGTGGGGTCCTTCGTCGATAAAGCTCGAAGAAACAGAGGTGCCAATTGTCAGCCACGAAGAATGCACAAAAGTCTATGGCGTCGGTGACATAACCGAGCGCATGATTTGCGCTGGCGATTTGGCAAATGGTGGACGAGATGCCTGTCAGGGTGATACAGGAGGTCCGCTGGTGGTCGATGGTCAACTAGTCGGTCTTGTCTCTTGGGGTCGTGGCTGTGCGCGTGTGGGCTACCCAAGTGTCTATACCTATGTGCCGAGTCTTAAAGATTGGGTTGATGAGACTATTGCGGCGAATTTGTAATGCAAAGGATTTTTATGGGAAAAGGACATTCCTAATGTTCGCAACTCTTATAGTCACATCTGTGGAATATCCTTTGTAGCTTAAGAATTGAAAAAATAAATAAATACATATGGGTCACACTGTCTTCGATTTATCATTGAAAGATGAAATCCAAAACAAAACACAAAAAATAAAAATAAGGAAGGAAGCATGTTTACTTGCTTTACAGTTATATGCTACCTAACTAGTAAGAAGCCTTCAGTTAGAACTCATGATTGTTATCAAAGTTTCGCTAATCGAAATATTTTACGCTAATCAAACTTTTACGAGTATGTGGTAATAATAAAATTGATCGGCAATTTTTGGATTAACTTCCCGCCATAAAAAAAATGTTCAATAAAAACTATTTCGTATAGTTATACTTATTTATTTCATACACGTATTTGCCAAATTCTACAGAAAATCCACATAGGGCTCAATCTTATTCGCTTTTACTGTGTCCTCAATCCAGTCCAGCAGATCTGGCACTGAAGCGTATACGCCTGGGAAAATACGTACTCCGCAGCCGAAGCCCCACGAAACAATGCCCAGCAGTTCCTTGCCGTGCACCAGAGGACCACCAGAATCCCCTTGACACGAATCCTTCCCACCGCCTTCAGCAGCAGCGCAAATCATGCGGTTCGTAAGCAAAACAAAGTACGATTTGCGGCAGTCCGAATGGGTCTTTATATTTAGATTAACACGCTGCAGATGATCTGGTATTTCTCCACCCGACACGAGTCTGCCCCAACCGGTAACCGTTACCTCAGTGCCTCCTTCAGGTCGCGCTGTCGCCATTTTGATCGGCTGCACAAACTCATTGAACTCGAATTTGCCCTTGAGCACCAAAATCGTTATGTCATAGTCATTGGTGCCGCCCTTGTACTGCTCATGCACGATAATACGGTATACAGGCAACTCCTGTCCCTTAACGCTGAGGAGTGTCGAACCGGCGGCAATGCTAAGATCTGACGCGCTCACATCCACCACACAATGGGCAGCACTCACGATAATGTTGGCACTGTAAATGCTGCCACCGCAACGATGTCTGCCGCGATAGCGCATGGAAATCTGGTGCGGATAGTCACGTATGTCTGCATTCTCCCCGCCAACAATGCGGCCCTCGATCGCTGGCGCCACTGCAACGTCGTCGTGGCCACCACCCGACTGCGGCAACACGCTCGCCCATGTGATGCCAATGGCGTAGAGCAACAACAGGCAGCGCAACATGTCTTTAATGAACACTAAGTGCGTGCTCTGCTAATCTGCCTCTTATATAGCCTTGCATCGAGGCTTATCTCTTGAATTCGATTAATTGTAAATTAAAAAAGAGAAATCTACTTCAAATGAACAACTAATACGACGTGGTTTTGTATTGTGCTAAATTTCATAATGAAATTTTTTTTATAGATTTGCAAATAATTCTGCGAAATTCTAACAGACATTGTTTCGTACTGAGTAACAGTTTCTTTAAGGTGACCATATCAAAACAGTTTCCTTGTGAAAAAGTAACAACATTGTATCGAAGTGTGTGTACCATATACACCTTTGATTTAAGCTCAGCCAACATGACTACCAGTTGGATTTTCGTTGATCTGTTGCATCCTGGAACTCTGAGGTTTAATTAGCTGGAATGTTCGACTGTGATCACTTACATTAGTGCAATAAATGTAAAGTGTTTTTGAGATTTTTGTATTTGGATATATTTATGTTTGGACGTACAAATTATTGCATTAAGTCTAACGCTTAATTACAAACTTACGCAGTATGAGCCGAGAATTGTTTGCGCACTAAAAACATGAGTTGGCTTTAAAAACAACAAATTGTCCAATTTAAACACAAGTAAAATATGATTTTCTTTAAAGTTCGAATTCTGAACAGTTTTAAATTTTTTATGCCTAAAGCCAACTCAGATTTCCAGCACTCGCAGGTAGCATAAATGAAACTTTTAACAAAACTCTACAAAATCATAGAACTTTTGAAAGTTAATTGTGAAATAACTAATTAAGCAGAAGTACACAAAATCAAACAATTAAATTAATTAAATGATAATCGTAATTTATTGCATAAGCTACAGCGTAAAGGCTAATCTAGACCGAAATGACGTGCGATGCGCCAAGCCAAACAAAGTAGCTATCGCACGCAAAAACTGACACCAGACAAAATGGAAATGCAAATGTGCCACATACAGGAAAGGGAATTTGGAGACAAGATACATGACGAAGCTTAACTTAGATAAAATATAACAACGGCTTAGTAACGCCTTAGTATAGCCCCGAGGGCAAGTCTGTGACCTTTGAGCCTTGCGTATAGGAGCGCGTGCGCGTGGAGATTGGCTGATGATGCGGATTGTTGCTGTGTAAGCCAATGGTTATCTGTTGTATGCCGCTGCTGTTGCTGGTGATGCCGCACGTGTTCAAACGCATTGTGGGATTGCTGCCGAAGTAGATCTGCTGATTGCTGCGCGACTTCTCACGCAAGATGGTTGGCTCATTGAGTGCCTCATGCGAGGCAGAGCCGGCGAAGACGGCCTCCAGACGTTCGACATTTTTGGATACACGACGCGCCTGCAACGCAGCTGTCACATCGGGCTTGGGGTACTTCTGCGGCGTGTTCATGCCGGTCATAAAGAAGACACCGTTGAATTGTTGCGCTGGTGGCGTTTGTTTCGTTGCCGGCGCCTTGGCAGCCAGCTCTTCACGGCTGACTGTGGGCAAATGCGGCGTCGCAGGCAGTCCGCGTCCCACGCTGTTGCGCAAGGCCTTCATTGTCGGATCGTCGTCGCTGTGGCGTGCATTCATGATGACATCGAGCAGTTCGCGGTTTGTGCTGGCATTGCAGGCGGTGGTGTTCGCATTGGCTTCGGGTATATCCGGCGATTCGATGGCATACGGTTTATCAATCATATCATAATCCGTCTCATCGAAGAACGTTTGCAGCGCAGCAACGCGTTCGGCGGCAGCCTGCTCAGCTTGATTCTGCAGCAGCAGCATGCCATAGTCGGAGCCAGCCAATTCGGATGTGCTATCCAAGGGCGCCACGAGATGCGCCAGTGACCGGGATTTGCGCGGTGGCTGTGGCACTATGTTCACCGGCACTATTTCCAGCTCAGCGCGCTTTTGCGCCTGGCCAATGCCACTGATAATGAGCTCATTGTTGCTGCTTGTCGTGAATTGTTTTTCAGCCTCGCTGACGATGTTGTTAAGCTCCTCCATGACATCCTCAATGGTGGCTGCGTCATCATCATCATCGTGGGCCTTGTTGTTGCCATTGTCATTTGTGGCTGTTTTCTTCTTGTGCTTGTTTTGAGCCTTTTGTGGCAGCACAAGTATCGGCACCGGGCTAAGTGAGGGACCCGTCTCGGAACTACTTATGCCCTCATCCTCATGTTCGGATGAGTCTCGTTTGCTTGTGGCTGTGGTGCCTCCCGCTGGCACTTGACGCGGCAAAGCCCGTGGCGTTGCATGTTGTTCCCCGCCCTCCACGGGCTTAAAGCTGTGCGTGTGCTGTGTGCCTTGCAGGCGGAATATTTCGCGTTGCAATTCGGCGCAACGTTCCTGCAGCCGACGTTCCATGGAGGTAAGCACAGCCTTCTCCTCGTGCAGTATTTGCACGCGCCTTTCGAGTATGACCATTTGACTGCGTACACGCTCAGCATCGCGCGCCTGGCTGAGCATCTTGTCCACATCGACATTGAGTTCATTAAAGCGTTTCAACTCGTTGCGCAGCGCATCCAACCAGGGTGATGAGGATGAGATAGTCTATAAAACCAGGCGTTCATTGCAAGTCGGTGTCTTTTATTTTACTCTTGCCACTTACCCGTGCCAATGTATTGGGCTCAAAGCCCGCCTGGAAAAGCTCCGCTTGCAGGTAGAGCCGCTGCTGTAGACTAGCAGCGCTTCCCAAAAATGTGTTAATGAATCTGTCAGATAATCGACACATAAAATAGATGGAAAAAAGCCGATACGAAAATACGCACTTAACACCTGCACACTGCAGTTCTCCGGAACCACCGCCACTGTTCAGCATGCCAATGAGTAGGCGAAACCGCACGGGCTCACTGCAACGCAAGCGCAACGTGGACATTGCCTCCGACACTGCGGTGTGTCCTGCGGCGATGACCTTCTGCGAACCGTGTCCGAAGATGTGCTTATCACAAGCTCCGGCCAATAGCTGCAGCGCTAATATGCGCGCACGTATGCCCTGACCAGTGGCAGATGAAGCAAGCGGCATAAGTCCGACCGGGGTACTGCCTAAGCGCGCTGTGGCATCCAATGAGCGTGAGCAGCAGATTGAGAGACATTGCCTGTGAGTGAAAAAATTGTTTCATGAATCACATGCTTTTTCAAAAATTAGTTCTTATTTCACGCACAAGCACGCCAATTCATCCAGTAGAGCGCGTCGTTGATAGCTTTGTGCATTTCGTGGCATTGATGCCGTGCCACTTGGCGCCAATGCCGGCAACGGCGCATTGCTCGCCTGCGCCAGTTGAATGGCGCGCAACACCTCCAGCAGCAGACTCACACCATCGGAGGGCGAAGCCACAAATTCCTGCACGAAACTTGGAAATGACACACGTAAATCAGCGCGCAATTTCGTCAAAAGATCCGTAATCGAAGCAAACTGCCGCAAAGACATTTCGCTGTCGCTTTCCGGTGGCGCCTGAATGGGACTTCTACAAAACAATGTGCATGTTTACATTAGGATGTCAGAAAATGCTGTTGCCTATTCAACGACTTACTTGTACTCTGCGTGCTTTGCTGGCAATGTTGCGGATTTATATTGTTCATCTTTGCTTTCGCAGTGTGCATCGTAGATCGAGCGTGGCGCCTGTCCGGCTCCAGAATTTTGGCGTTTGCCGAATTTCTTCAATGCTTGCACGTAGTCCTCCGGATTATAAACAGGCGGACGTTGGTTTTCCTGCAAATGTTCAGACAGAGAGTGAAGTTCACCATCAATCCAGCTGTTTATGTTTACTTTGTGCAACTTTAGTGTTGCAAAAGGCAAAACAATAGTAATTACACTGAATGCTAATGAAGCTACAGATATGCTAAACTTGCAGCTACAATTTAAAAACTCAATTTTTTGTACACACCAAGGGTCATTTACCACTGCTTCTTTGTAATAATGTTTGCAGAGCACAAAACCTTTCTTATTCACAATTAAAACTAGAAAGGCAGGGCTATAGTCGGGCGTAACCGATTATAGAAAACATACAGGGCTAATCCAAAACTGAATATATTTTTTTTGTTCATTTAATATTTTGTATTCATTTTGTAAGGATTTCTCAAGAAAAAACAGTTTTCTTTTTAGTTAAAGCCATTTTTCGGTCAATCGTTCCTATGGCAGCTATATGTTATAGTCAACCGGTATTTATCATATTCGGAAATATGATTGGTTATTATTTAAAATCATTAAATCCAAAATATAACGATATCTTATAAATAAAAAACGTTTTTCTCAGCAAATGTTTTTTTACGGCTGATGGTTTCTATGACAGCTTTATGATATAGTAGACTGATATATATAATATTGAGATATATAATTGGACATTAGCTAAAACTATTAAATCCAAAATTTGGTAAAGATATCTTGAAAACAAAACGGTTTTTTTTACTAAATGTGTCCTTCTGTCCGTTACATACATTTGCACAACTTTAATAAACCATTACCATTTTTTGGTACAGGGTATAATAACAATGACAATATGCAAAGGATCTTACATTAACAGATAATAGAAATACTATTCTTCAATTTCGATGGGAATAAACATATTTCAACTATTCCATAATTTTTACATTTCCTGATAATAATTAACAAGTGTTTATGCAAAAATCAACAAATAAATGAGAATACATGATATTATAGACAAGCAGAAGAAGGCACTCCCGCAATTTCATTCGCTTCTTATCGCTTTCCTTTTGCAATAATTCACATTGTACGTACCTTGCTGAACACGGCTTGGGGCCAGCTTTGTTCGGAGCTGGTCATTTTATACGACGCCATCGAACCGTTTAAACTGTTGCTACCGCAATTACTTTTCTGTGTTATTGAGGATGCGCCGCTGCCAGCGCCGGTGCCAGTGGTGCCTGTTCCCGCCGCACCGACTGCTTGCTGTGCGGCTGTGGTTGTGGTCGCCGTCACCGCAGTCGCTGCTGCCGCTGCATTGTGTGGCTGCAATTTGGGTGAGTTTTGGCAGATGCTCGGCGCCATTGGTTTCTGTTGGTGTTGCGTGTAAAATGCGGAAAAATCACTGAAACATAGTAAGAAATAAAAAAAGAAGAATGGTTTATTAAACATTTAATTAATTGCCTTATAAGCTGCAACATATGTATGCACATATGTAAATACATGTGTAAGTATGAGTATAAGTTCATATGTCTGCAAATATAATATTATATTCAACTGGCTATCAATACGCAGTAGGCTGCAAACATGTTTTTTTATGCACGATTTGAAAAAAATGTGTTTAGCGTCATATTTATTTGAAGATTTGACTTTTATTTGCTAACTAAATTTGGTTTTTGTTTTTGTAGTTATTTTCAATGCAACACTTGTAATCCACTGTACAACTTTATCCCGTTTTACAAGACGCACCGCGCAAAAATGCCGCCAACAACTTTTCGCAACATAATTGCCATTGCCTTGCCCGGTTTTTCTTCGCGTATTTAAATATTTAATACTGAAATTTCACATAAACAAACGCACGACAAGCGTCGAGTTGCATCTTTTTTTTATTTCATTTATTTATTTATTTTTATTTGTTAATTTTGCGCAAATTTGCCGTTTAGTCTGCGAGGCGGCGCTCCGCTGCCTTTGCGTGTGGATTTGCAACTGGTCAACTTGATTTGCTTGACAACTCATACGAACTGTTGGTTTTTTTGTATTAATTTATTACGTTTTTTTACATTTCGTTAATAAACTGAAAATTTACATCTGTAAAATAGGCGTTTATAGACTTGCACTTTCACTGCAGTCTCTTAAAATAACAATAAAAACAAAAAGCACACGAGATGCCTGCCTCTCCACGCCGCTCAGTATTTGTTTAATTGTGAATGTTTTGTCATGCTTAACCGTTAGATTTCGTTGGTCAATGGGCCTTAACGGTTCTATTCAAATATTTTTATCACTTGGGCTTTGTTGTTGTTGGGCTATAATTATGACTACTTTTGGCCAAGCGCCCACAGTCCAATCACAGAACAATCACGTTCCATCAAGCAGTCATTCATTCTTTCGCTTTATGTGGCTTTGTCCGCCTTTGTGTGGTGTTTAGTTATTCCATGGACGCGTCTTGGTCGCGGTTCTGAATCTTTTCATTATTCTTAATAACTGCATGCGTCATATGCTCAATTCACACTAAGGCAAGGCAGCGTGGACTCAGCTCAATAAACGCGAGTATGTATGAGTTTTAGGTGAAAAGAATCTAGAAACATATTCAAATGGAGTTCTTAATGTTGCTTGATATCGGTGGTACATCTTGCAAAGATGAAGAAAGACAAATAACGTATAACAAGCTTATTTTGTTATTTTTCCAGCTTTCATTGTAAATTATTTAAGTTATTAGCTAACTGTGAAAAAATAGGTATAAAAATATTAAGTTTATCATTTGGTTTTTAGTAAAGTATTAAAATGCTTCTGCAATGTGCTCTTCAGTAAACCTTCTAACGATATGGCAGGTAGAAAATAAAGAACAGAGCTTACTTTACCTTTAAGTAAAAAAATTAAGAAAGAAAAACATTTTGCTTACAAACAGAAGAGAAACATTATAATCTTAGCAAAATTATTTCGAATTTGAACACAACAAATATATAAACATGCATTAATATACATATGTATACAATTACATATATATATATATACTACACAGATTATCTGAGATATTTCTCAACATTAGAAAACAAAAATAGTTGGCTAAAAGCTTAAACTGAATGAGATTATTGCTGCAATACATAATAAGAATAAATAGCTAACCTACCTACATATGTACGAGTATAGCCGTAGGGCTTTGTGAGATTGCAATAGATAAAAAATCAAACATTTATTTTGTTCATATATGTTACTCTTACTTTTCTTTCTTATATATGTAGAATGGAGCTACTTATCATCAATTTCACGATGGCTCAACCTCAAATGTGAGTTGCTATTCAGAGATTATTGCCACTTTGCGTGGCTTCAGATCTACATCGTATTTCACTTGACTGTCATCTAATGAAAGTATAAGTCAAATATTATTTTGAAAGGGTTTTGTAAACAACGAGCCAGGTTAACATATCAATCCTACAAACGCGTATTCAAACTTAGTTTGATTTGCATGCGAATTTTATTCGTTTTTGAAAGTTTGACATTTTCCCGTAGATGACAATTGGCTTAGAGTCCATTTAAGCTGTAGCAGCTTAGGTCCATTATCATTAACTAATAAATTATTGTATTAGCACGACTTAATGCCATTTTTTGACAAAACAAGCTTTAGTAAGTTTTTATAATTTCATTAGCATACTGCAGTGAAAAAACGACTTAATAGAAAAACTTTTACTCTAATGAGTGCACAATGGGTGTGAAACGTGTTCAAACTGGTGTTACTAATAGAAAATGTTAATAAACAAGCGTACATCGCGGAAAAAGAGGAAAAAATAAACTGAAGCTAAAGTGCGTTGCTGGGAGTTAATCAACAAATGTACGCAGTCTGCGTGGATACCACAAAAAGCGTACAAAAATAAATCGAAAATTCAAATCAAATGTGCAGCAAAAGTTAAGCAAACAAAATTAGTTTCCAGCTTTGATATTTCTCTTTCATTTTTGTTTTCTGGCAAAACGTGCTTTCAAATCGCTACAGTTGTATAAATCAATAGAAAAATAAAATTGATAAGGCATGGAAAATATGGCGAACCATGAAAATTGAATGCAATACTGACTGCGATTTTGCAGTTTTGCGTGTGAAAATTCAAGAAAGAAAGTTTTTGCTTTTATTCTGTGTTTACTATGGGAAATAAAATTAATTAATATTGAGTATTTATATAGAAATTAAGTCTTTATTAAGAAATTTCAAAAATGTGCTACTTTTGTATGTCAGTCCTCGATAGTATAGTGGTTAGTATCCCCGCCTGTCACGCGGGAGACCGGGGTTCAATTCCCCGTCGGGGAGATTATTTTATTTATTAAATTTTTAAGGTATTTGATATTTGTATTGTAATTATAATTTTTATTTTTGAATGTGGAAATGACATCTAATCAGTTATCTCAGCAGAATAAACTTCGAAGACAACAAGAAATTGATTTAATTTTTTTGCTGGAATGCAAGTCTTAAAAGATTTGAATATAAAATTCTCGAAAGATTTTAAATAATTTGAAGACCGACAAATATGAACATTAATCAATGACTTCGTGTCATTAAGAGGTTAATTAGTCATATCAATAACCAACTGTCTTAGAATTTTTTAAAAATTCTTTAATAAAAGTTTACAGGAAACTTTAAAAAACCATAAAAAGAACAAAAAAATAAATGCAAAACTCGTAATATTGTATTATTGAAAACTGAACTATTTCATGCTTGCAAATGCAATGTAACTTCTATTTTCCAAAAGTAATACAGAAAATATGCCAAAATAGCTTAGAAGCATTCATCGATGCTTGGCAACCAGCCGCTGCAGTAATGCCACACCGACCATGCGGACCAGCCTTGCTCACGTTGCACCTGCTGAGCGCAGCGTACATCGTTGGTGATATCATCGGTAAGGAGAGCATTGCAGCCCAAGCGGCAGCCGTTCGACGAGTAGCGACCATTTGCCGGCTGGCACCAGTAGCGATCGTTGATCTGGAAGATGCCATAGTCTTGGGAACCATCCGAATTGGGGGGGCCCACCACCCAGGTGCGGTAGTCGCTTTCGTGTTGGGCAATGCATGTCCAGCGTGCCAGCTGATCCCTCGGAACACCCATGGCAGCCATCTCACGAGCCAACGAGCAACGATCCATGGTGCGTGCAAATGCTGGCGCAGCTAAGGCCAAGGCAACGAAAATGGCAACAAACGCTTTCATTTTGACTTTCTTTCGGGAGTACAATGAAACCACTGAATTTCGCTAGCCCAGTTCTGGACTATATATTCGTACGCGTACTTACATTTGTCTTTTGTCAACAAAGATACTGACCTGGTACTTGCACCCCACCACTGCCAGGGCCTACTTTGATGTTTGTCAACACTTCATACGCTTAATTGAATTTAGAGTGGAGCGCGTGGCTAATATCTTAAAGTACTGCTCCACTGGCTGGCCCAAGATAGCAGAGTGTCGGATCTAGTGGAAAGCAAGGGCCACTAAGACATATGTGACACCGTTGACGAGTATATCCGCTTAGAATATGCGCTGAAGTGGGGCCTACTTCCTGGTTTCTGTTTTGTATTTAAGTTGCTTAATGATGCAAATTTTATCAGTTTTTATTATGTACATATTTTAAAGTACATATGTATATGTTATATATAATTCTTTAATTTTTTTATGAGTTTTGAATAAACCTGCTGTAAATCTTATCAAGCTGCAGCCACACAAACAAATGAGCAAGCAGCAGTCGACATGGCTGCATAGTCTGCAGTTGACTTAACACTCGCACCTATCAGTGGGGGTATGACTATCAGAAGAGCTTATCAATGGCCCATTCATGAAAGCCGTCTAGTTTGTTTTTCTTGGCTTTCATCAACAAAGTTAACTTAGGCACACTTGACGCAATTAATAAGCAAAAACATTTTTTATATAGCCTTGGCAAAGTTTCTAAGCAATTTGAACGTTAGACGAATTCTAGGTTGCATATTTTTAGGCGTGTGCGTTAGGGCGTGAAGGCAACGCCTCGCTGCCAATAAACTGTTTACACTCGACTATATGCGCCTTAGCCAAAAGTCATAACAGTTCATTTCGCATGCAGGCAGCCATTAACACGTGCTTCCCTTACTAAACGCTGAGCCATGTGCGAGTGCATACCTTGCCCTTGGGTCTTGCTCTTGTGCCGTACCGTCAGTCTGCAGAGCCAAGACGGAGTTCGTTCGCAAAGACACGCGTCATCGTAAGCACGGCGGCGGCGGCGGCGATGGCACTTAAACTTGCCATTGTGCTCAGCAAGTTGTGTGAACATTATGGTTTACCCATGTTCATGCCTGCATAGGCTTACCTGCGCTCACCTGCCCCTCTGGGATTATTGAAAGCATGTGTCGGTGCTGCATGAACGTGTGCTGCTTTGCATGCTGCTTGTGCTGCTCGTCGCAACGTCATTGGAAACCCTTTCAACGTGCCTTGACTTGCATTTCCGAACAGCGGTTCAATGCACGTGTGTGTAAAAGGTGCATATGGTGTATATGGTGTATATGGTATGTAATTAATTAGCATATTTGTGATTAGCTAAATTTCTTGAATGCCTGTTGGGCGTGTCGTGGAGGTCAAGGTGCTGGCTGTGCAACGCGCACATTTGTTTTGCTTGTTGTCTGCTTTGTGCTTTGGGTTGCGCCATTAATTATGGTTTATGCTGTATGACCGACCTTTGACGTTATCTTGACTTAACTCTGTTAACCTTTTATTTAAGAGTTCATGACTTTTCATTTTTCATGTGTTTTAAGATCGATCGAGAATGAAAATATTTCAATTAGAGTCTTTCAGCTGGAAATTAGAGTGAACACCAAGCAATGGTGTGAGAACTACATAGTAGGTAGGTAAGTTATGATTATATTTGGATTTGAACACCTGCAGCTAAAATAAAATTTAAATGCAGTTCTACAAGTAAACCCCCGATACTCATAAACTTCCAATGCATAAAAGTGATAACAAATAAGCACAGGTTAAAGTGCAAAGCCATTAAAAGAGACCAACGGTGTCACAGTCCGCTTCTAACTTAGACAAGCAGCTGCACTAGCTGCACTGCTGAGCAAATATGACTGGAAAAATCCCTTAACCAGAAAATGGTTCCCAGAAGCAGCATTAAATCTTTTTCTATTACCCAATAGCCATGCGTTTAATGGTTAAGCCAATAAGTCCGTCACGTGCCGTTGCGTCAAAAGTAAATAAAAATCATTAAAATTTCCCGGTAATGAACATAAAAACACAAACGAAATACAAGTGTATGAAAATATTACAAAATTTCAACGTGTGCGACAACTGATAACAGCGGGAGGTCGCCTACACAATTAGCCGAGTCAAGCGTTGATCTTGGCATTTGACAACTCAGGCAGGCATAATGCAAACTGCTGCCGCAACGTGGAAAAAATAGAAAAAGTAGAAATGAAATAGACAAACGCGTAAAATGTGCAAATGATGTGAGTTTTTCAGCTTGCGACGCATCACAACAATGAAAGGCAATTTGCGTTGAGCTGCGCGACTCGTGCACGCAACTGCTCTCGGGTTGCTTTGGCAAACATTTCGCATTTCGCATTTCGTTGGCTAATTACAGTAGCTACCAAAAGTTAAAGCGCAGGCAAGCAACAAAAAAAAAAAAAAACTATAGGTAATTAATTTTTTTTCTTTTTTTTTACTTTATTTCTTTCATTCACTGACTTTTTAAATTATATAAAGTTAATTGGCATACGTTTTCCTGTAAGCAACAAATGAAATTGATAAAAGCCAAAATAAAAGTAATAAAGAAAAGTAATAAATAAGACGTGTAATAATTTTAACTGAGAAAGTACGAAAGTACTTAACTCTGGCCAAGCATCCTACACGAAAACCCCCCTCGATTAGCGCTGACTTTCCATTAAAATTTCACGCGTTGACAGCCACGCAGGAACCTATTGACAGGCGCCGGTTGCCTTCAGCAGATAAATATATGTCAATTACGTTAAAGCCTAAGCGGCGCAGCAGTGGGCCAACTTGTTATACAAACGACTTATGCGTCTCACTGCAATGCTGCAGCCAGGCAATTGCATATGCTTATTGCTGTTGTTGTTGTTGTTGTCGATGTTTTGGCTTGCTAGCTGCCACAGTGATCGATAGTCAAGTAAATAGTTGCCTAGTTGTCGTTGTCGCTATCGTTGTTGTTGTTGTTATTGCAGTTGATGTTGTTGTTGTTGTAGCATTTTATCCATTAAATTATTTGCGAGCAACATGCTGCAATAACATATAATAGATTTCTTTCATTTTTTTACAACACTTTTCGTTGTTGTTGTTGTGGCTGTTGTTTTTGCTATTATACTTAGTTTTGTTTTTTCTCTTAGTTTTTACTTTAAAGCGCAAACTGTCATAATGTTTATTTCGTTATGCTGGGACCATAATATAAAATTTCACTTTTTTCAAACCAATTTTAGACAGCTTATGCGACGCTTTGCAGCAACAACATGCACCACTTTTTTTCATCACTTGTTTGCGACTGCCTAACTTTGTTGCAGTGGTGTTTTTTTTTTTTTTTTCTTTTTCTTATAACTTGACTATCAAACAGACAGACAGACAGACAGTTAAACAGACAGACACAAGTAGCGGTGTTTAGTTCGTTTATCGTTTAATGACATCAACTGCCACAACTGCACATATGTCGTCTAAGACAACATCACACCAAGCCATGGCATGCCACACCACACCTTGCACCACACACCACTCGTCACACACCACTCGTCACACACCATGCAGCACAACATACCATAACACTTCACTAGAAATGGAAAACTCAATTGCCTGAAATTGTTCAACGCTTGTAGCTCAACGGTAACAAATCTCTTTATTATTAGTCGAACGGCACATGCGTGTGTCTTAGAAGCAATCATTGATGCTTGGCAACGAGCCGCTGCAGTATTGCCAGGTAGTCCACGCAGTCCAGCCTTGTTCTCTGAGCACCTGCTGTGCGCAGCGCACGTCATTGCTGATGCTGTCGTTGAGCAGATCATTGCAGTTAATTTTGCAGCCGTTCGAAGAGAAGCGACCGTTGGCCGGCTGGCACCAGTAGCGATCATTGATCTGGAAGATGCCATAGTCTTGGGATCCATCCGAATTGGGGGGGCCCACCACCCAGGTGCGGTAGTCGCTTTCGCGTTGTGCAATGCATGCCCAGCGCGCCAGCTGATCCCTTGGCACGCCCAAATTGGACATCTCGCGTGCCAACGTGCAGCGATCGAGTGTGCGTGCTGTCAGAGCTGGCGCGGCTAAGGACAACACTGCGAAGCAGGCAATGAAAAACTTCATTTTGCGGGAGTATTGAATATTCGACTGATTTCACTCTGTTGCCCCATTTGCGGTTCTATTTATACGAAACAGCTTGAGGAAGTCCGCATGAGGTTGTTTGCAGAAGTATTTCTTTGGCCCACAATTGCTATTTCTGGCAATTCCGTTTGTTCGCAAATAAACTATTTATTATCTATATAATCTGGCACATTCTTTTTGCAACAACTGTGAAAACAAATCCAGCAGTTGGCTTTTTAATGTAAATATTTTTTCGCCATTACGCGTGTACAGTAGTGACTTGCTTCAATGCTATGCGCAGTGGAAAGTAATTTGTACTCGTATAAAAACAATTATTTTGCAATTAAATTAGATAACAAGATTACATTGATAGTTACTTAAGTATTGTCCATAAATTATACGAAGGTGGCTGCCTTTTCAAGTTATAATATCAATATGTAAGTGGAATTTCATGTTTTATATTGCTTAGGCTAACTTTGCAGGTTTTACTCTACGCGGATGAGTTAGATGCTTCTAATATGTTTACATCAGTTGACGTCTTCATTTTAATATCACAAATAAAATTCGCAAATAAATAAATTTATTATTATGTAAACATTGTGTCTCACATTTCATTATTTGTTCAAATTTGCTGATATACTCTGCAAAGAATCACTTCTTTCCTAATGCGGATCAAATATTTTAAATCTTGTTATATAGATCATCTAGAACCACAGACCAAACTGACAACCAAACTGAGTTGCTGGAAGAAAACTATATGGAGTGGAATGAACAATATATAAGACAAATTAAAATTAGCTACAGATTGGATGCTAGGATCTCACTATAAAAAAATCTGTAAAGTTTCAGTATTCCTCATCCAACAACTATGCCTTGACTTGGTAGTAGGAAAAAACTGCAGCAATAAACTAATGCCCAGAAAATGCACAAGAGAATCACAGAAAATACACAAACCGTATTTAATGTACTATGTAACTGCTGTCAGTGAGTTTAGAGAGCTTTCATGAACATGCCCACACAGGGAAGTCCGTAGATAAGATAAGTAAGGGGCAGTGACTGCTACTGCGTGTTGACAATCTTGCAGTGTTTCGGATATAAGAACACACTCGTACTGATGTAGTTCCATGCCCAGCAATAATCAATTCAATATTGATGCTAATTAACACAACATGCCGCCCACTTGGCCAATGGCCAACACGACAAGCAACAGGCCAGCAGCCACAAGTCAAGCTACTGCACACGGCTGTTATATGCATTTCGATATTTGTTGATTTTTAATTAATGACACAACTGCCTCTAATTAGTTTCATAACTAATGAAAAAGTGTTGTAAGTATTTAAAAATTAATTAGCAACGAGTAAATCAATTTGTGCATAAGACACAAATGAGACAAATTCAAATGCCTTGGCTGAACGTGCTCGCGTTAACTTGGGCAAGTCTACATGAAAAAATGAAATATGTCATTTTTTTACGGTTATGTCTCTGTATAAAGTCAAATGCAACAAAAACAATTTAACATAAAAAAAAACGTAAAACAAGTCAAGTTGTCATAAAACGCGTGCGGTAAACAAGTTCGTCTTAGTTGAGCGCATATGAAAAACAATTTCAAATTTACGTGTGATTTTTATTTTTGTTTTTTTTTTTTTATTTTAGTTTTGCAGAAAAAAAGTTGTTCAACGCAGATGCTCTTAATAAATAAATAAAACAACAACAACAAAACGAAAAAGAAATTCTCAGGGGAAGCTGTCATCTGATTTGGTTTATAGGTAAGTGACTTTTGTACGTTGTCCATCATGCTTATATAAGGTAATGGCATTTTAATTTCACTCGACAGAGCGGAGAAAACCAAAATGAAGTCATCTCTTTTGCAATTGTTGTTGCGAAAACAGGTAAACAAATCAAATGTTACGATGCATTCATTTATTTTTACAGACTAACAATATCAGCACAGTTCAGATTGACATTTTGTAGTGAGTTCCCAGATCTCACCAATCCTCGATAGTATAGTGGTTATTATCCCCGCCTTTAGTGCGGGAGACCGGGGTTCAATTCCCCGTCGGGAATACGCCAAAAGATGTTTTTGAATATTTTTTATCATTTGCTTTGTTGATTTTAGAGATAAACTTTACTTTCGTCAAATATAACGCCTGAGTTAGAGACTAAGATTATAGATATTTTTTATTTAACTACTTTGTTTTTGCTCTGAAGTATTTTTCAAGTGGTTCTTTAATAATATTGATTAAAATAGTATCTACTGACATGTCGTCAGTTGACAAGTGCTTATCGAGACTCTTTAAACATGGGTGTGTCATGTCATTAACACGCGTACTGTATTTTAGCGATTATCATTGGATAGCCTGTGACGCCTATTTTCATTGAATTAAGGGCTAAGAGCTTACTGAAGCGTGAACTGGTGATAATGACATGCTTTAGTTTTTATTCAGATAACATTTTTATTAGTTTCTATACGTCTATATTTAGCAAGAAAAATTGAAGCCAAGAAGAAGAAGAGCCCAGAAGATTCGAGCCAATAGTCATACTTCGAAATAAATTAATAGCACAGCTAGCTACTTGGGAGAAATGTGGCTGTGGTAAGGGGTGAAGAAGTGAGTATTAGAGAAGGTTGAAAAGATTTTACAACTCAGTATCAGTCTGCTTCATGCGATATTGCCGTTGAAATTCATTTCCCAGTTGTTATAAGACTTTCTGAGAGACTGTACATTGAGTGTACTCAACTTGACATACTTTCAACACTCTTCTCCAGCCACATATTTTACGTTTTAAGCTATAATCAAAGTTCCTTTGTAGTTTTTGGGAGCTCGTACAGTGACGTCATTAACAGTTATTCAAATTATAAAAGCAACATTATGCAATAATTTCTACGGCTCTGCCGTGATGGAAAAACTATCATATTGCTTTTGATTATCTAACAGTTTAAATGCTTTAACAAAACGTAAATTGGCCACATTCTCATGTAAACTGATTTGCATTTTAATGTTGCTTTTTTGAATTGGTTAAAAATCAGCAAACGATTCCCAAGCTCAAAAAACTTGACACACTGACAAAATCCGCTGGCAGCCAGCAACGGAAATCAGAAGCAGTTGTCATTTTGCTTATCACCTGACACATTTCCAGCAAAAGTCTTAACAATAACTCGGTGAGAGTTACATATGATAAACGAGCGCCATTTTGCGATGAGATGTCTGAGATTAGTTTTGCATTTGTACAAAGACAAAACGCGACACGAAACTTCTCACACGCACTGTAAAATAAAAAATACAAAATAAATAAGGGGGCTCTCGGGAGAAACAATTAACAGAATACCCTAAGAAAGAAGTTGTAGCGACTTTTTTAACCACTTTTTTAATATGCTAATTTTTCACCGAACGTTGTTGCGCGTTGCGTCGAATTTTCCCAAAGCTGCCACAGGTGTTAAGTTTTGTGTCATTGCCGCTTGTCTTGTTGCTGTCTTACTCTAATAGGATTTTTTTGTTTTTTGACATTTCACGTCACGCTTGCTGAATTGTAGCCCATAGAAGAAATAAAAGCAGCATAAGAGATTTCCATCGCGCAGCTTAGTTGAAAAGAATACTTAAATCAAAAATATCACTGCCATGAAGATTTGTCGCATTGTCTGCCCTGCGGGAGATATTTTCTTCTTATCTGCATGGGATCTTGTTAAGAGCTACGTGGGCGTATACAATTGAAAATTACTATTGAGATGACGCTCCGGGCAGTGAAGTGATTTTCTGTTGAATTATGTTATTGCTGTTGTTGCTGCTGCTTCTGTTGCTCGATGTGACACTTTAAAAAAAGTGAAGATATTATTTTTCCTTTTTTTTTTTTAAATGATTATTATTATTTTTTGTAAACAGAAATCAGCGCTGATCATTGCTGTGGGCTGAGAAATTTGTTGAGTGCAGCGATCTATAATTTATAGAAAACATTCCTGTGAGATTGTTGCTTTCAAGTGTCAGCTATCGATGCAGGCTGATGACGTTATAGTCTAGCAGCTGAGATTGCCAGTAATTATGTTTACTTTTTGCTTTTATTTTGTGTTTACGTCTGATGGCATTTGTTATCTGCAGCGCAACTAGGGAAAATAATTATCGATTATCTACTATTTAGCAATTCTAGCAGCAAATGATAACACAATGTTTGGCGGACTATATAAGGTTGGTGTAGGCCTGCTGATGGCATACTAAAAATTCGCAAACATGAAGTTCTTCATTGCTTTGATCGTTGCTTTGGCTTTGGCTGCGCCTGCCTTCGGCCGCACTATGAATCGTTGCTCCTTGGCTCGTGAGATGTCCAGCTTGGGCGTGCCACGTAGTGAACTTGCACGTTGGACCTGCATTGCCGAGCACGAGAGCTCTTACCGCACTGGCGTCGTGGGTCCCACGAACTCGAACGGCTCCAACGATTACGGCATCTTCCAGATCAACAACTACTACTGGTGCCAACCGGCCAATGGACGTTTCTCCTACAACGAATGCCGTACCAGCTGCAACAACCTGCTTACTGACAACATTGAACCCTCGGTCCGTTGTGCTCAACAGGTGCTGAGACAACAGGGTTGGTCCGCATGGTCCACCTGGAAGTACTGCAACGGCAATCTGCCAAGCATTGACAGCTGCTTCTAAATGATTTCGACTTTTCGTATTCCTGGATTTCTTCAATAAACATTTTATTATATGAAATTATGTATTATCACATTTTATGTCTAGGACTTCTGGTGCATATTAGTGAGAACTACAATACAATATTGTAGTTATAAAACATTAGCTCTATTTTTTTGCTCAAAACTTAAATGGGTAGTTATGCTTACATAGTCTTCATTTGATGTAATTGTCATTTGGAATTAAATAATTGAAATACACTTCCAGGACTTATTAGTTGAGATTTATGATTCCCTGTCGGTAATAGTGTTCTTTGCTAAGTTAAAAATCGTCTAATCAGTCAAAATAGTTGTTATTTTCTCTATCCAGCACATTTTCAACAAAGGCATAATAAGTCTGCGAGAGTTGCATATGATAAAGGATTAGGTGACTAAGACAAATTTTTCAACGGAGTTAAGATCTATACACTTTTGCATGCGTTTGAACCAATTGTCGAAGCACTTTTGCCACTCTGATTGAGGTATCTCCAAAACATGCATTCTGAACGCATCAACCGCTTCTTCAGGTGTCGAAAAACGTTGACCTCTCATTTTATTTTTTATGTACGGGAATAAAAAGAAGTCATTCGGTGCTAATTCAGGACTATACGGCGGATGACTCATCAAATCGATGTATTGAGTGCTCAAAAATGCAGTTGTTTGAGCCGATGTGTGAGAGCTCGCATTGTCGTGGTGAAGAGTGATCCGTCTTCGGCGGTTGGTTTTCCTGATTTCTTGGAAGACAACTGACAAACAAATGGTTGTGTACCACTCAGAATTGACTGTTCTGCGTTGTTCTACATAGTGGTACGGTTGCGACATGTCCAGTTTTTCCGAAAAAACAGGCGACCATTTGCTTGGAAGTGCTTCGTGCGCGAGCAACTTTTGTTGGATTTGGCTCATTTTGAAACACCCATACAGTCTGCTGTTTACTTTCGGGCTCATACGCGTAAATCCACGATTCATCACCTGACACGATGTCATAGACGTGTTTCGAAGCACCGCGATCGTATTTTTGGAGCATTTCTTTCGACCAATCGACACGAGCCTTTTTTTGAGCGATTGACAAATTATGTGGGATCCAACGCGAACAAATTTTTTTGACGGTAAAATGTTCATGCAATATTGAATGTATGCTGGTCCCACTAATGCCTAAGGTTGTCTCAATCTCACGATAGGTCACATGACGATCTTGCAATATCAGTTGGCGCACAGCATCAATGGTTTCCGGAACAACAACTGATTTTGGACGACCTTCACGAAATTCGTCTCCTGGTCCTTGATGGAGCTTCATCGCCAAAAATTGAATTAAGTTCATCGATTAACTGTTGTTGAGTTAATCCACGTCGAAAGTTGTAAAAAATAATCGCACGAAAATTTTCACGATTTAATTCCATTTTTTGGGCGAGATGAATCTTTTAAGTTACTGTAAACAACACAAATAGCGCTCGTGTGTCAACACGTTCTTAGTACGTATAACCTCAAAAATGTCGAACTCTACGATAGAGCTGGCAGTTGCCAGATTGCAACACTGGGGTTGTCCAATCCCGAAATATAA